>WBMW01002373.1:259545-346734 GCA_013396635.1 Penelope pileata | reverse complement strand
GGAGGCATGCAGGAGCCCTTGGGGTAAACACACAGCTGAGCAGAAACTCGGGTGTGCCTTGAAACTGGCACTTCTCAAGTACCAGCCCCTCACAATAGCAGATCGCACTTTGAGGCTGTTTCAAATGTTTGCCCTTACTTCAGGCTTTATTCTAGGCTCTGCCTCTTGGTGAAGGTAAACTGATAAGCCAGATTCCTTATCTATTAAATAGGGATAATGTTCTTCTTCCAATCCAGACTTTGGGATAGCGGAAATGAAGGATGCTATAGGTGCTATAAGTTAAATCATAGCTTTTTTTCACACTGTTGAAATGTGGATAATTTCCAGTTTTTCATTGCAATGACTTCATCCTATCTATTGGGTTTGTTACCCTCCCTTTGCCTTAAAAGTTCAATTGCAAAACAGCTGTAAGATGCCATAGGCTCTAGTTGCCCTGCAACTTTGTTCCAAACAACTGAGCACAGAGTGCAACAGTTGCACTTTCAGGACACTATTTGGATACTATGTTTTTTAAAAATAACCACCTCCTGCATTTAAGATTTACAAACTACTGATTTAAATTACTTTCAGAGCTGGCCCCCTTTGTGCTGCCTCTCTGGAAAAGCCTCATCTTTCATCTGAAAACACCCTAGCTGCTCTCTGCGATCTTTCAGTTGTCAAATTCCCTTCTTGAAAAGGCCTTTGCTTTCCAGGAAGGCAGGCTGCTTCCAACTGCTCTATGACATGAACTCGCTGATAATTGCTGCGGGGATTCACTCTGTTCATATGGGAAACCTGAACCCCTCTATAAACATTTCCTCCCATTAATCCAGCGGTGCCAGCTGGGGCGACGGCACAGTGGAATGGCTGCTGCAGGAAGGACGGGGAGCACCCGATGGAGCAGCCGTGGGGCTGATGCCCTGCGCCGTGCAGCCACAGCCACAGCCACGCTGCAAAGCATGCCATCAGGCCTTAATGCACCACAGCCAGCAGGCTTGCAGTGTATGCAGGCTGCCTGTCCCCCTGCTCTCCACTCACCTCACTAGAAGGATGAGAAACTGCATTTAGGTCTGATGGCTATTTTTTGTCCATATGTGGAAAAACTGTGGGTACTTTTTAAATTATTTTTTAGTTCACATGAGACGTTCATATCTGAAAGGAAACGTTTCTGTTTCCACCAGAAACCATTAAGACATATGCATTTCTTTCAGGATTTCCTTTTAGGTACTTCTGGATTTAAAATCGCTTACACAAAACTATCCAAATCCAGGGATTTAACTTGATTTTTAAATTTGAGATTGTAAGTGAAATTCGATGCTGTTACAAAGTAAAAGCAACTGCTATGAACTTTTAAGCAGATGTGACTCACATCAAGACTGAATTTGCTCACAGTGGAAACAATCTGGAGAATTTCAAGTAGTGATAGCGTCTGGCCTTCTGGAATAAAAATCTCCATCACCATTCCGATAACAAAGCAGCAGTTGCTCTCATAATGGAGTAGAATTAAAATAAATCTTCGTGAAACTGACTGGAAAAGAAAAGGAAGCATAAGCCTCTACTAACCTCTGTGAATCACTGCAAAACAATTTTTCTTGACTAACGTTGAAGTGTGCTTTCACATAGCATTTTGTAAAGTTTAAGTGTACTACCCTTTGCCTTTGACCCATGCGTACGCAGCACTTTCTGCACCACAAGACCTTGGCAAGTAATAGCCATCATTGACAAATATCCCTGTGAGTTTAGGGCATATACCACATTTCCCTGAAAATATACCACTTTCTGTTTGGTTCTCACCTTTCAGAGACAGCAGCACTGCTTCTATAAGAAAGCAGCATTACACTTTAGGCACTTGAAACAAGAGGCTTCAACAGTTCTAGAGTTCACAAGCAGCAGCAGCAACTGAATGTCTACACAGAAAAAAAGTGCTTTTGTAACACATCAATGCTTGTTTGGGTTTATTTTTGGTGGAATACCCACACCAGCCATTGAGTGTTTGTGTCTAACTACTTCACCCACAACCAATAGCTTTGCATGCAAGTAAGAAACCACACACCTCTGTATTCAGTAACTGGCAACAGTAAGCATTATTTACAAGTTCTCATGGGTTTAGAAACCAAATTACTAGCTTGTAACTTAAATAGTCTCTTCTTTCTCCATCTCATTCTCCTTCCTTCCAGACCTTACAGGTACTTTCTGTACAGTCTGCTCTCCACAACTTCTTTCCATTCCTGTTATTATTTAAAACTATGAATCCAGCTGAAAGAAATTTAGTCTGTTGCTTGGAGAGGAAAAGACAACTCTGAATCTTTCAGCACAGTGACTGTTCATTGAGATAGACTAGTGCCAAGCCTGTTCTATATAAACCAGGATAATTGTTTCGTGCCAACATGAGCATGTGGTTTTGGCAGCTACGACACTGCAGAGAATAATATAGGATTGGAAGAATGGCAAGTTCCCAAATGCCCCACTTAAAACTGACAATTTTTGACCAAAATGATGCCCAAAGTACAAAACTAAAATACGAACACAGACTCAGACAACGTTTGCAAACGTTGTCCTCAGAGGACAGGGAGGTTTCTGACACTGCTTAACCCTGAGGCCCAAGGCTGCCTGTGTGGGGTGGGCAGGCACTGCTCCTCCCAACACCTGCTCAGCAGGAGGACACAGCACTTTCTCCTAATCCAGGTGAAGACCAGGCTCACACCCAGCACTTCCAAAGCTACAAGAAACTGAGTAGGATTTGTGTGAACAATGCCCACTGAGAAGGTGAACACATACACCCCTGCACAGCTTGGTCCTCTCTGTCCATCCTGCCTAACTATGCCAGGAAACTATGGGACTGGGATAAATAAAAATATGGATAAAGAGCAGAAATAGACAGAGCCTAAAGCACATTTTTAATAGCAATTATAAACTGGGGGGGGTATCACTTATCCACATCAGTCAGGAAATCCTGCTAGCAACAACTTGCTCGTTTTGGCTGCCCTAGCTGTGTCACAACTTGGTTTGGTAATAAGCAGCCCTCTTCTTTGGCACAATGTTCTATAAATACACATGGAAAATCAATATATGCTGCCTAGCGAAGTCTAAAGGAACAGGTTTTGGCTGCACAAATCTTGGAAATTAACCCTGTCATTGGGCCACCAGGGTAGCCACAAACCCTGCTATTAACACCAGGAAGACAACTAAGGGAAGGGGGAAAAAAAAAGAAATGTTGATTTCTCCACTACCTTCAGCTTTACTGGAGGTGCTGGCAACTCTAGCACAGTTCTCAAAACAATCCACAGAAAGGCAATGCTGCTCTCAGTGCAAGCAAGGAGACAAAGATTATTCCCCCAGTGCTGTCCTTTAAGGTTAATATGCACAGGTACTTAACAAAAAGCTTGGGGTGAGCGGGGAATTCTGACAGGCTGCAGCAAAAGAAAAATACATTATCTGGCTCAGATGGACACAGGAAGGTGTTCCAGCAATTAGGCACTAATCTGGCATTTGGAAGACAAGTGCTCAATTACCTGCACTATCACAGATGGTGGGCAGATCACTCATGGCCAAACTTTCAGCAGTATTCAGGCAGCTAAGTATGCACACAGGTCCATAGAAAGCACTTTTCATAGTGTTTAAATACCCAGGTGCCTGCCTTAATAATTGACTGAAAAATCTCATCTCTGTCTCTAAATTCCTTGTCTGTAAAATTGTAACAGTGGCACTTCCCTATATCACAGGAATGCTGCGGGAAAGATCAGAAGAAATTCAGTACCATGATAATAGCGTTTATATAAATACTTCTGTCAGATCTTCACCTTCTAAGCCTGATGTTCTGCAAGCAGGTCCCATTCTGGAGAACACTGAATTAAGACAACCAGCAGGAATAAATTATTGGTGTGCTTTCCAACACCTTATCTAAACCGAGGCAGGCTGAGCACGTGCTCTCACAGGAGTATCACTCTAGCCAGAGTTCACACATAAGCTGTAAGAGAGTACAAAGATGTAAGCTACGTAATTAGAAAATTGCACCGGAGTGGGGCATGCATGAAAATCAAAATCCATTGACTGTAATCAAATGAAACAGAGATTTGGGTCCATCTGTGCTGGTGTTACTGTGTGCTCAGCTCTTCTTGGACTCTTCTCATCAGCACAGTTATTATCAGCGGGCTCTGACGCCTCTTGTGCCTCTAAATTGTTACAGTTCACTTCAGCTTGCTGCAGGCAGGACCTAAGTCATAGTAGGCCTAAATCAGAGATGTCCAAGGACTCGTGATACCCCTTAGCAGAGAGAACCCACCTTCCTTGCCATGTTTTTACTTCATCACTCAGCTCAACATTTTTTTCTGTTACCATGACCTCCAACAACATATTTCTCTTTACTAAAGGTGGCCAAGTAGAAGGATTAGTTGGCTGTTTGGATATTTTCCTGACACAACAACAAAGAACAGCACGGGACTACTCTACTTCCACCAGTGACATACAGAGGGATCTAAGCTGACTGGGGTAAACGTTTGTGTGTTGCCTTGGTGCCAGCCTTTCCTGTGAGACTTCTGCACCCACTCACTTCCATCACACATCACGTTTTTGTTGCTAAGTATTGCAAACCAACAAAACAAAAAGGATTCCTAAATGCACCAAAGCATCCCCTAAATAATAAATCCCCTCCCCAAACAAAAAGTACCCATAACTTAGTTTTTATGGAATACAGTCAAACACAGCTACTTTCAAAAATATTTACCTCGAGCACAAATCAGATGGGTTGTCTGACACAGCTTCCTTCCAGAAGTGCTCCATGAGGGCTGTGTGCGTGCGTGCACGTGCAGCGTGAGCGCATGGCAGCGTAACAAGCATGAGTTGGAACTGTAGGTAAATCTACCATCAAACAAGCAGTAGGAGAGAAAATCAAAAGACCCTTGCCCAGTGCAGCTGCCTGCTAATTAAACACTGGTGTTAATTGCAATAGTGTGCCTGGACCCCATTCCCTGTGTTTGTTGTGGTGCCTGCCTGAGCTCTGCATCGCTCAGAACTTTCACATTCTCACAGAAAATGAAACCATCTATAAAAGGAATGAAAGGCTGTGATATGTATATATATCTATAGGGCTATTTTTAAAGAAAAAAAGATTTTTTGTGTGAGCTAGTTCAAAGCCAGCTTTGATTATCTAAAGCAAGAGTCAGCCTTTAGTAAGGGTAAAAAACTAAATGTAAAGATGGAATCTTTTTTATTTAATCTATGATGAAAAGAGCATTTCTTATTTGTAATGCTCTTGCCTCTCGATTCTTTTTCTTTTTTTTTTTCCCTCCAAATTAATGGCAAAATGTAAAAGTTTCAGGCAGCACTTCCTGTCCTGACTTTACGAGATGTGCAAAGCAGCATTCCAGGAGGGCCAGCAGCGGGGATGTCATCTGACACCCTCACACAGCGGTGCATACCAGGCTGCAACCCAGCGGCATTAGGCAAGCGGATAGAAAGCCCTTCTGGAGAGGGGATTTGCTCATACTGTTTTCCTTTACAGATTCTGCTCTCTGAAGACAGTAGATCATCTATGGGGTTTGAAGAAACAACTCTCATGGAGGCTAAAGAACCCGGGCTCACAGCAGACAGTGGCAAGGATGCAGCCCCTCTTGAGCGCCTGCAGCAGCTGGGGCAGGGGGCTGCCTGGCACCCGCACCCCAAGGGCCTGCAGGCTCTCTCCCTCCCAACCAGGGGCAGAGGTGGGCCCACTTCCAGAGCCTGGCTCCAAATCCCAGGGCAACTTTCTGCTTTTATGGTAGGTGAAGCTAAACTGCTGGGCCTGAACACAACAAGACTTAAAAGACCATATTTACATTTACTGTGAGACAAACCACGGTTTGTGGTAAGAAAACCACAGTTTTCTGGTAAGAAATCACTTATCTGCAAAGATGAATTAATCAGTGGGTAGTTCTGCTTCGTCACAAAGGCAGAGCATTGTTTTGCTGCCAACGGACCAGGACTTTCTTTCTCTTGAGATTCCTTAAGGTTTCTGCCATTTCACTAACAGAACTGACATGAAATAGCAGTTAGCAATTTAACCCCAGCTTCTCACCTCCTTCAAGTAGAGATATTACAGTACTAAGTTAATCAAATCTCAATAAAGACCTCTCAACGTGAGAACTGAAAATAAACATTTCTTACAAAATCTCAAGAGACTCAACGATTTCATTTAAATGACTCTTCCATTTTGCTATTGATTTTCATTAAAATCAGTTTTGTTAATAAAATGGCCCTTGGCCAGCTTTTCGCTACTGCCCTCAGGTTCAATATGTGGACACTAAAGCTGTAGTAATGCATTATAAGCATAAAAATCAGCCCATGGAGGACCATATCATAATAACCAGTATTTTCATGAGCTCTAACTCTCAGTGTTATCCCTAGCTGCATCTTATTTAGCTGGTAAAGTTCTTTGTGTAGATACCAGGCTGCTTTATTTGTCCTTAGATATAATCCTGCACAGACAATGACATTTTTATCAGTAAATGAGAAGCAGTGTGTGCCAGCAGACAGAGCCCCAGCCCAGGGGTCAGCAGACTGGCAGACTTTTCCCAAACTTGCCCATGGTCTGCAAATTCTTCCAATCATTCTTACCTCCATTTCTTTTTTGGCCCTTCTCTAAATAGGATCGTGCTCTTAGGGACAAAAAATGTCTCTATTGTCCCCATGTACGTGTTGGTACTGTTCCCATCTTGCTGGAGCCCTGATCTTGATGGGGGCCTCTCAAGATTCGGCACAATGCAAGAGGTTCCAATTAAAAATAATTGATCATTAAGAGGCAGAGAATGGCAAAGAGTGAGCTGGTGCCTCGCTCTCTATGGGGAAATAGTCAGACACTACTGGTGAAGTAGAGACGTGTGTGATGACACTGAATCTTCCCAAAGAAATGAAAGTGGGAAGTGTCACTCATCACCTTTTGGGCTTTTGTGTAACATGCGTAAGGAATGTTCCCTTCTCTGAAGAGTCTCTGTGGACTCTTCAGATGATGGGATTTACCATCACATGCCCTCTTCTGCCTGTCTTTTTTTGGTTGTTGCACAAAGTGTTGCCGTGTGGGGTCTGTGTGATAGCGCATACTGCAAAATATCTCCAGCTGAGAGGAATCGGTGCTGGCCGGTCGGATTGTTAGTTGGCTGACTGGTTACTGAAAATGAAAACCAGACACCAAGGAAACTATCGTGTTCATAAAAGGAAAATATTTATCTGCAATGGAACAAAAATATGCTGGATATTTCATTAAATGATCACTGGTGAACTGATTAAGTAATTGAGCAGCAAAGCAAGGAGACAGCCAACTACTTCCCCCACCCACTTCCAAAATACAGATTTGAATTAAGCAAAACAATTTACCACTTCACTCTGAATTGCTTCAACCAAACAAGAAAACAAAGGGGGAAAGCTGAAAACGTCTGGATGTTTTGTTTAAATGCTTCTTAAATGAATCAGTTCCAAGTTTGAATTTGAAATGCACCCAAAATGAGTAAAAAACATATAGCAACCTTATAAGGCTCAGCTGGAGCTAAGGGGCAGACTGGATGGACCTCAGCGATGGCTAAAGCAGGCAGGTGAAGGTAGATAGTTCAGCTCAGGACCCACAGCGGGTGTAGCAGGGACACAAAGCTTGGTTCTGTGGACAGCTTGCCCCATATCACCAGTAAAGTCTGACCCACTTCACCTGCACCATGTAGGCCTGGTACCTGGGCACAAGGTAGCAGATGGAAACCTTTTACTTTGGTTGATGAGATTAGCAATGACAGAGAGAGAGAGCAGAGAAAGAACAATAAAACCAAATGAGACTTCAGATGGGTATGGGTAGAGCTACAGATACATGCACATTTGCCTTTTCTGGGTTTTGGGCTGGCTGGACAGAAAACAGCTGCCATGTGAAGCCAAGCCTCCCAGCTGGAGCTCAGGCTAACTGGCCCTATCTGCCAGCTAACACATCAGGCTGGCTTGCAGACTCATCCGGCTCATAGCCCACCAGCTCAGCAAGGCGAGGGTGTGACCGCCTCCCTGTCCAGGTAGGTTTCACTCTGGGATTCCTCAGTGCTGCTTTTTCACCAGGCCAGGCCTCCAAACAGCAAAGCACTGCCTCTATCACCCGTTAAGCAGGGTGAAGTGCCCGGACTGAGAAGGAGCACTTACTCATACATAGCTGCAGTAGCATCTCCAGGGCAGACTAATAGCTGGCTGTAAACTGCTGCAATCCACGTGAATGCTCACCAAACTATATTTCTCCCATAAATTTTCAAGAGTAAGAAGTCTGTTGACAAAGAAATTCATGAAGGTTGCCAGGAGCTTGGAGTACCCTTCCAGAATGCCGATCCTAGCCATTACCCTGGAAACCAGTAAATAAGGAGTTAAGGTATGAGCAAACACAACCTTAACTGCTGTTTGAGCGATGCCCCAATATGGCCACAACACACAGAGCCTGTGCTATCTCAAAGGCAGAGTGCAAACATTTGGGGAATAGGGCACATGACCACAGGACAGAGTCTAAAGCCGCCTCTTTGCAAGGGAAAGCTTGTCTGTCCCAAAGACACGGTGACTGGGGCCGGGGGGGGCACTGGCACCACTGTACCCTCCAGACAACCGGTCTCACCCCCAGGACTGACACCTCCTCACTTCACAACCCCCCATCCTCGCAGACTGCTACAGGATCACTGCTCCATCCTGCAGCACTGAGCCCACAGCCCATCCTGCCATGCCCTTGGGCACTTCTGCTAATTCCCCAGGGAAGGAAGAGCTCTAGGCACAGTCATTACCACAATTTACAAAGTCAACACCAAAAGCAGACACACTCCTGAATCACTCCAAACAAAGGAGGTAGGGAAAGAGGCATGCCACTTTGCTTAGGGTTTGCTGCACTCGACAAGATGGGATGGTGGAAGATGGCAGCAGGCAGCTCTGCTGATGCTGTCTGTGCAGGAGTGGGATGGCAGAGTGCCGCCGTGCCATGGTGCACATGCTGCTCTGCAAGGCATGGGCACCGACAGCCCTGCTCACACTTCTTTACCATGGCAGCAGTACACCCAGAAGTGTTGTGCTATCCCTCTTCTTTATTTCTCATTCTTTGCTCCCTAGGAAACTGAGAATCACATCAGTGTCTCCCTCTCTCTGTGCTACTTTGAAAGCCAAGCAGCTAGCACCCATTATTCTGTGACAATGTCCCATCTTACTGACATGTCTTGAATATGTACATTTTTATAGCAATTTAATAGTGCTATTTTAAACTTTAAAGCCTGTCACTTGTCCTCATGAAAGTCAGATGGAAAATAATGCTATGCTCATATTTTTTCTGGTCTTTACATCCAAAGCAGCAGTCGCTAGCGCAAGCCTATGTCCTCTTGGCAAGAATTTATGTAGCCAGCTCGCACGGTGCTGTCCTGTGACTGCAACTGAAGGGCATATTCCAGTACTGCAATTACAGCACATCTGCATCATGGGAGGGCTTGTTCTTCTATCGCTTACAACAACTCGATTTGGAGGTCCGGTTGTGCAATGAATGCAGTATCAAATGAGAAATAAATAGAAAGACCAAAGACCACAAAGATAAACACTGTCTATGGCCATTCCCACTTTTGTATGGACACAAGTATGTACTACTCGTGGTACACTACTGAGAGATGAGAAGAGGACCACAGTCTTGAATCTAAACCTCCTCCAGCCTCAGAATGCCGGCACATTCCTACAGTTCAGGTTTTCCCAAAATATCTCAGAAAGAAGCTTTCCATTTCCATCTACAAAGACCCAGAAGAATATACAGAATATACAGAAGATACCCTATAGGAATAGTTGGCTTCACATGATTTTGACTGTTACGCTAGCAAAATTCTCAGAGAAGTGACATTGTCTGAAGTCAGCAACTCAGGAAATGGGGCAGGCTGCAGCAGGAGCAGGGTGAGGAAGGGCCAGGCTGCCATGTACCTGCCCACAAGCATGTGCTGCAACAGACCAAGGGACAAGAGCATCCTCACATGACTTGGTAATTCTCTCCTGGCTCAGGGGTGGGGGTTCTGGGTTGCAGACCTGAACACTCTCAAGACTCGATCCCAAGCCTGGGCACAAAACCCTGCCTAGTGGTTCCAGAAACCAGGCTGAGGCCTGTTCTGCTTGACAAAGAAATGTCCCATTGCAGAGCTGGCTAGCGATAACCAACACAGCCCAACTCATTTTACGTGCAGAGGGTAGCAGCTTAGTGAATGCTGCAGAGTGTTGAGTCCCAGTGCTCTCTTGGCCTTTTCCCAGTGGCAGCCACTGCATTTTCCTTACAGCATATCAGCAGCAAATGAAGAGTTAATGAGGAGGGTCAGCCTGCTGAGGCACTTACCCTGCATTTGCAGACTGTAAAGCACATCTCTTATCTGTCTCATCATGCTTTAAATAAACCATCTTCTTACAGACAGGTGTACACGTCCGTCCCTCTTCTTGACCTACCAAGTATTTGTCATGCTGAGTGTCTCTAGGGTTAAAAATCTCCCTAGCAGTAAGCACTCCTGTAAACACTCCCACGTTATCTGCAGAGAGCAAGAAACCCAGCAGTACTGGAAACAGATATAAATGGGAACTGTTAAAAAAATTAATAAAAAAAAATCACCCAGCATATGCTAAGAGTAGCAGTGATTTCTGGCAAGAATTAATTAAACCAGATGAAATACTTCTAATACGATTTGCACTATCAAATCATTTAATTAGTTCTGGCTTTTAGTTCATCGTAACAAGCTTCTGTGAGGGAGAAAAAGAAATAATTGTTTATTCAAATGGCAATAATTTGGGTTTCTTTAATTGACTCCTAGTGTGAAAGCATTGATTCCTGCTGCTTTCTAAAATGCTGGGTGGAAAAGTTCCAGCACGAGCTCCAGTTCTGGAGGCTGCAGAGTCCATTTCCCATCGCAACCTGCCCGGCTCAGCCCTGCCACTGCCCAGGGCTGCTCTGTGCACCGCGGGCAGGGCTTCGCCATCCTCAAGTGTCAGTGGGCTTATTAAGTATTCCCATGTGAAGCTACTGATGTGCTCATAAATAATAGTGCTGGGACTGAAATATATTTTCTTTTCCAGCAGGCTGGATAATCTGGAAGGGAGGTGTTTCAAAAAGAAAAAAAATAAAATAAAAATCAGACGTCCAAGTGGTGTTCAAAAGAGAAGGGGTTTTAGATGCTACAAAATATTTCCTTAGTGTCCCCAAAGTATTTTTTTCCTATAACTAAATTTAATTCACTAGTCTTTGCCCAAGGACAGGGGAGGAAATTGATTTCTCTTCACTATCAGGACACAGCACAGAAATGTCACTGAGCCTACAAAGGCATGCTAGCAGTTTTAAAAGTAGGGCTGGTAACTCCTATTGCTGCTGACTGCTAATTTGGTGGGTGCCAGTCAGTAAAAAGGTCATACAGCTCCTGCTGGGTACGAGGTGGTGGTACTGGACTAAAGCATGCAAACAAGACCTCAGATAAGAAAAAAAGAAAAAGAAAAACTAAGAAAGGAAAAAAATAAAGATGCATTTCTGCAGTTTGAAATCCCATGGAAGCATATTGCAGATTTATGCCTAAATCAATGCTGAGTTACGGGCCACTGCTGTAAAAACAGAATTCCTAATGTTGCTTACTCTAATGAGGTCTGTGGCAGAAGAAAAAGGCCCCAGTTGGTAGGATCTAGGGGGCTGGGACCTTATCTGCCTGCTTTCCTGTAAAGCTCCAGGTGCACTGTGAGATCTGTATCACCAGTTCCATGCTAAAAACTATGTTGTTTAAAACAAAACAATCAAAGGCTGAAAAAGGAGCCTCTCAAATATCATGAAACAGCAAAGCAAGGGTTGCCTAATATAACCTTCCTTCTGCCTCCGGCATGTATGGTATAACACACTGCTTCAGTCTCTGACCAGGTACTGCCCCCACACTCATTTTTTTGGCACAAGCCCCTGCTTCACTCCAGGCACAGGATCCACAGTGCTCTGCATACAAAGCAGCTCTTCAATATTCTTTTTAATCTCAGTTCTTCAGCGTGGGGCTCCAGCTCATTCCACCACAAACTGGTGCAACATTGTATCAACAATGACACTTTTCCCATTCCACATTGTTTTTACTTTGCTCTTCAGCACCAGAACCCCAAATGCTTTGCACTAGTTACACATTTACTCCCAGACCACGGGGTGAGGAAATATTATTGCTAATTTAGAGAGTAAGATTGAGTTACTTCCTAAAGAAAAGTAATAAAAAAAAGAGGCAGGAAAAGAGAGCAGATCTCTGGAGTCCCAACCAACCACCTAAATCATCATTTTTACAACAAGCCTCTGGTCTTTATTCACACCACACGATTTCTGCTATGAGTTAGGCAGCAGCACTGGAGACACAGCCCCATTCACTGACATAACATAAATCTACTGCCATGACTTCAGACCAACATATTGTATGACCCTGCTCCAGGTTTACCTAGGGTGCAATTCAGGCCTGAGCAGAGGGCCGGTGTTTCCCTGCTTTCTGCAAGGCCTGCAGCTGTGCACGTGCCTCGCGGTTATCCTCTGATCTTCTGGGGAAAAGAAGAAAGCAGCCACTGGGCACTGTGTCACATCATGAGAGGCACATGTGTACAGACTGCCATCAGGAAGGACAGAGTGAAGGTTACTGAGGCTTCCTGAAAGCACTTTGATCATCAAAACAAACTTTACATTAAAACTCATTTTGCCCAATGAATTAAGGAGCAAAACAATCTCCACCTTTCGGTCATCAGCTATGTAGCAAATGAATGTTCTGTACACCTGAATACCTTCAGTCCACAAACCAAGAATGTGTTATCTTACTTAAATGCATGTCTTGCTCTGTGAAAAGGCCTCAGGTTTCTTCACAGAAGTACCTCCTCAGTTATGTGAAGGAGAGGACTGAGACAGCGTACATGTCTCATTCCTTAAGCACTTTGCCAGGTTTACATATTTTAAGACATCCATTTGCACAACCAGTGGAACCTAGCGAAACTTGCTGACCAGTGGAAGTCCCTGCCCTTTTCTATCTGCAGTGATTCCCAAACTCCTGTTGTTCCAGATTTTATCATGTCTGTGTGCAACTGAAGAATGGTTTCCAAAATGATATCAAAACCAACCAATTCCGAGTTGCGCTGGAGCAGTGACATCTACCAATTTCCTGCTGAAGTCCCATTTTTACGGCCTGCTTTGAGGCCCTTTAATCAGACAGAAGGCCAAGAGCAAGGGGCAGCAGCAGGCAGGCGGTACCCAGCCCAGGCAGCTCGGCCCAGGCAGCTGCCCCACGCTCTGCACAGCCAAAGTGGTCACCACAGCTCCGCTTCGGGTTTGGCTGCCCTTGGTGACTGCCTGCCTTGCCTACGCCCAGGCCTCCCCCAGCCCACACAGAGGGGGAAGCTGCACCCAAATTCCCAAGTCTCAATATAGTAGCTTAACCACAAGTCTGTCTTCCCTGGCTTCTTTCTCAGGCACATGTTGCCTCAGCCTCTGTCTCAAACAAAGCATATAGTGTTTCAGAAGACAAGGTTTCCTTCTCCCCTCTGCTCAGCTTGATAGCAATGCCCTCGCTGTTTTAAAACAGGAGATGAGCCCAGGGAAGAACTCTATCAGGAGACTGTGTTTATCTTAGAACTTAAACAAAGCAGGCACAATTTCAGACTAATGTTCTCTAGCAGATTATTTCATGGCTGACACCACACTGCTGAAAATGCCACATTGCTGAAAACGCTACGTGCTCTCCAGCCCGCATTCTTAAATCTGTGCTCACTTTCCGGCCCAACAACGCAGAGATAAGCAAAGGAGGGAGCTGGCTGGCCTGTGTGCTTTGCCCGGTAGGCAAGGAGCTGCTGGAGTGCCCGGGTTACAACACACGCTGCGTCTCTTCGTACTTACCCCCACCTACACCTCCGCTCTGGCGGCAGCACTCCTGTGCAGTGCAGCCCTCTGTGGGGGATGCAGAGCATCCTCCAAGGCAATCTCCAAGAATGGGAAAATAAGGCAAGAATTTCTGCCATCTGATGAGTCAAACAGAGCTTCAGTAATACAAAAAGACAACATTTCTAACAGTGGAACATGATGTTAACGCCTAAGCTTGCTGATCACTCTGGACTCCAACCTCTGCCAGACACAGACTGCTAGAGGCTTTCTCAACTTTTACACAAACTCTGAAGCTCCAGAAATCCCAACATATGTAACACTTGAGGAGGCTTAACGCGAATTCTTTGCTCCCATTGTTCTCTGGTTCACATGTTGGAGGCTTCTTCCTGCTTCCTCCTTGTCAAGGGAGACAGCTTCGACAATATGGATTTTATTGTACACCCCCTACATCCCACTTCTGCCCCTTGTCAATAGCACAGAGGCCCAAACGCCATCTCAGCTGCAGAGAGGAAATGACTATTCACAAGACACAAAGGTTTATGGATTTCTGCCTAACAAAAGATTATTCCTGAGCGCACTCTTCACGTACAGCTCTTCCAGCAGGAAAGCCGAGAGCCTCCGGCGCGCTGAAGCAGGCGAGGGAGGGCACTCTCCGGGGCAGGTGTACCACGCAAGGTAGCCTCCTAATCTTCTCACATGCACAAGCGCTGTTTTTCATACCAGCTGCATCTTAAACACTCGGTTAAGATGGTGATTAGTGGTGGTGGTAGGGTGTCACAGTGGGAGCTTTCTTAAGAAGAAAAGGCTTTGATTGAGCCAATGAAAGCTGTTGCCAGGGAACCAGATGCCATGAACACACCACTCCAGCAGCGCAAGAATACAAACCATGTGAGTGCTGGACTGAGCTTTAAATGCATTTGCTGGTTGGGGCCTGAACACTCCATTAACCCTTTCAGTACCCAATGGAGTTCACACAATGAAACTGGAAGATGGGAATCTGTTCCAGGCTCCAGGGAGCAAAACATCTCCCGATATCTCTCTGTTACACCCTGTTGATCCAAAAGTAAAACAGAGGGGGAAACTTTTGACCTTTAGTTTTTGAATGGTAAAGCAGGTTTGTTTGTTATTTTTTTCAAGTATGTAAGGAAACTTCTCTTCAAAGTAACACTTTTACACTAATGTGAAAAGGAATCAGATTAAGTGCTCAGATAACCCTATAAAAGTATTAATTTTGTTTTTGTAGAGGGTGTTACACATGAAGTTTGATGTGCACAGTGTGCTCACCAGTCAGTTCCTATGCAAGAGGAACAGAATAGCTTAGATTCCATTTTTCCCAGATCTGAGCTGCTTTCCAACACAAATGTTACCGATTTGAATTTTATCTGATCAGCTGCCAATTTGTTTCAAAGTTAACTTTCCACTCTGATTACTAAACAGCCTTGTACTCTACCGACAGAGCATTTTTTTCCTAATGTAAATTCCACAGTGCTCTGCAGCCCTACCAGTAAAACACAGCTAAAGCTCTAATTAAAAATCATGCCTGCCATATGTCAATTCATAAGAACTAAAATTAAACTAACAAGGGGCTGTAACCAAAACTTTTTTTGAACACAGTGGCCTGCCTGCTCCATTTTGAAGCAGTAGTGTATGGAAACTTGGGCAGTTCAGGACAATGACTTGTCCCAAACACTTTCATCTTTGGGCTTCCATTCAAACCCAGCACAGGTTCCTAGCTACTAAAAGTCATTCCCACTCTGCAGCTTGATTGAAAGTCCCTCTGTTCCCACATAGCCAGCATTGGCTGCTTTGCTCCCCCAGAGCTGCTTTGATCCCCCAGATCTGGTAACTGCGTTGAGCAAGTAAGATGTTGCTGGCAGTGTTAAAGAGAACTTCCCCTGCCAGTCTCCATTTCAGCCTTTTTATATCCTGTAGCAATGCCAGCCGTCTAGCAAGCCCTGAGTTGGGGTCCAGTGCACTACTGCCTTTTTATTCCTCTCCCACAGTGTAGAAGGCCTGGGGGAAAGAAGATAGCAATTCCATTATAATGCTTAAGTGGCCATAAAGTCCCAATATGAGTCCTAACAACCTGCACATAAGGTACAATAAACTTTGGGCCCCTCAAATTTATTCTAAGGGATTGGCAAGAGCAGGTATTGCAAAGCTGATTTAAAATCTTCACACAGCTCCTATGCCAACTCCTGTCTGAGCTGGTGACGATGGAGAATCGGACTCCTGGTTGTCCACTGGCCATCAAAACAGTCACAGCTGCTCACTGTCAAGATAACACTCCCAGTTCATGACCCCAGAGCCCCTTGGAGTTCCAGCTAGTAGTTATTCCACAGCTGTACTGCACAGCAGAGAACTGGGAGAACATACATATGTATGTGGCAAACTGCAGTGCAGAAGAATGCACCATACACTCATACAGAGTGCTTCTGTCTCACCGGGCACTTCAGTGAGCTCCTGGAGGCTCCCTGGGCCTGCTATGGGCTTGGCCCTGAGACCCCACGTAAGTTACTGCATTGCCATGAACGGGGGCAGCCTGCCTGCTGACAATGTGACTGCTGGGTTTTATCTGCAGATATGCACACCACTGCAGAACCTCCTCTCAGGCGGGACATCACAGCCCCTTCACAGAATTCCTTGTATAAGCCTCATAAAATAGGGGAAAACAACACTTCAACTCAGCTTAGATTAGCCCCGGACAAGTAGAAGAACTGGAAAAGATTTCTACAGGCAGAGCAGAGTTATTTAAACACAACTTTGGAATCATACAAGGGCTAACAGCCCAGTTTTATAACCAGTTCCATACAAAATCTCCAATGATCAAAAACATTCAGTGTCTGCACTTTGTATTTTGAGCCTAAAACATCCATACACACAGCTAGATATTGTACAGTGGCCAAGGAAGCCATTCTGGTGTGCTGGCTTAGTGGGACATAAGGATGAAAGTATCACTGAACAAACATGCTTCCACGGCATGTCAGTGACCTCTGCAGAGCTCCGTCTAAGATCCTGGGCAGATGTGATCCTGCTCAGTTTGCAAGAGCAAACAGAACTGCAGTGCAAGATGGTACTGTTACAGAGGCTAATAATCCAGTCTCTGCACTACAAAGAGGCATGGAAGTACTGAAGTTACCATGCTGGTGAGTGATATTTAACACTGGTTGTTGCTGTCCGCTCCCCATCACGTATTGCTCAGCTCCTCACCAAAGACATTTACCCCCAACCAAACACAACCTTTACACTTATATTCACACAGGCATTTGTGCTGCCATTAGAGGACCATCATTGAATTTGTAAACTGGAGCCTTCAAGAAACATGAAATGCAAGAAGTAATACTGCCGTTTCCAAAAGTATTTCCCTCCTTCCCATACACATCAAGATTCAAGTCCCAATTTACACAACTATGTGTTCCCCTCAGTACACACACTCTGGATACAAGCAGCAGTGCAAGGATTATGCCTCCTCTGGGACAAAAGTGACAGCTACAGCTGCCTGTAGGACTCTGATAGGTCCTTTGTTGCAGCAAGTGGGAGACACATGGCAGAAGACGGTGAGAAAAGAAATAAGAGCTTCCTGGACTGAAGGAGTCAAATGCTGCACTGAACAACTGGACTCTGTCCCCTGCCATGGCACAGAATCCCCACGCTCTTTGCTCAGGCTGCGTACCCAGTACAGAGCCCCCTGAGAAGCTCCAGCCAACCTCTGCAACAAGTCCAGCCTCACTCTCCCCTGCAGCCTCTTCAGTTTCATCCCCACTCATTCCTTAGTCCTTCCCTTTCCCTCTCTCCACTCTCAGCCTCCCCCCAGGCTCCTCATGTCCTCTTCCTCTCCTTGGCACTGACAATTATTTTCCATTTCCTTCCTCAGACCATGCTCCTGTTTTCCTTGCTCACGTTGTTTTCTCCTTGGCTCTCAAGCCCATCTACACGCAGACGTTCATCTCATCCATCCTTGGGTTTACTCATTTTTTCCCAAGCAAACCCCTCATGGCAATCACTATCTCAGTTAGATACACTCTCACACTCACTGAAAATTCATGTTTTCCATAGCTGTTCCATACCTACCCATTTGGACAGCCTATTTCAATGTTATTCTGCATTTACACTAGTTTATTTTAACGACATTTAAAACAGATCTGATGTAGCACTCAGAGGGCTGGATTTTTATTTGTAAACTATATATCCTTCTTAGAACTAAACTAAGTCAACTCACCAATAAAACTGACAATCGTAAAAAGTGATGGACAAAAGGCAGTTGCTACAGCCGCTTCCCACAATGTTAATGAAATGTAATTAAGACTGCTTAGAAACTATGTGGCACAGTCTTGCAGAAGAGTTCCTAAAGAAATGCAAAGCAGAGAATCAATCATAAGCTTTGGAAATAAATGGAGATTGATATTCTCATCTAAATCTCTATTTTCTTGCTTTACATTTAGTTCAACTCATTATGAAGTCACAAAATATGATTGTTTCTATATCTTGGAAGAAAATCGTCCTAAACTGGGGAGAATTCAGAATTGCTCTGCCAGTACAGACTCATTTCTATCGCTCTTCTGTTATGGAAAGTGTCATTTTTGCCAACTGAAGAAAGCAGCTCCTCTATTTGAAGACATATTTGTTTTGCACATTTTCTATTGCTGTTTGTATACTGTAAAGCACTTTGAGCACATGTAGAGTGAAAGACACTGTTAAATAAGTTAAAAGTTGCCGTGTTGTAGTGTGCTGTAAGTCTTTGTACATGGCAGCAGGGGGTACTTCCAGAAGATGATGCTGAAGTGCAGCTGACAGACTACCCTGATTTCAAGGCCAGGCAAAAGCACAGTGTGTTCGTATCTCACTTCAGAAAGCAGGGCATGCTTGTACTGAGTGATGGCTCCCCACCCTTCTCGTCCCTACTAAAAATGCTCAAAGCAGCTGAGTAGCTCAGCAAGAAAATTAAAAAAAGAGAACTTGTGCCTTTCGGTGAAATATAAGAGGGTAAAGAGTTGCATGCTTGAGCATAGAGGGAAGCAAATATCTGAATAGGTCTTGCCAACCCAGCGCTGGTGGGGGGAATAAAGAACAGGATCTCCAAGGCGGCAGTCAGAAACAACTCAGAGGCTGAGGCTCTTACCTTCCTCTGCAGTTACCTAGGAAGGGTAAAATGTTCTTACAGTAAGTTTCTGCACAAAAAGATTTGAAGAACCAGAGACGAAGTCACTGAAGTTACAAAAAGATCTACACAAATACATAGAGGATGACTGTTCTACAAAACAATCCCTACAACTGGTCTCTTCCAGCTCTAATAATACTGTTTTTCTCCATTCTCAGCCAACAAATAATGGAATCTGGGGGAGTGCCATAAAGGAAAAAAAAAAGGAAGAACAATAAAGCAAGCTGGGAAGAATAATATCATCCTGTCAGCTAGGAGTATTTTCTGTAGGACAGTACATCCTTTAAATCAGAACCTGACTCTTGTAGTATTTCTGTGTTTGTGCTCTCCCTCACTCTTTGGCTGACGTAAGGAACTTAATTTCAGTTTGCCACCGTAGCAACAAAGAAACAACCCCTGGTGACAATAAGGAGCGTGCTGGAAGTGCTTCACAGCTTCTGAGACGCTGCAAAGCAATCAGAACAGATTGAACAACAAGTGCATAGGATGTATGCAGGAGAAGAAAGTAACCAACTCCACTGAATCTCCCTCACACTTGTCAAAAATGGAGGATGCCAGTCTGGCTTTGCTGCTATTTGGAGTAGCACGTTAGCAAAGCACAGAAGTATGAATCAATGCATTTCTGAACAAAGAATCTGGCTGAGTGCTCTGAGAGTGAGTTTGCAGTTCCACGGGCAAACTGCAAACTCGGAGAGCTAGCTGATGGTCCTGGGGCTCAGGGGAAAATGCTTGATCTCTCCTAAGCCGTGGCATTAGACACATGGTAGAAAATGACCAGGAGAAACTGGAAGTACTTCATGAACCAGAGGTGAGGAGCTGTAAGAAAATTCACCGCAGTAGCTCTCAGGGATTAAATATTTTCCTTTTTGGAATGTTAACTTCTGTTGAAATAATCATTTTAATGTCAAATTATTTTACAGTATCTCATCTGCAATGAAAATTAAAAATGCCATAATAACCAAATGCATAACATAACGTATGATACATATGCCTGTTGTAGGTAAAACTGAAGGATCTTAAAATTATTGTTCCAAAAGCCAAAACACACCAAAAAAATACAGATTTCTACAGGGAAAAATCATTGCGCTGTTAAAAGTCAGATTAATAGGTAAACCTGCCAGTTCCAGGATTTGGAGGGGGTGGGGGTTTGAGCTTGCGTCTGTCACACTGATTTTAAATATTTTGTTTGAATAGCACATTCCAGCAGTTTCACAGCAGCTAAAAGAACAGACTCATTTATACGATGCAGTGCAGTGCTGCGATGAAAAGTGAATACATTAGAGCCACAGCCAAAGACCGAGCTTTTTGCCGTGAGTTCCTACCAACAGCACTCTGCACGGCAGCCCTAACCCTGACTCAACACGAGTTACTTCTGAAAGGATCGTGTTTTGATCCTAGTTACACAGGAAACTAAAGCCTGCAGGATACAGATTAAAATTTACCCCAAACTTTCCTCCAAGCTATATCACAGCAGCTCTACTAAAGTCAGTGCTGGAAGAAAACATCAATTTTGTGAGTTGCTCACACTACCTCGAGAGAGATTATGAATACCTGCTGTACATCCCGTAAGAGCCAGGAGTGGTTACTCCGGTTAGCACAGCTATCAGAACAGTTACTCCAAGACAGACTTCTGGTCAGCGGATGTCAGAACGTGACACTAACTTTACATCAAAGAAATCACAGGAACAATTTGGAAACCTTATTAACTGCATTCAAGATACCATAGCTTTTCCATAGAGAAACTGTCCCACTCCTGTATCACTGTTCTCTCTCGGTGAGCCATGACAGCCGATTTAACAGAGCCCTTCTCACACACCTCCTTCAAGGCACACCAGACACAAAGCATCTATCTTATCTACAGCCTTTACAGGGCAGCCATTCCTCTGACCTCTGGGTGCATGGGGAGACATGTCAGACAGCGGTGGACTCCCCCAGTTAAGATAGCATAACCTGCTGGAGATGCATAGCTGTTGCTTTTCCAAATGCACTAGACTTTCTGAGGGAAACGGCTGTTGTTGAAACAGCCCCTATGTTAAGATCTTTTTACAGCAACCCCCCCTTCCTCATGTTAACTTTCTCTTTGCTGCCGACGACTTAAGGGCTAGCGTGAAGAGGAAAACGTTCCTCAAGCTAGCAGGGGCCACACTTGTCTGCTCACAGAGGATCCAGTACAAAAGAGTCATGGCCTGATTTGAATGCTACAGCAAGTTCCCACCTCTGTCAGGTAGCAAGGGCCCGTCCCACCTGAGTCAAGGGCCCCATCTCTGAACACGGTGCACCCTCCTCCCTAAAGAGATTGGTTGTACAAAGAGAAAAGGCAAAGGGAAAAACATTTTAAACTGAAACAGACGGCGAGCTACAATTGTTTTTATTGCTAAGACGTTTGATCCCTGTACTTTTGCATTTCAAATTCATTAATTTGCTAATTTAAAAAAAAAAAGTGTTCAGCTATAATAGTGGTCATGGATGAGATGAAACAAACCAACACGACTACTCTGGTCTGCGACTCCACGGCCTGGAGTAACTGCTGTGATGCATACCATACTGAGTACTGACAGGAATATGGCTCGAGCAGGCAGGCTTATCAACACACATCTGTACTACTTTCTTAGTACAGCAATATACTACACATGGCGCTACTTGTATGTACACATTCTCAGGGAAGTGTTTTATGTCTTCAGAAGTGGCCCTACAGAGCTTCCCATAGTTAGGGCACTTCTCAGATTCAGTCAGAAGTACCCTATAAGCACTTTTGCTTCATTTTTTGTATTCTATAGAATACAGCCCATCAGATGCACTGAACCCCAAGTAAAAACTGAAGTATCTGCGAAGCATTTCTAAATGGGCATCCCTTGTAAGCCTGTGACTAGACATGGGGCCCACAACTGCCCCTCCTGTTTCTCAGCACTGGGGCAAAACGGATCACTCCCATGGGGAGCTGAAAGGCTACAGTGGCAGCAGGAAGGGGAGATGCATCAGAAAAGAACAGAGCTGGGAAGAGGGAAGGGAAAGCTCTGCAGATGCAGGCTTCTGCTGTCACTGGGATAAAGAAAGGAATAAAAGCCAGAACACCATGTCAGAAGAGACTCCACCCTGAGGCAGCAGCCTGGCTTTACAGGGCTGTGGTTATGGGCACGCTCACAGTCACTGCCCCACACGCCAGCCACCCCAACTAAGCAATGCCTACTGTATCTTTACAGGGCAGGGCTCGTCTGGACCTCATCCATAAGGCCAATCCAGCCAATTAAAGTCCCCACTAAAGACACATAGTATGTTGCCAGATTAAAAGTAGGCAAAGTCTTGATGATTAATTCACAGCCTCAACTCTGGCTGTTCAATACTTCCCACTGTAGGTGGTCTGCTGGAGAACAGCACTGCTCGGGTCCTAGTTGTGCTATACAGTAATTCTGAGGTACAGACAGCAGAGATTCATTTGATACATTTGCTGATGACAGCAGATAAAGCCACAACGGTGAAAGCATGTAAGGAAAGAATAATTTCCTGCATAGTCAGTCAGCCACAAATTGACAAACTCCAAACTGATTTAAGATTTTCTTTTGTTTTTTCCTCTCCTACCTTTTTTTCCTTCCTTGAACTGGAAGTCTCATGACACTGACTCCCGTGTTAGCAAGACTTCAAATGCAAAGTACATCATGAAGGACTGCTTGGGTCTGCCTCTTCCAAAAACCTACATTACAAGGGTGGGTGCCCTGGTTCTGTACTCTGAGAGTCTAGCTGAGCCTTCGTGGAGAAATGGCAGCAGAATGGGCCACAGGCACGGAAGAAAGCTACAGATGGAGCTGCACACTCTCCAAGACTTGACAAAAGCCATCCCAGCAGATGAAGGCAAGCAGGTAAGAACTGATAGCTTGCATGAGGCCCTTGGCTCTGTTCCTCTAGATGTTAACTACACAGACTCCAAAAAACCTCAGAAAGACTACTGCTGTTCACAGATATTAATAAGCTGCTAATAAAATTAACCTGATACTCAAACATATTCCTTAGCATGATCTTTCCTATAATCTTTCCCTCATTTCTTTGAAAGTTATCAACGATAGTTCATTTATCATGATTAAATTTGTACCTGTTCTGAGGTTTTAAATGGTGCCAACATGGTTACAGTGCCTCTACGCAGGGTGAGTTACTTCTCAAACACATTGCCGTATGGAGAGTTGCTTTCTTTGAAGCCCACATGGAGCCGGATTTTGGCTCTCGTAAAGCCTGCTGGAATTCTGCCATCAGCATCAACGGAGCCAGTTCATGTGTGGATTTCATGTCTATGAACTCTGACAAGGAACAAACCTTCTCAACTTCTATTCAAAAAGTTTTCATGCTAACTAGCTGAGGTTTTTTTCTTCCTTGGATTAGAAAGGAATGTGTCAGACATCCCACATGATACTCATCACCCCGGCTCCCACATTTCTCAAAGTCATGGTATAATATTCAAAGCAATTACATAATAGTATTTTGTATTCTGCATAACTCATTGCTATTAAAACTAATAAGCTACACCCATGCCAATGACATGATTTTTTTTCTGCAGCACAGCAACTCTACTTCAAAAAAAAGCAGTAGAAAGCACACTGAGGCTTTTTAAGAGGACAAAACTTATCCAGCAATCTCCGCAGCTGCTAACACATTTGTCTGGGAAGTCTTTGCTTAACTCATTCTTGGCTCCACCATCAGTGAGGTAATGAGTTCATCCCAGATCCGTGGTAAGAATTATTATTTTTTTTTACAACATCCTACGTCTTGATTTGTTCTATATATACACCCAGTGATGGGTTCACAGATGTCTCTGACAGAAAATTCTCAAACTAAGCAAGGCTGTGCTGTGCCACTTTCCTGATGATACAGGATGTTAGTAAGTTAAGATGAATATCAAGTAGCAAGGATCCTCATCCAGCATCATATATTTTCATACTCCAATACATACTTAAATATTTCTTCCTTTTACATCGGAAGACAAGTCAGAGCTGACCTAAGAGTTTAAAAAACAAACACAGGTTGGTTTTCCTTCCCAACCACTTTCTAGTGGTTGTTCATTTTACTTTCCCGTAAACATCGGGCTATGTTGTGTTGGAAGTGTCTACAGAAGACCGCAAATAAAGTCCTTTCTCCTCATCATCATAGGAGTTGGACTTGATGATCCTTGTGAGTCACTTCTAAATTGGGATATTCTACCATCTGCTCTCTACTGCAGGGTCTAGGTACAGTCCAGCATGATGGCACTTGGACATGGGCTGAGGGAGATTATATGGCTCATAAGTACTGCAGCAGGCTTGAAGAACAACTGCTTGGGCACAGCTATCTATGACAATAAGAGTTGACTTGATGTCACCTTTGTATTTCCTTGATCCTGAGTAGCTTAATCATCCCCAGAACAACTTGCTTTGCCACCATCCAACAATCTCAATAGAGCTAGAGCAGCTGACAATTCTAGCAATGTCTTCATGTCTCTAATTAAATCCCTTATTCTTTGGGGAGGAGAATAGGGAGCCACTATCTTGACTTGAAAACACTTCACTCAGGGATTTCCCAACACCAGAGGTAGGAATCAACCAACTTTAAGAGTCGTTCACTTAAAGAAGGGACTGATTTATCTTGCAATTTTTTATTCCTGCAATAAGGTAAAAGCAGTGGAGTGAAGCCAATGACCTGCTTCACAGTGATTCCATAGGGTCAACATCTCCTTGGTTAAGAGTGCCGTTGCACTTATTTTCTGGAGATAATATTGCAGTAGGTTGTTCCTAGGATTTAAATGAGGCGTGGGTTGAAGCTTGCCAAATACATTTTGGAAGCATACCCTAAGGGTCTGGGAGGGCAGGGAGAAAGAAGCAGAGATATTGCCTTGCAGAGTCTGCCACTAGCTCTGCAACAGCTCTGCAGGATTGGGCTGACACACCTATCAGCAGAATGAGACTGCCAGACCTGATGCTCAGAAACACTCTGAAGCCCAGCTGAAGCTGTCAGCAGCTGCAGGTGTTCTCAAAAAACCCTCTGGCTGCATGGACTAGATGTCTCCTGAAAAACATCATTGGAAGAAGGAATTCAACCTTTGACTGGAAAATAAATAACAAAACTACTTTTCCCCAGGTCTCTGGCACATCATAACAACCTGTGGTCACAGCCCTAAAGGCTTTCCTTTCCTTAGTCAGCTGTCTAGCCACATTATTATTTATTCTGTTTCATTGAGGAAGAATAAACAAAGTCTCAAGATTCTAGAAAAAGAAAATGGTACACAGCATTCAAAAAATGTGTGCCTGCCTATGCATACATGTAGGGCTGGTGGATCACTGAGAATTTGTCTTCCTCTCTTATGCACTAGCTGAAATTAAGTGATTTGCTGAAAGACACACAGAGCAGAAGATAAAACACATTGGCCTGGAACTGAGAAGACTTGGGTTTAACTAAAAGGAATCACCACCATTGAAACACAGAGAAGCCAGCCACCTTTGACAAACAACTGCATCACTGGTGCAGGAGATTTGACAGCAAACAGCAAGTCCATACTAAAACTGGCAAAGCTAATTAGAAATTAGTCAGAAGCCAGCTCTGCAGCTGAAAAATCTGTTTTTATCTTAATTCTATGACTCACTGTTGCTTACACAGAAGCCTTGCTACCACTTTTGGCAGCTCTGCTAACCCTACCCCAAAAAGGACCAGCCCAAAAGCTTCCAGAATTCATCAGATCCATAAGTTCAAAGGGCAACTTCAGTCACTTACGTAAAGGACACTCATGAAAAGGCAAAATGTCTTTTGCCTGTCATTTGTAAGACAAGGTACATCCTATGTGGTATTTATAATGAAACTGATGGATTATTATTATTATTTTAATTACTGAACAAGATTAATGAGATTTACTTTGGCATGTAAAGACGTATGTAGCCCCCCTTCCCCTTTCAAGGTCTACAAGTCAGTCTCAGAGAAGTGAGGTAACACTTACTGGCATCCAGCACATGGTCTCTCTGCTAAAGTTGGTCAATAATTAACAAATTGTCTGTTCAGTAGTAACTGGACCGATATCTCCACTTAATGCTATGTTCTCTCCTTCACATGCAGATAAGCACACTCAAGCTATCAGATGACACCAGTATTTAGTTATTAATCTGACTAAACTGGAAACAATAATCAAATCCCTCTTGCAAGAGCATTGACTTGCATACAATTTCTTAAAGCTACCTTTACTTTCTGATTTAGCCTATAAGATGTTCGTAAAATGATGTAAAAAATGTCGTAAAAAGACAGATAATTGCAAAATACTCAAGAATAAAAGTTGAACATTTCAATTCTTTAGGAAATGTAACTTGCAAAATCATTTGCAAGTTTTGGCAGTTGCTTTGTGGATGTTTTTATTTCTTGATAATGGTAACGTATTATCTGGTTCCAGAAATATCAAGAGACCTCATCCCTATTGTGCTAACCACTATAAAATGCGTAACAAATCAACAATTCCTTCTTCTAAGAGCTTATACATGAAATTGCCATCTTCACTGAGATGAGAAATCTAAAGGCACATGCCAAAGCTTAATGCTATTTGTGGGTAAAACATCAGGAGGAGCCTTAAATATTTCGGCACTGTCACAATCACATAGCTTAGAGTGAACAGCAAGAACAAGGTTTAAATCACAGGAAGCAATTTGGCTAGTTGTAATGATCTCAGATACCGAGTATTCTGTACAAAATACTTTGTATCCCGGCAACCCCAAATTGCTATTAAAATCTTAATCCGACAGCTTTACACACGATACAAAAATCTGACCTTTCACACCAGTGCATACTACTAACACCACCTCAACAGTCCGAAAGATGCAACAAAATTCAACCCTATTCATGTTCAGAATTGAGCCTTTTTCATGCTATTAATTAAAGGCATTTTAAAAAACATGCATGTGTACTGTACAGGCTTGAATGATTGTGCAGATGCACACACACAAACGCTTCTCAGTTTTAGTATTTGCGTGAGCCGTAAGCTAGCTCTATCATGTCTTACATAGTAACGGTATCTGCAGAGATAGTCAACCTTTACAGAAAGAAAGCCTTTAATCAGTCTTCTAATCAGAGTCTGAACTAATGAGGAAAGCCTCTATGCAATCTAGATAACTCTTGCTTAAATGGATCTGACATTTTGGAATAGATTAGGTTCTAATGGTCTATGGCAGAGCTTTCTCTTTAGAAACCTTGGGATGTCATTAATAAATACTGGCCGTCGTACAGAGACTCCACACCTCTGTAGTCGAGACAAAACATCTTATAGGAAATCACTGCCTACTGTGTCGTGAACCACATCAGTGAAGCCAGGCGCAACATCCATCAAAGATTAAAAGAGCAGAAAACGAACACTGCTGTGACCAAACACTTGAAATCATGTGCCGACTGTCACAAACAATTAGAATTCAGCAGGGGTATTCTCAGGCATTCACAAATCATGACTGCAGGAGACCTCAGGAAATGGGGCCACGATTAACCCATCCTGCTGTCCCCAGCCATAACAACAGGCTGTTACAGGGAAGAAGCTGCAAGCTTTCTCATCATGAAAAAGACTCATTTTCCTCAAACCTCACCTTCTGATCAGGATTTGAAGAATAGTCTGTTATACATGGAAAGTTAGAGAGCAGGAAATCTGCACTTAATTCTCTATTCTTTTGAGCAGGGCGGGCATTTGGCAGCAAGGGGAATACAAAGGCTGCAGGCTTGTGGTCTCCAGGGAAGGCAGACACTCTTGTCCTTCTGCCCCTCGGTGTCTAGTACCAGCCTCAATGCATCTTTGCAGAGCACCAATAGGCTGCCACGTACCTAACCCATCCTGTCCTCACGCGGAAAGCAGATCACAGCAGGAAGACAGGTTGGATATGATTGCTGATTCTAGGAGGCAGGTGAAGGAAAACGGAGAGCCCTTCCGAGCACTACAGCTTGTGAAAAAATGTCGTACAAACAGTAGAATAAAATTTTAGATTTGAATATTATTATTTGGGCATTCAGAAAAAAACAAGAGCTAGCTATTTGGGGTCACAGACAAGAATTGGAAGGGCTAGCTCTGCTGGCTAACACAGCCCCACTGCCTCCCAAGAGTGCCTGTGCTGGCTCTTTACCTGACCATCATAGGCCCCGGTGTCCCCATCCAACCACTGCTCCCCACAGCCTCTTTAATTATGTAGGCTCTCCTGCAATGCCTCAGTAGCTGCAGCAGCTGGTGGAGCTATGAAAGACAGGAGCTTGCACAGGAAATGTTAAAGCTTTATCTTTTTTCACCATAAGTTTAAGTTTCCCAATATTCTCCTATGCAGGCACAGCAGTTGGCAAAGGCCTGACACACTCCCTGGCTCCAGCTCAAGCTGAGAGCATCCAGTACCTTAAAGTCATGTCTTACACATTTTGAGAGGGTTCTCAGGGCTGAATGGGCTCAAAAGCAACAAACACAATTGATGTCAGTGCAAGTTTTCTACTGCATGGTATCAACCCACTGTTTACAACAGGACTTGCTAGAAGAAATGATTAAATGCTGAGGAGAAATACATACAAGGATGTAGGAAAAGAATAATCAGATGCAGTAATTAGCTGTACTGTAAAGGAAAATGGACAGGCTGCAACACGCCTGCTACACTGTGAAACATTTGGGCAAGTACAGGGTGGCCTGTTTTGAGAACTGCCAATAACCATATTCCATGAATCTACACAAATTAGAAGATGACTAAGTGGCAGACAGTTTTAAAGAATTCGCAGTTTACGGAGACAAGCACTGTTTAGGGCTGTTATTTCTATGGATCATTTATTTGTCATGTAGGAGAACACCGATTTTCCATTTGAGTCCTTTCAGTTCTCTGCACATCTGCTCACTGGGATGTTGGGAACCAAGCTATTTCCAACCCGTGAAGAGTAACAACAGGTCTTTTCAGGTTAACCCTTCATGACTCACATGGTTGACATGAGACACACTGGTCCTAATCAAGGAAGAAGCATGGTACAATTCCAAGTCCTTGAGATGAAGCACCAGGACCTCATTAATTCATTCTCAGTTCCTACGCTGCACAGCACTGCAACCTGTTCAGAACACCGGCAACACTGCACAGCAGCAGAGGCTGGGACTAGGGTCAAAAATCGAGGAGTTGGCTACAGTCACAACAGACTAAAAAGGCAACTGACTTTGATCACGGTTCTCTGTTGAACTCTGCTGAACTGGCTTACCTGTAGGCATCTTCAAAAGCACCTTCTGAGTTATTGACTAGAGCCAGGTAGCTCATCAGCAGCAGGGAGATGGGACAGATGGACGCTGAAATCTTCCCACATGTATTATTGCTGCAGAAGGATCACAAAGGAACACCTTGGCACCCAGACCACCATCCCAAACAAACTTGAAAACCACGACCGACAGAACTGCCCGGGCTATTTGGCCAAGAGGTATCTCCTCAGACACTCCTGAAGCTGGGAACCCAACATAATAGACAGGCTCCAGTGTGCAGGTCAGTGACGCTTAAGGGTAACTAAAAACAAATTTAAGAGTTTTTTTTTTTATATACATAATTAAAGAATATGCAGATCGTTCTGAAGTTATTGGGGGGTTGAAAAAAATTATTGTATTATAGAGAGGGAGTTGAAAAGGGAAAGTGAACGCTTACACACACACTTCTCCCTGGCTGAGCAGAAGTAAAGCAGGAGACCCTTTTCTAAAGCAGCGGGATTCACAGAATTTGGAGTTCAAACCAGCTCCCATTCAAGTCAGTGAAGAGATACCAGCAATCATAAACTCTCCCTTCTGTGCTTTCCAGACTTAACAAATGAAGACACATTAAGAGAGCGGAGTCTGTATTCTGAATACATCTGTGCTCCCCAGGTTTGGGATACAGGCTTTGTCTCTTAAAGCCATAGGGAGTAGCCACAAAGCCTGGATACATAAGCAGCTGATAAACTTTAAGGCTCTTCAGATAATGATATTTTGTTTGGAGACAGCCTCCAAATGGAAACTCACTTTACATCATTTTCCCCTGAACAGTGTTCAAACCAGTTTTTAAGCTTCTCAAACTGTACACGCTCATGTAATCTCAACTCCAAAGACATAGCAAAGTATGTACCACTCTGCAACAGATGCTCACATTTCTGCTCTTATTAGGAGTGATTACAACAGACTTAGGGAAATGTTTAGAATGCAAACAAGTACATTAAAGAAAGAGATAAATTTTTACACTTTTTCAAATTGCTTAACAAAGGCTGATCTGCAATCCATTAGGATTTTTTTTTTTTTAATCTTCCCTTCCTAATTTTAGCATTAAAAAAAATAAAGTGGGGCATTATAGTTTATTCAATGACTGAGGGACTGGAATGGATTAAGCTTTTTAAAGTTCCATTAGTCCTCAGACAGTCTGTAAACGTACACTTCTTTGTACACTCACAACCTGTTCTCCTCTCCCACACAATCATTTTTCATCGATTACTGCCAACACAGTTAACATTACATGCTCCCCTGCCCTAAGCCATGTATATCTTTACTTGCAATCTCTGCATTCCAAGGTGTATGAGGGACCCACTACTGTTTCATGAATATTCCTAGATTTATGGAAACGTACAAAAGGACCCGTCTGCTGCTCCTGAAAAATCTCACCTTCTGCCTCTACCACCATCTCTCTGCAACAAACTAAACCAACAAATCCACCTAGGTATTGCTCAAATCTCTTCTGTCAAAAGATGACATAAGAATAAATTGAAATGAAAATGTTGGGGGGGGATGTTACACATGATCACCGAGCAGATGGGAAACACTTTTTTCCCCACACACTGTGCAGTCTAATTGCAGAACTCACTGACAGAAGATACAGATGCCTAAAATGCATGATTCAAAAAATAAAAAATTGACAAATCTAGAGAAGAACAATAATAATAAAAGACTATCAAACCTATAGAACCCCCTCAGCTGATCATCAGCAAGAACTGGAAGAATATAATAGGAAAGTAGTTACTACGTTTCTCCTGTCCTTTCATCCATTCCTAAGCATCCATTACTGACCACAGAGGCAAAACACTGGGCTGAAGGGACCTTTGGTCTACACTAAGCACAGTCATTCCTATCCAAGCAGCTGAGGCCAGGCTTAATTTTCCTTAAAAGGAAAGCCAGTCTGCGGCAACAGCACAGAACTACTGAAGTTCACAAGCTTTGTTCCAAACCAAGGATTTCTTATATGCTGCTGTTAAAGTAATGGAAAGACCATATAAACTAGACAGCGTGAGGAAAATTCCCAGTACAATGTGCCTCTCCCTGTATCTGCCTCAGGCTTTTAAAACTCATTTCCATAGTAATTTCCTTCTCAATTTGACATTGCTTTGCTCCTAGTTCAATGAATACCTCCCCTGTTTGGTGAAATTCCTGCTAGGATACAGGATGTGAAGGCTTAATACAGTTTGCATTCAAATTACATTTCTATGCCTTCTTCAGGATACATAGTTTTAAATTCCAAGTACTGGTCAACACCTTAAAGAAAAACAAAATCACTGAGGCAAAACCCCACTTCCTGGAATACAGCATGAATTCTCAATTAGATTATAACTTAACCTGTGTCCATGCACACTAAGAGAGTAAACAAGGAGCCTTCCATGCTCTGCACAAGAACCAACCTCAACTGCTCTCCTTGAGTGCAGACTGCTGAAACCCAGCCATGGCAGTTTGTTCCCGAATTCACAAACCAGCACTGCTCAAATGTCACTGGATACATCAGAATGTTTGTAGGTTCTTGCAGCTGAAGCCGTGATCTGTCACTTTACGAGACAGCATAGCTCCCAGTGGTGGACAGGGAGGTAAGCCCACAAAATTTCAACCTAAAGAAATCAGATTTGCTTGATCTCCCACAAATGTTGTACTTTCGCCTCAGACCTCACAACCTTCTTTAATTTAGGACAGTATTACTTGTTTCTAAAGGAGCCTGAGGACAGAGAAAAGCCTGCAGGAAACTATGAAAGTCAAGAAACATGTGGCAGGAGGAAAGCCCAAGTACCTGTTCAGACCTTAGCAAGAGGATAGAGACCAGGGGCTGCCAAGGACACTACCTGGAGCCCAAGCTCCTTCTGTTCAGGAGTCCCACACGTATCCATTGTTCACTGCTCCACTTCGCCACCTCTCAGAAGTTCCTGACCTGCAGCTCTGAATTCCCTCAGACCTCTCCAGAACTTGTACTGAACGAGCAGGATAGAGTCTCTGTCACAGCAAACATTGTGTTAATACAGGTTCTGGCTTCAGCACACAACAGGTGACAGTCACGCTGCTCAGCATACACTTGAAGTTGTTTAGAGACTACAAACATCCAATTCTTAAAATAAAATGTGGAACTGTTGGACAGTGCTGAGATGATCCAAAAAATAAGTGAAGTTTACAATGCTCTTGTCCTAAAGTTGCTCTTCAAAACTGCAGGATTATTATTTTTTTTTTTTTAAGTAGCATGTTATGCTTCCAGAACTGCTGAATAACATTTTTATAATATGCTTACTTACAAACAATGTACTGAAAGCAGTTACAGAGACTTCATAAAAGAAAAACATCTTGCATCACTCTATCCATTGAACTGTCATCTTTTAGGGGATCTCAATGTGCAACACTGAAGTCAGTGAAAGTAGCGTCAAGTCTCTCCTGGGACCATGCACAATTCCTTGGCTAGACAGTACATCAAGTGCAAAGAAAAAAGTGTAAAAAGAAAAAAGTGTAAGAAAACACAAAAAGCAAAAAAGGTTATCAATTTAAACACTTCAGCTAGAAACAAAGAATGAACAAACATAAAACTTATTCCCAGTATAACTGATTTCTAAGTGGTTTTTAAACAAAAATTAAGCACTAAAATAGCTGTCAGTCCATGTTGCAAAAGTTCTTAGTTAGGACACAGTTCAAAAAGGACTAAGGCACTCCTTGCCATCAGGAAGGCTGGCCTCCCTTTCCTCTATCCATATAGTTTCACTCTCTTCCTACCTGCTGTGGCATTCTTTTGCTTCCTGGAAGAGCTGATTCAGCTCATGCCACCAGCAGAAAAACAGCCCAGCCAGGAAATAAACAAGGGAATATAAACAAGACTGAAAAAGCATAGCCTGCTATCAAAAGATCAATTTTACTGGAATTTGGGTATTGGAGAGAGCACTGCTTCTTGAGAGGATAGAACAGCATGCTGTTCTGCTCAAGCTTCTGTTAAGTTTCCCTTTTCCTGCCTCCTAGAGCATGAGGTTGAAAGGTTGTGAAGGCCACTTCACAGCCAGCCCAGCACAGGCACGGGAATTAGCATAACTACACAGAAAATCCAAGGGACACTGAAACTCTAAACAAAACTATAAAGGACTTTGTTAGGACTACCACTATCAGCATCTCTTACTTTCTGAGAGAGACATCCCATTCCATCTTCTATGGAGACTACTTCCATGAAAGACTGAAGTTTTATAATGGTAGGTAGCATATATATTCTTTTTCTCTGCAAAATAGTGGGCAAATTTGTCCTCGACAGATTCCTGAAGAATGACAAAGCTTATAAACACAGAGCAGGCAAGGAAACATTGATTTGAGGGCCACTGCTGTCACTGTTAGTTGTGACTACAGGGCACAGGAAATGTCTCATAAGTATACCTGAACTCATGGTTGTGCCTGCATGTGGCAGAGTTCAGTAGGAAGCACTGCTGCAATGCAACATATTTTAAAGACATCTCATGAGGAAACACTCCTCCTCCACAGGGGCATCTAGAGTGCAGTGCCTTTTGTCCAGGGTTGATTCAGTGGCAGGATAATTCTCTCCACTGGAGTTACAGAGCTGCATCTTCCATTCTTTCATAGCTAGATAATGATTCGTGAGAAAGCCAGGAAGCTAAAGTAAGAGGACTTACTCATGAAAACAGGTTTTTTCCGCCTATTCCATCTGTCACAGGCTCACAGCAAGATGTGGTAATGGAAGAACACAGAAGGGTTTCTTTTTTTTTTTTAAATACTTCTGCACCTGGAATAGCTTGTAAAATGGTCTTGGGGGTCATAACTTAAGCAAGATAGACGAAATGTGTGGAACTGAGATAAACCACTGGTCCACTTAGCCCAGGACCTTGTCTCAGACTGGCTAACATTGGATTCCTAGAAAGAGGATAAAATGAACAAGAAATCATAAGCGCTTTGACAGTGGCTTGCCTGTCCTTAAGGAAAAAGTTCTTCTTGAACATCAACAGTTGGAAACTGGTCTCTGAGCTCAGGGTCCCAAAACTGAACTATATAATTAACATGTAAGTACGAACACATTTTTGGGAATATAGCTTGTAACTCTGCAAGTCCTTAAAGATATGAAAGTAAGGGTAAACTAAAAAGCACATTACTACTCCTTCAGAACTGCAGACAGCAGCAAAATGCTGGAAAGGTTGTGGGGGGGTATTTGTAGGTTCATCTCTGGGGCTGATCTAGGCACCTGGGATAATGACATTTGTAACGCAACGATAGCTACTGGTGTGACCAGAAATATGCCAAGGAAAAGCACTTAAAGCCCCACCCCATGCTACTAAAATGAGCAGGGCTGTTCCTTGACTTCGTTACAACACTAACTGGGCTGTATGTCTAAGGTTATATTCGTGTTAGAACACGATCAAGGTCCCAGCCATACTGCATATTTTAATCATGCTGTAATCGCACCAGGGGACAACAGCAAGGATAACCAGGTCCTAAGACACTGACATGTTTGAGGTGGAGTCAGAGAGAGCAAGAGAATATCCAGAAGTAGAAAAGACAGCATAGATGAAGTGCCTTAGGGGAAAAGACTCATGTCTGCCAGAAAGTCAGAATAAGACGGGGCTTGGATAGAAGTCCCATGATAGATTTGTCAGCGCAGCAGTTTGATAGATTAACTTGCAAGTATAAATTCATTAAGACTTGCTCTGGTTAAAAATCAACCAAACAGTGTGCCTTGCAGTGGAAGCAAGAGAAGCATGCCCTAAAATAAGAACAGAGGACTAGCGACAATTCTCAAAGCCTGTATCAGAAGCTTCTTGACCCTTCTTACCCACTCTTTGATAACTGGTAACTCCCTTAACAGCACTAGCTCATCCATTTTATCTTGCCTTTACCCAATAGGCTGTTCCTAGCATGCTGTGGTGCCACTCCTCTCCATGAAATTTACTGCAAAAACACACTGCTGCAGAAGGCAGTCAAGTCAAATAACATAGCTGTGCTTAACAAGGAAAAGGGGGGGAGGATTCAGAGATAAGGATACATATTATGCAGGTCAACCAGGCACCCCTCTGGAATCAGAGGAAATTCTTCAGATGTTGGATCAGGCCAAACGAGCTCGCTTTTATGGTGCTGAGAGTTTGACAGGTATCTTTATTCACTGTCATCTCTGTTGACCAGGTACTTATTCATTAACTGCTCTTCTTTATTTATGTATTTATCCTCACTCTAACAGCCAAAGGTTCCATTATTTATCAAGTTGAGATAAAAGCCAGATTTCAGGGTTCAATAAGAATAATAAATAGAGCTAATACATGACCAAACTGCAGCCTTGAGAATTATCTTCAAGTTTCAAAATATACAAAACATCAAATAAGGAGTAACAGCATCTGATTTGCCTTCATGTAGCTTTTAATGCAATATCCGTACTATGCAGCTAAACAAATAAATCCAAGTAGTAATTTTTTTTTTTTAATGTTAAACGTGCAAAAAAACATATCAGGGATGTAGGGTGACGGAGCACATATCAGCAGGAACCAGTGTAAGCATGACCCAGAAGCAAATGCTGACTTAGGAAGCCCAAGATTCCCGAAAGTGGGAGAGCATCCCAATGGGAAGCTCTTTTCTCAAATACAATGTCACTTCTACTCTTTCTCTCCAAGTCCATTACTGACCACAGTCTGACACTGAATACTGACCTAAAGCCCCTCTTAGTGAGCCAAATGCAGCCATTCCTATGGTAGTAAGTGATATTTATCTGGATTTAAACATAATATTTAAAAAACCCTCTTCAGTCCACTGCATTTGTTTTCACAAGCCTACAAAGCAAGAAAGGTGTAAAATTGCATGTAATGAGACTATTTGGGGGCACTTGACACCTTATGTTCATATTTTACAACACATACCAGAAGCAGTGAAGTTACCTACAACCACAGAAGAATTACCTTGGGTTTACGCACTCTCTTAGAAACACCTGAGAAGCAGCGAAACCTCAAAAGGACTCTTGGTCACCCTTTGCTTGTTCAGATGCAGACTCAGCTGAAGACCAGGAATCAGATAGGCATTGCCGCACAGAAGCAAGGTACATGCAAAGCATCTCGTAAGTTTCTCCCAGTCTCAGACTGAGAGAAAGGGATTGTTCTCATCCTGAACAGCATCCAAGCAGAGTCAGCTTTTGCACCCTAATCTAAAGGTATTTTAGAGCAGGTGTCTTTCAGATTGTTCATATTTAAAGGTGTGTCAAAGCTTCTTCCTCAGCTGCTCATGTCAGAATAGGGTAGAGTCTCTCTCTGCGTTGGACAAACTTAAAAAAAAAAATCATATCAGATTAACCACCCCAAATTTCTGACTGCTTAGCCAAAGCTTGTCTGAATGAGCCAGGTCTATTTGGCAAGTCAAAACTGGGCTGGATATCTTGCAACAGCACCCTTTCTTGAAGCCATCTGCCACTTCCAAAAGTTCTGCCCATTCCTGCACAGTACATGAGTGGCCATCTTAGAGGAGGTAAAAGCACCATCTGTGAGAATCCAGAAACCAAAAGCAGGATACATTACTGAAAATGAATAGCTACCCTGCTATACACAAGGCTATGATTGCTGGATAGGTAACATACAGACAATCTTCCTTAAACCTAGGGGCAGAGGGAAAAAAAAAATCCTGCCTGTGGCCAGAGCTGCACCTAGTTTGTGTTGGTTGGAGCAGTCTGCAGCCATCTTTATCTCAAATGTCAAGGTGTGGCTCATGTAGCCAGCACGCCCTAACATGCAACGCACATCTAGATTTGAGTGTGCTCTTATCAGATCAAAACGTAGCGCTGCTTGCTGGGACCCGTAGTCTCTGAAGGTCGTATCTCTTTATGAAAAGCCAGAGGGCCACAGGGCACATCACAGAACACTGCAGATTGCATGTGGCCCTCCTATGGTTAGTTAGCAATATGACATATTGCCAGATTTGAAATTTGGCTGCCAAGGCAAAGACTGAAAATCGTATGGAGACAGATTTCCCAGCCTAGACAAAGCAGAGAAAAAAAAACCCTGACATAAGCAGGTCGTCCAGCAGGTACATTGCACACTTGTTCTTCCCCCCCAAACACTAACAAACCAACAGCCACGTCTTTTATTTAAATCAGCATTGACACAGTACAAAAAAAGTTGTCGGAAAATATCTTCGTTTTTCCCTCTCAAAAAACAAAGCAAGTTGTTAATAGCCATCTGGTCAGCTCCTTTCACAACAGCAGAGCTGGATACAACTAGTCCAGGATACTGAAGACTGGTATCAACCAGTCTTTTGGGTTGTGTTTGCATCTCAGCTGCTGCCTCTCAAGCAAGTAGGCCCACCACATCAGCAAACAGCTGGCAGAACTAAGTTTGTTCTTTGTGGTTTTTTCTATTTTTTTTTTTTTCCCCCCCAAACAAATCTCTGAAGAGTTAAACTACATTTTACATCGACAGCATGACAGCTTTCAGGATACATTACTTGGGATGGTATGGGGCTTTATACTTGTTTTGTGAATAAGAAAACTGAAATACCTAGGGAAAGTTTAGTTTGAAGCTTTCTCAGCAATCACTGTTCAATGCTTAAATGCTTTTTCCCTTTAAAATGCAAAATTTGGAAACTTCTTCCTGTCACTTACTTGAAAAGGTAATGACTTTCTCCAGTGTATCTAGCATTAACGTGACTCTTGAACTACACATTGCACTCAAAAGACAAGAGCTTGCAAACTGAAAATAGGCACTATTTTTCCATGTGTACTTTATTCCTACCTTTTCCTTTAGTTCACAGAATTATAGAATTGTTTCAGTTGGAAGGGACACCTAAAGGCATCTAGCCCAACACCCCTGCAATGAACAGGGACACCTACAGCGAGATCAGGGTGCTCAGAGCCCAGTCCAGTCTGACCTTGAATGTCTCCAGGGTGAGGGCATCCACCACCTCTCTGGGCAGCCTGTTCCACCATTCCTGTTCCACCAACTTGCTCCTTCACCACCCTTACTGTAAAAAAAAATTTTTTTCTTATATCCAATCTAAATCTCCCCTCTTTCAGTTTGAAACCATCTCCCCTTGTCCCATCTCCCGGCCTCTCCTCTTGCCTGTGCTTTCCCAGAGCTTCAGGACCAGAAGAGAAACACTAGGGGTATGTCAGTCTGCCTGCATCTGGAACACAGGCCACAGTATTTCAGTCTTCACTTGTCCTTTTCCCTCTCTGTCATGACTGTCATCCACAGCTGCATGTCTGCTCAGACTGACTTGTAACCTCAAAGGAATAATTTCCATTTAGCTAACACTTCCATTCTCAGAAAATCTCTGCAACAGATCAACAAGAAAATTGACAGTCACTTTTTTTAAACTATTTTGACACGTTAGGAGAAAGGAACACCCAGAAAACATGATAATAATGCTGTAGTATGATGCACGTTATCAAAATGTCTAGCATAGTCAGTTAATCTACAATGCCACTTAAGAAATTGAAAAGAAAGATCCATTATAAAGAATTTCTTCACCATAATTGCAAGTATTGAATAGGTATCAAGGAACAAAAATTTGAAGCACTGTCCTTACTGCTTTAGGGCTTGATTCCACAGACATACAATTCCTGATGAAGTTGCACTCATTTACCAGTACAACAGTCCCACCAGTGGACACCTCTGATTTGAGTAAAAATCTCTATAACTAATTAATAATCAAAGATAGCTGAGGAAGAAGAGAAAAACCTGTGTGGAAAGCCCACCATACAATTAAATGGGAATACGCATATCTACGTCACATAGGCAGCACAAGTGATTTTTTTTCCCCCCAATTTCTAAGATTAGAAATTCTAAACCAAACAGCTAACATATGTTCCTAGTTAAACTCTGGTGGGCTATCCTACTTGGCAATTGCTATTCTAGCATTGCACAAGGCTGAGGAATTAAGTTATATTTGTCAGGTTCCTGACATCAATAAAAATATAAAGATGCCGCTCAGAGATATTGTGCGCTGTGACTTTGCCAAAACTCAAAAAACAAAACAAAACCAAAAACAAAAGAATAACAGGAACACAGCCATTTGGAAACTATTTTTTCCAAGAAGCCAGTTAAGGGTATGAGTCACAAAAACACTGACTAGTATCTCCATTTCATTTACCTCTCTTACTCCAGGAGCTCTTTGTTACACATCCAAGCCAGAGACCAGCGGCCATGAGAACTTGTTGGCTCCATCCCTACGTGATCTCATTTCTGGGCCAGAAGGTACAGCTAAGCAACACCAGATGGCCCTTGGAGGCTATCCAGATATATATACATCAAGGTAGCTTCACCCGATCCCCAACAGGCAATCAAGACTTTGCTCTGAAGGGGAGAAAGGCAGAAACAAGACGGAAGAATGCAGGAACGGAAGGCCACTGCAAGAAGGTCAGTCAGTCCACAGCAAAAAAAGATTGCCTTTGCTTAATATATTAGTCATGGTAACTTCAGCTCAGCTATAAAACTAACAGGTTCCCAGCTACTCACCACTACAGCTCATCCTTCAGCAAATAGCAGCTGATTACAGACAGTCCAAAATAATTTCCTTCCTATTGACATAGGCTTGGACTGCTTTTTGCATCTACATTTCACACTGTTTAAATGAACCAAAGTAGATTACTCTACTTTGAAATGTTTAATGAAATGTTTAAGCTGACCAAAACGTACGAGGAAGTTTCAGTAGAGTGCGTACACAAATTGAGCAGGAATTCAGCCAGAACAGTGTAAAAGATAAGCACTCTTTCCTAGTGCTCTGTATGTGCCCTCCAGAACATCATAACATCCCCTCAGCACCACTATTACATGCTGTTTACAGCTTGTATTTAAGATAAATGGCCAGCAAAACTGTTTACAGCATCCAAGTTAACTCATCTAAGACTTTCTCAAGTGTGCTTGTGATACTATGCAGCTAGGTGACTGTAATGCACAGATTTCCTAGAAAACAGTTTTCTAATTAATGGAAGAGCCTATTAATACTTGCTAATTCAAGCTTTTTCTATAGCAAATAAGTTTTTTCTAGAACTGAAGCCTTGCCTCAGAATCTCCATGTAAGAGGAGAAAGTGTGGCTATGCACCCAACACTTTGCAGATATTAAGAGCAGTGAGGCGGCAGTTGTTTGCTGTAAGCCAGTCATCAACACTAACAACACAGTACTCAACGTTGCACACAGCTACCCAGTACAAGACAGAACAGTTATTTTTAAAAGCACAGGAAAAACATGCTGTCTATCATCATTTCTGAAAAGGATGCTATAAAAATGCCTGTACATATGCCACTGTAAATCCTGTACTGTATCCATTACTTAAATTTTGTAGCAAGATCCCACGATTAGTATTAGTTCAACAGAAGCGCCAACAGATTTTCCTTTAAATTACTATGATTGGTCATCTATTAAGACTGATAACTGTAAAAAAAAATGCCTGCAAAAATGAAGATTAATTAGATGGCTATCACTAACAATTATGAATGTGGAAAACATCTTATACTTTTATATACTCATTTCTAGCAGCTTTCCTTGAATTATTGGGTTTTGTTTTCCCTATCTACAAGTGTACCTATTCCATGTAGCACTTCATTATTTGCCCCGGTATGATTTTTTCCACTGAAGAGGGTGAGCTATGCACCCAAAACAACATCCCAGCAGTATGTCTCCCACCACCTATAGATGTAAAGACAGATCCAGCACGGCAGGAGAGCAGGGCTGGGGCTTAAGCTCCCAGCAGCAGCAATATCCTCCCAGACAGCACTTCCAAGGCTCTCCCTGTAGGGATTGCATGAGGTGACCTCCTGGAAGAGCAAGAAGGTATCAGACACGGCTGTATATTTGTTCTCTGAAAGGAATCTATAATTACTGCTTTTAAGCCACAGAGACCAACATGTTATTTTTAGTAGGAGTCCTGGGAATTTTAGGAACTGCTTTTATTTTTGATTTGTGAGCAGAAGAAGGGGGTGGGGGGATTCATTTATTTCAGTTTGCAAGCACCAGATGCTGTTGGAAAAGCAGGACAAAAGCAAGAGGAATAGAACTCCTTTATATCCCCTCCATATACACCTTTATATATTCCCATATATCTATCAGCACAGAAACAGAACAGCAACCCTGTCCTGGCGTTGTATTTTTCCTCTTCCCAGCACGTAAGACAAAGGCATCTCAGCTCCCAGCTTCAGCCCAGTGCTGGGCTCCCTCCCTGCCAGAGCCCAAATGCCCCAGACGTGCCTGACCAACAGATCACACAGCATCTTGCACAGAGAGCCCCTACAGTGGCCCTTTGCTACAGGCCGTCAGGAGCCAGGTAACGTGCCGGGCGCTTTCGGTGCAGAAGAACACAGTGTGACAAACAGGAGAGCTGGAAACCAGCAGGGCAGTGGCCCCACAGAACAGACAAAAGCAGGGCTGGTGGACACTGCCAGATTCACTGCAAACTGTATAAAACTCTGGCACAAGAGTTGATTGCACATCCAATGCTCAATGTGCAAGGCTTGGCAAATCTTGGCAAGAATGCTAATACTTCACTGAGGAAAAACAAGAGGGAAAAAAAAAAGATCAGTGGTAAAACTAAATTCCAAAGATTTTCCATAAGAAAATTACAGGCAGTGAAGCCACCACATTCCCTGCAGCAGGCAGTTGGTTTGTTACATGCCTGAAAAATACATGCTTTTGTCAATTGGCAGCTCTGGATGCCAGGCAGGCTCACACCCAAGAGCAATGGTCAGTGAGGACCCACTCCAGAAGCCGCTCCCATATCAGAAAGAAGAAAGCAAAAAAGAAATGTATCTTCACTAAGGAAGTTTAGAGAAACGGGAGAAAGACATTGAAAATTCAAGTGAAAGATCCTATTTTGTAGACCACTTTTTATTTGTATGTGTATTCGGGAGCTGCACTCCTATGCATCATGGATGAAAGTATCCTGTGTGTGACCTCTGGGACTGAGCACACAGACTGTGATGCAGAACTGCATTTTGGTGGTCCTTGCAGTTCACACTGAAAAAGACTAAAACCCAGCCCTAGAGAAAACCAGTACATTTGAGAACACCCAACAGGCTGGATTTACTTTTGTGCTACAGATCATCCAAGCCCTTTTCAGTCTCATTCTTCTCTGAATTATCAGATGAAACTATAAACAATTGTCTTAAATGGCTCAAGGCATGTGAGAAGCCCCTAAAATGCTTCTGCTCTGATGGTACAGATTGCTAACACTGCTTGGTTTTACATTTTCAAGAGGGTCACAACAAGGCTTTGCCAGGGAGCCACATCGCAGTTCCAAATGAAATTGTTTGCCTGTCATTATTGGGGTCTTTCCATAACACAGACATTCCTGTTCATTTCACCTTCAGTACAGGTGAAGGTAAAAATTTTCAATCCAAATTTTATCTTTTTTTCTTTTTTTAAATACCTCTCAAATTTCACACTGCCTTGAAAAATAAATTAGTAGGACCCAGTCAACATTTTTCTCATCGAGACAGAGTTCCTGCTCCTCCAGGCACTTCTGCTAATGTCTGCACAGCAAGCTTACTTGTCCCAAACAAAAAAAAGATCACAGCACAGCTACTGAGGAGCTGGGGACACCGTATGTTAATGACTGTCAAAACTGCCCTGGAATTTGCCAGCTGTAAACCATGTATTCCTTTCCTTTGCCGTGAAGGTTAAAGGAGGCAGCAGCTAGTTTATAATCTGCTCAGCTATTTCTGCTATGCACCTCAGCAAGTCGATGTGAACCATCTTCTGAGACACCAGTCGCGCAGTCTCCAGGAACGCTGAGTTCTTGGGGCTGTGCCACGGGGAAGGAGCACGTCCTGTTCCAGGTAAGGCCATCGCATGCACAAAGCAATGTCCACGAGTGACAAACACAAACAACAAAAATTAGAACTTGTGTCTCAAAGATTTTTTGCTGATAGGAATTAACAGCAAGCAAGCAGAATTCAGGGACATGCAGCACAGCTGCTGACTGCTGATGCAGTAATGCAGCCAATACTTTAAGGGAGAAGCTTATTTCAGATCAAGATACAAATATTTGGTTGTAAACCATTATGTTCCAAGTTAAAGCTTGTTATTTTTGTAATACAGTTTTATAAAGAGAGACTGAAAACAACAAGAAAAAAAACAAAAGACCTCCCAGGAATACTTATGCAGCACAACACCTGTGAAAAACATTTATTTTAAAAAGAGACGAGGTAAGGTTTCAAATAATGCTCTCAAGTGAACAGGGAAAATATTCCAGCACAATGTTAAAGGTATCCCCTTCAGAAAGAAGCATCACATGCTTGACATTTTAAAAACATTTGAATTCAAACTGTACAGCTATTTCTTCTAAAAATAAACCTTTGGTGATGGTTATTTGCTGAAGTAATACCTCTGCTAGCTCTTAAAGCATTTTCAATCACTACTAAATCTAAAGACTGCCTGACTTATATTAAAATTATTAAACATGAATGCTATTTTGCAAACAGCATTAATGCTGCAGCATGTTGACTGACACTATCAAAAAGAGACAGATCTTTGCCAGACATTCAGACTCAGAAGCTAAGATCTCCTACAACCACCAACATATTTTTAAACTGTAGCAATGAATTACAATAGGGTGCACCTTATTAAGCTATCGGGATGTAATCCCAAGTAGGAAAACTACTCTGGACTGCTGTGGAATTGAGTTAGACCTTTGATGCTCTGAAGGGCAAGAATAAAAGGCAAAATACTTTCTCTGATGTAAGATGTCTTTGCATAAGGTACAGTTTAATGTAATTATTATGTTCAAGTCTTAAGTGCACATTAACAGTGGCAGTGGGGCTGGGTGAAGCATCTTTTCAGGAGAAACAATGCTGAGAAAAACATTATGACAAAAGAGATAGGAAAGCAGGAATAATGGCTATTCTCCAGCTCTCCTTTACAAACTTCACTGGACAACGTAAAAGGAAATTTCTCAAAGGCTTGTAACGAAACTTGAGGAACTTGCCATAGAAAAAGCATGAAGCAGATTAATAACACAGAAATTGTCCCTTACACATAAAAAAAACCCTTCACGTATCTACTTCAAAGCATGAACTTTAGCTTTACAAGAAACAATTCTAAATTTTTCCAAGGTCTACTGCAAGAATCCAGTACAGAAGAATCACTTCAAGTGGAAAAAAAATTGTAAGCAACTGAAAACAAGCTTCTACTAGTTCCCAGTTGTAAGCATTATTCCTTTAAGACCTATATCAGCCCAACAAACTCCAGGTGCACAGGTTTTCAATAACTCAGAACTCAAATAAGGAAACAATTTAAGTAATTTTGAATCCTATTTACTTTCCAACTTATATTTAAAAATGTTTCAAATTACATTTCAGATTTCCCCCAAAACTACCAAAGGTATATTAATGTATTCTACCTAAAGACGCAAATCAGTATTTCTATACTCATTTAAGAGCAATATTTAAAGGAGTAAAATGTGGTAAAATATGAAAAAGACTGGGATATTGTGAGAGTTGTGTATAGTTCACACATTTTCCTCTTCATAATCAGATTTTTCTAGAAAATGATAGATCTATGAGAGAAGATTAATGCTTTCTGTACTATTTGTCTCTTAATTAAAAAATACCTTCAAACCCCAAAATTAATGAAAAATTAGAATTAGACAGACCTCATCGCATCTACCCTTGAAGTCACCCTACAATCAACAATTAACATTCATTTTTCCTTTCCACAAATGTTCTCAGGTTCCCAGTTTAATGTGCTTATTCAAATTGTCTCACTCCTTCAATCCTTTTAAGTACAATTATCAAAAATCCACAAATATTTTCACTAAAAACACAGAAGGTAAGCATTATAAGTACAGGAACAGCTAAAAGACATGTTAGGCAGCATTTAAACACTTGTTTTCTCATCAAGTAATTTACTCTTTAAATCTAAGTGATGAGAGAGCAAGAAAATGACAAAAATGGTTTTCCTTCCAGCAGTTATTGCTAACTCAGCACACATCTTTAATTCCGAGTTACCACAAGCTCTGCAGCCAAAGACCAACAAAAACCTGTGAGCTCTGCCTTCAGACAGTTTACCAGAATGTAGATATCTCAAATCTCAACCGCCAGGGCAAAATGCTGGCTGCTGTGATCTCTGTGGCAAAACTGCCACCAGTGCAGGAAAGTGAGGAATTCTCTCCAAGAAGCCCATGGGAGGCTCTTTGATACCAGTTACCTATGCACCAGCTCCTCTTTGAAATGCTCTTTTTTGTGCAACATTAGTCCCAGCCAATACTCACTTACCTGTGGGACAGAAATACTTCAGTTCTTATGGCTGTCTCTCGTGAGTTAGTCCTCTTAATGACGTCTGTTAACAACTCACGTGCACATATTCTGTTCAGACTACACCAACAGCCTTAATTAGCATTTGGACCCCAGAATGACACACCTATCATTCAGAGTTCTTCCTTCACCTAAGAAGATTTTTTTCCCTGCAAACAAGTGCCTACTCTTGTGCGGCCTCTCTCCTCCTTCACTTGCCTTCAGAGAAGAGTCAAACTGTTCTCACCCTTTCCAGATATATGATCCCATCCTCCCTAGTCCCAGAGTGAGACGTTCACGTTATAGCACTTTACCTTTCTGTAGGCTTGCCTGCAGATCTCAGCCACATCAGACCACAGCCTGCCGTCCAGTGCTGCATGGAAGGCGAGACCTCAGCGGGGGGCTGCTGACCATCCTCTATTCTGTGGGAAGAGGCCACTCAGCTCCAGCGGGCTTCACATTCATCTGCAGAAACAAGAATGTTTCCATTTGTGAAAAACCTTTTAAAACATGAAAAACCTTCTAACACGTGAAAAAGCCTTTCCTGTAAGGAAGAGTCTTCAATGTCACATCTTAGAAGTAAAGGAGAGTGGACTTTCTGCTGTTGTCTGTTAACTATTTAGGATCAGACCCATCCCTAAAACAATGATTTCATGCTTGGAATGATGTGCTTAGAGTTGAGTAATTGCATAGAAGTGGAGGTAGAAAGGAATCTGCTTTTTTATGTCAAATTCAACAAAAGCAGTAATGTTGACTAATAACATTCATGTCAATATTCTGACTGGGGAAAAAAAATCCTAACACATTCGTCAAGGACTAACAGACTAGAGACAACAGCTTAAAGCAACTATCCTGCAAATTAGTCAGCCCAAGTAAAGATTTTCCTCCAAGAGAGAAAAGAAAGTCTTTTTATTTTTATTTATACATTTTGAATATTCAGAAACATACTCCAGTTTCAGTTGTTTCTTTTTTCTTTTTTTTCCCCCCTTTTCATTCTAGACAAGAGATTCACAAAGGATTTAATAAGATTTTTGAAAAACAAGTAAGAGTCATCAGGTCACAGATACCAAGTTGCCCTCCTATTTAAAAAATGTAAATGCTACTGGTTTACAAGATAGTCTTTATATTTATTGTTATAGGACAATCAGCTACAGGGCCCTCTAGTATTTTAGAGCAAAAGCACATGAAATTTTTAGCAGCCATTCTCTGGAGGGAAATTTCAAGGTGACTACAATAGTCCTTCATATGGATAAAAATACGCTTATAATTAGAACAGAGTTCTTATATGATCATTTTGCATTTCTCATTCATGTTAGATTGCAGAAAAGTTACAGACACTTGAAAAGACACAAAACTATAATTGATGTTATTTTAATTTCATGTTATAAAGAAACAATATATATAATCCTGCTTAGAACTAAAAAGCTATACCGTCTCCTTGAAAGTCTGAGAGGCTATGGGGAGCTGTTCATTAGTAAGACAGTAAAACCACACACAAAGTTCACAAGTTATTCTTGGGTTTCACAGCAGCACTTGAAGCTTATCACAAAAGATGCAACAAATGAGGTTACTCAAGAATTTGAGAAGCAAGGAGGTCTCAGATGAAAAGGGTAAGGGCAAGCTCTGGACCATGGAATGTCACATTAAAATTGGCCATCCAGAGTTTTCAGTCATTTCTGCTGGAGCTTGTGACTGTGACCCTGCTCTTGGTGCAGCTGGAATTCACAGCCAGTATTTTAACTATGGAGTCAGTCTGGCTAAGTACGCTCAGGCAGCCGCTAACAGGAGTCAGCTGGAGACAGCTGCTTTCCTCAGCTGATAACCAAATCTCCTGGTTCAATCTCCCCATGCAGAAACACAGAAGACGAACTCTGTCCTCCTCCCCTCCTCGTTACCTGCATACACAGGAGACGGGGAGCAGATCTCCAGCAGAGTTTTGCTGCAGCTTTTATTTATTCAGTGTGAAGTTAGCCAGCCCCTGACCAGTCTCATCCTTGAGCGTACCACCACACAACTGCCTCTGCAACTGCTTCAGTAAAGCAGACTTAGATCTACACAGAGCCCCATCCTGCCTGTGGGTATTATTTATGTACTCAAGAATCAGCAATGCTGTCCGCTTTCCAGAAAAAAAAAAAAAAAAAGAGAGAGATTAAACTTTTGTTTTCAGGGCTGTCAGTCTAGCTTGCTTTTTTTAAAAAATAACAACAACAATACTAAAACTCTTTTATACAGAGAGACACTACAAGATCCTGATCAAGATGCTCTCAATTTCATTGCAGGAGACTCCAAATTACCTCCTGAAACCAGAACCAATCTTCACAGATACTCACATGAAACTTCTTTGACTCAAGAAACAAGTAACAAGGTATAAGCCATATCTCCTTATAAAATTCACTATGAGGTAATACACAAAACATTTATGGGAAACATCAGCACACACTGCATTAAGTGGGTGGGTAATTAGCAGACCTGGAGAAGGGCTTGAAGGCCCAAAAGCTTATCTGTTCTCCCTCCTTGCAGTTAGCTCAGCCAGCCTAGCATAAGAGACCACTCCTCCCTGCAAATTTTCCCTTGCAGAAACGTGGAGCTATATTTTTTTCTAGAATGCTCTGGTCATTCCATCCCACCCATCCCTCCACATACCCCCCCTGCAGTTTGTACAGATATCCAGATTAAGCCATAGCCTGTCATTCTAGAGAAGGTGATATTTGCAGTGACCTTCTAATAATGGGCAGCCCTGAAGACACGTGCAGTGACCACTGAATCTCATCTGAGGAAGCAGGTTTTTATTCTAGTAAAACTTTCGGCTTAGCATCTAGCCAGATTAAACAGAGGAAGGAACGAAGAAGGCGAAGAAGCAGGACAAAAGAGGTTAAGGTACAGCTTTAAATAGAAATGCTTGCATTGGGAGGTCTGCGTTATCTTAGACAGGGACAGAAGATGGAAACAGTCAACCTTACTGAGGATGAAAAAAGGAGACAAAGCACCAACAGTCACCACGTAGGCTACAGCCCTTCTCACTCCTGAGCTTGCTTTACACGCTTGCGATAACATATATAATAGCATATATATACACACACACAAACACGCATTTTATACAAAGGTACACAGAATGAAGCTTTGGGAATTGAGCATGTAGAACACTTCAGTTTTATAGCAAATCTTCTGACATACTAGTCATTGTCATATTACAGGACAGAATTATCAGGTTGCACAGGGAATCTTTTTGCTCCCACTGTTTTGCTGTTCCCTTTCCTGGAGCCTCACTTCTCCTGACATTCCAAATGAAAGGCTATTCAGTAACAGTGGGAAGACTGCTCCTGTCAGACACCGTTCAGTCCAGATCCTCAATAAAGTGTTACTGGCAAGGGCTCCAAAACCTGAGAGCATAAACTGATAGTACCAAGACTCCAAATCCAACAGATTTCTTCTATAAAGAGATGCAAACAAGAGAGCCTCATATCTGAGTTGGCAATAAACCACTCCATATTTGTGAGCAATGCTTGAAAAAGAAAAAAAATATTCAGGGAAGTTTCTAGCAAAAATAGTTGCTTCTTTCCCCATAGAGTTCCACCCACTTTAATTATCATTATTCTGAACTGTAGAACCTTCTAACAAAGCAAATAATTGAGTGGCAGCAGAAGGGGAGGGGGCTTATTTATTTATGCATTTAATTTTTATTACAGGAAGTTCCTGGAATGCAGGCCAGACAGTCATTTCAATCTAACAAAAAATGGTGAGTAAATAGCTACTGGAAGACTTCTCAGGATTTAGGAAAGCAATTGTCCTCTGCCAAGAGTTAGATTATAGAGGAGACCATCCCTGATGCAGCGGCAGGGAAACATGCCTGCGGTCACCCTCACTCAAGCCTAATGCCGAAGTCTTTCACTTAGCAATCAAAAACCAGTGACTGCAGTCATAATCACTGTCCTGGACCTGCATGTTGCACAAACATCCATAAAATCACTCATGTGGTTAAGCAGTCCCACATGGTTCAGTGGCTCTCATTACATAAGTGCTAGCAGGGGTCTTAGGTCAGAATACCACATTCCTTAAACCAGACGGATTCCCACTGAAGTGATTAGGAGCACTTCATTTGCCGAATAGAAAGAATTCCACAGGTATTTGTTTGAAGTGTGAGACAAATTTGCTTTAGCCACATTTCCACCTTTCTGTAACGTCTGCAGGAAAAAGCTATTTCAGACACATTCACAGGCACTTGCACCAGGAGTCGTGCACTCAGCTGCCACCACGCACCTTTGCTACCTGACCAAACCACGGTGAAGCAACCACTCACATTTGTCTCACACACCCACACCTACTGACTCCCAAGGGCATGTGGGATTTTTGTTATGAGGAAATCATTGCCCTTCTGCAACTGAAAGGTGGGCTACATTCAATGCCAGGTAAATCAGCGAGCAGGAGTTGCAACAGTGAAATGCAATAAATTAAGCAGACATCTTGCTCAATCAGCAACACAGGATTGAACCCTCAGTGCTGCTCGCTACAAATGGATCTATTGGATTATGGGTCATTAGTTCAACTACCTTTAACAAGTGCAGCCAAATAAGAATGTTATTAAACATTTATCTTCAGGGGCAGATTTACTGGAGAAGATAAGGAGGTTGTAGAGACACTCCAGGAGTTCTGCCTATTTCAGCATGCATTCCTGTCATAAGCACCTTTCATTCATAAAAATATCTCAGGAACCCAAAGCATTCTGCAGATGTCTGCCTTCACATGCTGGGGACTGCAGCCTGGCACCCTCTGGAAGCTGAGCGGTCGCTTCCAATACACATTGTGTGTTCATTTCTTGCTGCCTTCCTATTCCACATTGCCCAGACAATGGGGAAAATTGTTTTGAAAAAATACAGACCAAACAATGAATTTCCCAATACACAGTCAGTCCTGAAGACACTAAGCTTGCTTCTAACAGCAGGCCACCCAGTACTTTATGAAAGCCAGAAGAGTTATTTAGAAGTGTAATTTCAGGCTCCTCCAGGTTTATTTAACTCTTACCTCCACGCGCCCGAACCTGCCTCCTTTCGACCCCTCTGACTGGCAGGAGCAGGAAGGCACACAGCAAAGCACGGGGCCTGCCTGTGAGCCCTGAGGACTTAGGAAAAAAACAGATAAAGAAATTCTCCCAGATCTTTTGCAGGTCTTAATCGCAGGTCTTGAGCAGGCTGACTCCCCAGGCAATCTGTAACACAATGGTACCAACAGAAGTGGCAGAAACTTGTAACAATGGTTTGTCAGGGCAAGGACAGAGAAAGACCATGAGAAGAGTAGAACAAATTACCATTTTGGCTGTAGAGGGGAATGGATCTTATTTACTACTGCTGAAATCGTCACTGCCTTACTAAGAAGGAAGGTAATTAGACACAAAGGCAGCCTCTCTCTTTTCCCTGGAGGTCAGTTCAGGTTCTTAGAAATTTGTACCTTGGCCCATGTACCATAAAACAGTAAGGAATTCATTAAAGAGGAGGAAAGAGCAGTATTCATCACCCTGGTCTATTGTTTCAGCCTTTGTAGACACTAATATTTGTCACTGCATCAGTTTACACTCATCCATGTTTGTGGTTTCCCCACAAGAACTCAGAACAATTTAAATTTTCAGTTAAAGGTCAAAATCCAGGAAAAAAAAAAAATCATACAAGGAAGGATGGGTTGGGAGGATTTTTGTTGCAGGTTCCAAGCAACGAGGTCGCAGCCAATGGCTGAGTGCAGTTAGCTAGCTTTGCTTTATTCTAATGGCTTCCTCGTTGCCCTGAAGAAGGCTTTGTTCCGATTTTAAAAGCTGTATTAGTCCTTCTGAGTTTGAAGCAATGGAAGGAAGAAGCTTACTATAATGTTTTCAGATTCTCTGCATTATTGATATTCAGGAACTGGAAAGGTGAGTGATACAGAGAAATTAAGCCTCTTTTAGATTAAAGCAATAAATCTCATTCTGCCTTAACTGATGCATGAATTACAACATCAATAATTATTTTACTTACAAAACAACTGTGACAACCTCATGAAGCTGAGCACTCATCACTACTCATCTAGTCTGTAGAGAGTCAAATTAAGTCTTGATTTGATGAACAGGGCAGAACAAGAACATGAAGAAGCCTTGTCTTTCAAGAGAGGGTTGCAGATCTTTTCATATCCCTTTAAGTGGACCGAGACTCAAGCAAGATAGATTGTTATTCCATTGCAAAAGTTTCAGTCCCGTTATAAGCAGTCACAGAAATACACAAACTGCAGCTTAACCACCCTAGTGTTAGGAGGAATAGCTAGCTAAACAAACAAACAACAAAGTTATAACCCCAGAATCAGCTCTCGAAATTAACAATAAAGCAGCATATTCACTGCTGGAAACTGCAATTTTATGGAAGGGTGTTGGCTCTTATCAACTGCCATGCCCTTACTAGCTCTGAAGTAGAGCAAATGTTAGAAACTTTTATGACTGAACGGGGAAAGGCAGGAGATAGACTATTAAAAAAAGGTATGGGAAAAAGTTAGCACAGAGCCAAAACAATCTTGCAGCTGCATTACATTATCCCAGTGGGAAGTTGCCAGGCTGGCAGCAAAGTTAAGCACTATGTTCATGAACATAAAGCACTGATACCACCAGCTACAACTTGCAATAAGCAAGCTTCCCACAGCTCTGTGCCAATCCAGCTCAGTCCTGATCTTCACCAGTGACGCTATTCCAGCCATGGGCCTGATATATGCAAAGCCTGCCAGCCAATCTGTGCATCCAAACTGTGCAGTGATTTACAGTCGAGCTTCTATAATCTACCATGATAGTGAGGATTGTTATACATAAGCAACAGCTAGCAGTAAAGGTATTTCTCACAGGTTTCTACCCATCCCATCACAATCTGATCGTAACACTTGAAATCTGTAACCCTAATGAGCTCCTATATTATTCAGGCTAATTATTTTATAGTATCACAAATGTACATGGTACTTTTTAAAATACAGAATAGAGACATTATCTTTTTGAGTTGGGAGAGTTTACATTAACCCAGGATAAAAACTTTGGAAAGATAGTTTGTAGAAATAACTGTGGTAAGAATGAACATCTTGGAAAAGTTTCACAAGGAAAAGCAAGACCAAGAAGTAGTATAATGGTGAGCTACGAAAAGGATAGGCTACGCGTACAGTGAGGCAAGGCAAAAGGTCTGAAACCTTTATTTGGGTCCTTGGCTTTGCATGCCACCTGAATGCTTTCCTTCACCTACAACAGCATCTCCGTGGTGACCCAGGAGACCTTTCAACACCATCCAAAACCTACTGCTGCCAGTCTGCCACCATTTGCGGAGACCTTCCATGCTGACGTCGAAGTGCAGTCATACAGCAAAAGCCATAATGTGGAACACCACAGAAACACAACCAACCTACTTCGAGCTCTTCACTGTCTCCTAGGGACGTATGCCATGTCTTTGGTTTACTGCTGCACCGCTCGTTCAGCTTACACAAGCTCAGCATCATCTTAGGAAGGAACAGATGTCATAATAATACACAATTCTGTGCCATTTAATTCAAAGCACTTTACAAATACAGTTTTTTAAAAAATTAACCCTGAGCTACAAAAAGCAAATTCTAGATAGGATCACCTCTCTTACTAGCGAAACACATCTGCCCTCTGCTCTGCAAACCTTCAGCTGTCTTATTGATCCCATTACACCACCATCCAAAGCCAGGAAAAGGACAGACTATCAAGCCAGTCTGGAACCACATTCAGGAGTTAACTTTTAATATTTGCAGTTATGAGAACTATTTCTGAAAATATTTCAGATATTAAATGTCGTTTGTTGTAAATCACTGATCTGAAATTCTTCTGACTATACTCACAGAAAACTGCAGTCTCTGGAGGCAGCTGACCAGAAGAAAGGAGAGCCTCTGAGCCTCACAAACACAGAGACAGATTATTGAAGTTGTGGGTTTTGCAGCTACCATTTCTCGGAGTGTATTGTCTAGTATGCTGTCATATACAACTTAACTTGCTAACTCAAGAAAAGGGAAGCTTTCAGTTGTAAAACAAANGAAGCTTTCAGTTAAAAAAAAAAAAAAAAAAAAAAAAAAAAAAAAAAAAAAAGGCCCCTCTGCCCTTTCATTGAATTATGCAGTAACTAGTGGGTTGGATAACACTTCCAAATAGCAGAGCAACTGGCATAAAACAGCACTCACAATTTAAAAGATTATATTTAAGAAACTAGGCAAGTCTTCTGTCCATGTCCTGTCCAGACAACTATGTGTGCAGACAGGCAGAAATCAGTTCCTTCACAGACAGCTGTTCTTTATCAGCTTTATTCTGAATGCTCACATAAAGATGTAGAATTAAATTAAGACAAGGACAAAGTCAATACCCCAGTACTTCATTTCCAAAGTTCTGCTGGTTTGAAGTATATTAGGAAGATTATACATACATAGTTTAATACCAACAGTCTACTCTATGCTGAGACAAACGTAAGTAAAGATCTTGTGCAAGGGATCTTACAGTCAAGGGCACACCAACACAAAAATCTACTATTACAGATCTTATTGCAGAAGCAAGGTCTGAGACGACAGTCAAATCTACAAAGTGAGATACATATTTAGCGCAATGGGAAAGAAGACTAAGGCCTTTTCCTGCACTGTTTATTCTCACAATCACATAACACTATCACACAGCTACGGAGTTGCATCTGCAATCACAACAACAACATTTAGCACTTTCAGAATGTATTTTCAGTGCAAAAAGCAGCGCAAAACCCAGTGCTATCACCAGTTTATGTAGTCCAAACACACATTTAATATTCCGATGGGGAAACAAAGTCCAAAGAAAGGAATACATCTTCTAAAATCCTTGCACTGACCCACAGCTCCCAGTTTAGTGCTGTCCTCTGGGTGTTTCTGATCTCCGAAAAGTCTAGTAAATAGGACAGAGTTAACACATCAGTGCTGACGAGTGAGTTAAACAGTTCTTAAATTATTGCTTAAAACTGTCTCCAAACTTGGGTAGGCATTGTATCACACTGCCTGACATTTTCCACAGCTCTTTAAAGTACAACAACAGAGTTTTGCTTTGTTTAGATTATTCCAGAGCACAGTTTCATGTGAGCGGATCCATTTTGGATCCACTTTGGATTATGGATGACATGGAGTCCCACAGACTTTGCTGTAGGTTTCTGTTAACGCTGAGTCTGCTGACCTTTAAAGGACAAATGCAAATACATTTCTTTATTAAATGCACTGAATATGGTGCTCTGGATTACATCTTCCTGACTTTATCAGTTATGGCTCCATTCTCTCTTCCACCATAAAATTTCCATGAAGATGTAGAAATACATAGGTAGATGATTTTTTTGAGAGAAGTCTTAAGAACCACTAGGGAACGTTTGTTTCCAGACAAAGATGGTTGCCACTTGTTTTGCTTGTATCTTCATCTTTCCCTGAACATCTTTAGCATTTACAATAGACAAAACTTTTTTTCACTAGATTCCACATGGATGCACGGACTCCTTAAATGAATCCAGCCAAAATATTTTGAGGGAAGTATTTGAGGGAACGTCATCTGTATTTGTGGTGCTCTATAAATGAAGATATCACCAATCTGATACGCTACAGGTCAACTCTTCCTTTCTTTAGCATTCACTTTTTAGCAACTGAAATCACAAGGCACGAAGTCAATAGATATTTGAGCTATTTAAATAGCTCCAAGGATAAAGGTCATGCCTCTGATGCAATTTATCTTTACAGGAACCCACTCAAATCTTGGAAACCCCTGCCTTGGAGATAGGAGATTTGAGAGTTGTATAGATAAGAGGCTGGTATATTCAAACCAGAGATAGCTTTTTCCAGAGTGTATTTAAACAGCTTACAGCAAGGCCTTAGGTTAAAAAAAAAAAATACCACCAATGTGTTTTACTCTGGAAAATGCCCATGAGTCACTGAGAGTCGCTCTCCCCCACACTGGCCAAGGCTGGTGTCTTCCAGGGCATCCAGAGCCCTGGAAAGGAAATCAGTGGTTCAGTCTATCAGTCACTGCTGGCTCTTGGCCCAGCACTGTTGTCAGTCATGCTCCTCATCTTTGCTTCCAAGGTAAAGATAATTCTCCTGAACAGGCAGGAGACAGCTTACCTCTTCACAAACTTCAGGCATATTTCAGTGAGCCAGGCTAAACCGCTGACCATGCCAAAGCCGGCGGCCCCACACCACCATCTTCCCCAGCCTGCCATGTGCTCTGCTCCCCCTGCTTCTTTTATCCCAGGCCTGGCACGTGCCTAACTCCTCCGCGAGGCCAACAGCTTGATCACCTAGCCAGAAACTAGCTCCTCAAAAAATAAAAATAATAAAAATAAAAAAAATGAAAAGGAATACCTCCTGACAGAGTAGCAAACTGGATCAATAAGTCAAAGGTCAGCTAAACATGAGAAGTGATGCCAGTGAAATAAAGGGAGAAGAAGGGAAAGTACGGGGCTCCCTGAATTTCTCAGAAAACCAGTTTCTACAGAGGTAGCAGAAAAAGGCAACTCCAACACCACCACTGCATAGCCACATGCAAACAGCATCAGCAAATAACTTGGTAAATGATTTAAAAAAAAAAAAGTGATCAAATCAGACAAACTGCAAGGGCAGTGTCTCCCTGACTCGCTGTACATATCGCTACCCACACGTGAAAAATGACTGTTCATACACATTTTAAAAGTTTTGACCAGGCCTATGAAGTCTCCCAGAGGAAGTTTCATTTTGTCTCAAATTTACTCTGCCAAATTGCTCTACTCCAGCTTGTGTAACAGAGACAGCAGTAGCACAATTAAAAAATTCCACCTGAGGCCAGCTCCGTTCAGCAACCAGAGGAGAGGAAGAGAGCTAATTAAAACCATGTTCCCTAAAATCGGGAGTCATTAGTTGCATGTACCAGACAGAACATAGTATCTGTCAGAGATGACTGACCTCAAAACAGAAGAGGGAGCAGGGGAGGTGAATGCAGTTACAACAAAACAGAGTCTGAAGGAAAAAAAGTGATTTAAGAGCTACTAGAATCACTGGTGGTTGTACTTGGGTGAAAAGGAGAGCAGAAGCAGAGGTAGAGTACACACTAAGGGCACATTCACACAACCCTGGCACAGATAAACCTGATGATATAGTTGTGAGTATTGTTTATTTTCTTTGAGATCAGCGTCTTGGTAATTTATTAAGTTCTCTTAACTAGTCAGCCCAGATAGGGAGGATTTCAGATTAATTAAGTGCAGGATTAAACCTGCAAAGGGGCATTCTGCATCTCTTGAGACCAGTGCACATCTTGCAGAAGAGAGCTGGAGGTATCCTTTTAGAACAAACACGTGGATCATTACTGTTCAGTTTCAAAATTCTCCCTGTGCTGCCCAAATCTCTGCAGCAATGGCCATTTTTGCATCTACGGCAGTCAGAAAGCTCTCGATTCACTAACATGGGAGTATCAGAGTTGTTGTTACTCCCAGACATTTCTTTCTTCACTTTCCAATGTTTTCTCTGTACTATCCATCATTACCTTGTTTTCTCATTTTCCTTTTCATTAAAGGTTATTATTCAAGGGAGGAAACGTAGCACAATTTGAGAATTCATTCAGCATGAATAGACACACACATGGTCAGGATCAGGGGACAAGATGCTTGTCAGACCTCGCCTGCCAGTCTCTGTCCTGGTCTTTGTGCAAGTCATTTAAGGTCAAATAGTTTTCCCTTCCCATAGCCAGAAGTTCCATAGGGGATTAATACCTTAGGATAGAAGAAAGGGTTTCTCCACTAACACTGATGCTCCTATATGCATTGTAGCCACACAACGCTTGCACAGAGGGTGGGCAGTTCAGGCTTATCCTCACCACCGTTAGAACACAGGAGATCATGAGCTCAAGTACGTTGTGATCAGATCACTTCACAGCACAGTTTTACAAACACCACAGGCAGGGACAAGCTACATACACTACACCAGCTTGTCAAGGCAAAATTTGACTTTGATGAAAGCGTTCTCCCAACATGACTGAAATATATATATTTTCTCCCTGTTTTACTCTGGCTGCAAACGTTTGTTTGCAAACATCACTAGAAACAGTCTCCAGCAATAGCTAATGTTGACTGGTTCACCACATCTACCCCATGAAGACAACACTGTGGTTGATTTCCAGTCATCTTTTGTCTCCTCCAGTCACATGGTAACGTAATTGTGGAGGAATTCACACAGAAGAGGGCTATATAATCTCTACGTATCTCTACTGCATTCCTATGAGATACCATGGGTACCCAAAGCAGAACAGCAAGGTGACGAATTCTGTGAAAGGTGCAAAATTCACAATCACTTTATATCTTCTATGTGCAAGCTGGAACATTTTCAGAGCATCAAAGGTGAAATAATGTCCTTAGTAAGGTAAGCACTTAGAAATAGATCAAGTATGGATTAGACTGAATTAGTAAGACTGTTTCTGTTCCATTCCCCTGCCTCCTCCACTCCCCAATGGATGAGTTTGCAAGTCATACTTCATTTTTCTTTCCAGATTAACAGGAAAAAAAAAAAAAAAAAGCAAAGTTTCTCCAAAAGTCAGGTTTCTTTGTGCCAAACTTTAATGACAAGAACTGAGGGTTGAGCAAACTGAGGGGTGTCCAGGCACTTTACATTCTTAGTTTAAAAACATGGGCAAACATCAGCACTGCCACAAAAAAACAGAACACCACACCTGCAATACTCACCTTTCTTCCCTCCCTTATCTGTTCTCCTCGTTCTTGTTGTGGGACAGCCTTCTCACCACAATGCTGCATTGTCTCTTCCACATATGCCAAAAGCATTTGTTGGAATGGATCTGGGCTTAAAACTAGGTGAAAAAGGGAAGGTTAGTGAACCTCAACCCGGTTCACTGCATAGCCACAGATACGCTTTTGGCCAGACTCAAGGACGTAGCACGCAAAATGGACTAAGAAATGGGTACGTTTTTTCATCATTTGTCAGCTGTAAAAGATCACTGAAAATAACTATGTGTAGTTATACTCAAGCTCCCTGATCTAACTCCCTTCACAGCCAAAGCTGCATTGAGAACAGGAGCGTAGGGACTTCTGAAAACATACTGTTTTCCTCCTTTCTAAAAACGTAAGCAGAATCATACCTGTCTTAGTGGACAAAGACAGAATTCTACTGAACATCACCTAGTCCTTTAGCAGTGAGGATGAAGTCTGGGTCCAGATTTGGAGGGCACTGGCTACTCAGCACTCACTCCGACACAGGCATTAAGTAGAATGTGATTTACTTTACATTCAAAGCTGAGTGAGCTGCCACAGAGAAAGGCACCGTTACTGTACACTAAGAATAACCAAGCACAGGGGGAGTGCAGAGGAGTTGGTGCATTGTAAATTCATATTCCAACTTATTGCACACTAACTTTCCTGTACAGACAAGCCCTTAGACTAATAGGCACCTGGGAGCATTCAAGTCTGAGTGCCCAATAAATAAAAAGGCTATTTTATTATTTTTTTTATTGGTGCTCTGGAACCAAGCTGTGATGTCCCTACTCAGACAATGCTTCCATTGAAATCAAGACTTGGTCTATTATTAAACACTATTTCTTTTACAGCTGCAAATTTTCCAGGTTAGAGGATAGGGATTTCATATCAAGCCAAATCACTAATCTCAGTCCAAAGGGAATTGTGCAGGCATTTATTTTGATTTTATATAGGTGCCTAGATACTGCTAGATTCAATAGACTTGCACTGATGCCAGGTGAAGGAACTCTTCGCACATCTACCAATTCCTAATTCAGATAAACTCAAAATCAAAATTCAAGTTTCATCTTGTTTCAAAAACTGCTACAGATTCAGATTTGTTTTTGTTTTTACAGATTCAGATTTATTAACACCGAAGACTAAAAAGTCTGAAAGTCATCAAAAGCTTTTGATGCAAATTTCCCAAGCTTTAAATGCATATTGGACCCTCAAAAGAAAAAACAGTGTATGTTTGAAGACTCCACTACGCTGAGTTCATACAGCTCTAATCCTCAAGGTATTTTGAGCTGTTCCTCCCACCCACGGCAGTGATCTCCCACACTGGCAGACGACGCTTCAGTGGAGCCCACTGGACTCTGTGAAGATGAAGTGAACTCACCGTCAAGAATTCACAAGCCAATTTATCTATTTCCTTATCATAGAGAACAGCTCTGTTGCAGCTAACCTGGATACTCATAACGAGGCATTACTAGGAATTATTTATGCAATTCTAGGCAGCTGCAAGGAAGCAATTGCAGAGGCAATCCCTAGGCTAACAAAGCAGACCTGGACTGCATTTGCTTTTTAGCTTCATCTGCAAGAAGCTGCTCAGATTCTGACAAAGGAATTCATTTACCCCCTTGAGATACCCAGCCAGCACATGAAGGAAGCAATCACTTACATCCATGTTATTTCAACTTCCTTCCTGCTACACTTTCTGCTTTTTTAGAATAATGGGTCAATGACAAACATTTTCCTCCTAGGCAGTTCGTAGTGGTGTTCGTGGAAAGTTTGACAGCTTTATCTTCTTTCTGAGCTACTTACAGCTGTGACTCCATTACTTTGAAGTCAACTTGGATTTGGTTGGAATGAAGTGCAGACATCACTGACTCAGGCTTAGTGTGTCACCTGCATTTGTTATCTTGCAGTAGACAATTTAATCGGTTCTAATTTTTTTTTTGTCTAGGCACAATAACAAGAAAAAAGTTGATCAGCATTTCACAGGGTTGTTTCTTCAGTGCTAGCAGGCCATTTAACATCCGATAGGCCACATAAAAAGGTCTTCCCAGGGGCTTAGCGTGTTTGGGTTGTTCTTTTTATAGTGTAGAAGGTCATTAATGAACAAGCGAAAGCAGCATGGAAATAGCTAGACAAGTCTTGTTGAGTTAATAAGAAACTGTCATTCTGCTTCAGTACTTTCTCATTAAGCCTAGCAATGTTCATGTCTAAGGAGACTGATGGTACAAATCTATTTTAATGCTCAATTTAGCTCCCCAAGTCTTGAGTCATGACAAGTTCATCCTTTTTTTTTTTTTTTTAAAGCACAGCTTCTTCAGTTCACAAATTTGAGGAAAACCGCTACATTTCTTTAATTTTTAAAAGATCTAGGTATACTTTGGCTTTTCTGAACGAAACACTAGTCCCTCTAAATCCAAGTTTGTCCTCCTGCTCTTATTCTCATACCTTGCCCTTTTTCCAGGACTAGTATCTTTCTGGCTATTGTTGGGTTTATGTGTCACAGAGCAATAAATTCCTCATTGTTTAAATAGGAGCAAGGCACGGATATCACCTTTAACTGAGTCTTAAGTATCAAGGGCATGTCATGCATCACTAACAACGAACCCAGAAAGTCACTTCTTGCTGAGAAGTTCATTACAGGAAAAACTTCAGTAACTCTTTAGATACCAGAACCCAGCACTTGCTCTTAAACAGCTTTTAGTGCTGTGCTTGCTGTTCTAAGCAGCTGGCGTGGTAGACACTCAGCATCACACAGATCACAAGGAAAGGCAGCTCAGATGCTTATGCGGCAGTGACCTCCATGTCACTCTGATGTTGCCATCAGCCCAGTCGCACAATCGATTCAAGTGGAAAACTGGGGTAAGCCATAACATCCTTGCTGGCCAGCTGCAGATGTCTGGTCACTTCAGGCTCAGTCTCCACATGCCATCACCCCAGATCATGCCCAGAAAGCCATGCTGGCAGTGGTACAACACTCAGTAATTTAGGCCTAACTTCAGGGATATGGAAGTCCAAGAGGAGAACAACGGAACGGAATGGAGCAAAGTTCAACAAAGAAAACTGATGGAAAAGAGCCACGTGTTCTCTTTTATACTTCGCATGTACAAAACCTTCGTGCGTGTATCAGACAAGAAGTGCTAACACTGAGCAATACCAGCTCTCTCCTGCTGTTTTTAACACTAAAGAAAACAGTGCAGTGCATTAGTGAGGCAGTTTCATTCTCTTATCTGTTATTCTCCAGCATTTGTTAGCTAAACCTCTTAACTCTCCCAGCTACCCATTGCTCACACCAGGGAAGTTCCTAAAGCACACCTTTTCACACAGCATGGGTTTCATCTCTTAGTTGATTTCTCTTTTCTGAACTCCACACATATGGAATTTCTTGTTAGTAAGCCCATAACAACTGTACATCTCAGCTCTGAAAACTCCCTCTAGAGCTGTTTCCACAGAACTCATTTTTATGTTAGTTCCTTTTCCTTTTCTTCTCCTTACAACAACCTACCAAAAGTCCCTAAATCTTTCAAGGCAAAGTACTACTTCCTGCAGCGCAGATATTGTGGTAAGGAGCTGAAGCTCCTGAAAGCTTGAAATCTCAGATCATTAAGGTCACATAAAGGTGAAAAGTTTTTAAAGGACACTGAAAAAGAGGTGAGAAAGATAAGATACATTCCAACCTGCCAAAAATACTGCAGAATTCCAGTGATGTAAATTACCATCTCCATTATACCTTTCCATTATGGGCTGTGTTGTTTTGGTGGGAAGCTTGTAAACCTGCTCCTTTGAGATAACTTGAGAACTCTCCAATATTCTAATTCCATGAGTGTTTCCCACTATTGTTCCATTTCTGCAACAGTGAATAAGGCAACCACAGAGTCTTTTTCCCTTATTTTTAAGTTGTACTTTGCTGGTGAGGGAGAAGGAAGGCTGCAAAGCAGTGAAGTGGGAAGAACATAGCCAGTAAGAACAGTAACACCTTAACATCATCCAGAGCAGCAAGCAGGCATTACTTGATTGCGTTCCTGATTCTTTCTGCACCTAGTAAGCTCTGTGATATAGTCATTTAAACTTACTGCAACATGAAATAAAATTAACCCTGCAAAGATATTAGTGAGATTTCATTCAAGGCTTAGGAGTTCCTGAAGGCTCAAACAAATGCAAAAAAGACTATAGCCTTGGGAAGTTTCCTTTTTTGTGCTGCGGTTGTAATTGGAAGAAGACTCCTATTTAAAGGATTCTCTCCCTCTAGATATTTTTATTTCATCGCCTGCATCATATAGGTTCTACTTTTCTTAACATATACTGTAGTTTCTTGATGCTTGAAGTAAATCTCCCAAAAATCACTATTTCTTGGCTACTGAAAGGTGGTCTGTTTGACAAAAGGTAGTTTCCTTGCTCTTCAATCCATACTTCACAACTTTTAGAGAAAACTGAGATGTCAGCAAAGCTATTTTTCATGGTGCCATCATTGTTTCCTTCTTGCTGTCTCATCAGGACAGGACCAGCCTTAGGTCATACAGGGCTCTACATGCCAGTATCACATACAAGCTTGTATCTGACTCCTTCCTCAATTATGATTAAGTCAAGATAATCAGCCAGCATGGGGGAACTATGAAGGCGTTGCCTCTTCTCTGGAGACAGAAAGATACCAGAGTTTTTCTCCCCCAGGCAAGAATTGGGAAGTGCAAGACATGATTTGTGATGAAATTCAGAACCATGCAAAAATTGTCTGGTTTCAGATTTCATTACCCCCACACTACAAAGGTTTGGCAAGTTAAGAGATCCTCCACCTATTAAGATCATCCTCAACTGTTCCAGAGTTCAGGAAGCTTCCAGCATGCAGCAAGGTGAGAAGTTAGAGCTTCAGTCAACTCTTTTGTTGAAATTTGCTCCAGCTTTGAAGGCCTACCTTTCCCTCCCTCCACAGGCCAAGAAGCTGCCGAGCAGCTACATAAGCCCCATTTTAGCTGGCAAATAGTGACAAATAGTCACGGGGAACAGAACAGCTGAGAATTCCTTCCTGGGCTTGGAATATCAGCCTTACAGCCAGAACAAGACTAGCGTACCCTCTCGGAAGCTCAGAACTGGACTATAGCAACTCTCCCGCACAAAAATGCAGCATTTTCAGTGCTGACAGAGTTGTAAGCCTCAACAGCAACTAAGGACTTCAGGAAGAACTGCTCATGCTGTTACAGTGAATTTGCTCCCCACCACATTTGACATAAGTTATGAGGTTCATAGCCAGATATTTAGTTGGAATTCACGTTTTCCTCAGCCCTTTCCTTACCAACATCCCCAGGGACACGCGACTGCCCCCATTCTGTAAGACAAAAAGCCCTGCATATATGCTAGGTCATTCACTAAAGGCTATGCCCTGCAAGATGCATAAAAAAGCAGAAGTACCAAGCACATCTTTCTAACTATTAGGTAATCCTTATGCAACATTGTCCAGATATTTGTGGGTGGGGGGAGGCATAATATCAGATCCTTCTTTAAGAATTTTTTTTTCTGCCTAAAATGTAACATAAGCTTTTACAGTAACACACTCCAGTGTTGCACCCTGACAGTAAATTGCACTTCTCTAGACAGCTTTTCACACATCCTTGAAACAATGGCTCTCTCTGCTGGTGCCTTAACATTCCATACCACAGGGCAGCTCTGAACACCCACAGCAGAACAGCTTGCTTGTTTCAGAGAAAATTCCGCTCCTCCCTGTCCGGGCCTGAGGTTTCTTTTAGGAGGTGATCCCCAACTACTGTCCTTAAATACACGCCGGAAAGATTAACTCCTGCTGCTTACTTCGATGGTTTAACCTTACAATTGCGCTGAGGCCAGCAAGCAAATTGTCTCCTACGGCTTTGTCAGGAAGTGAGAACACCATTCTACAGATCCTCTTGTCCTTTTATAAGAACAAAACAAAGCAAAAAACCATTAATTACCCCAACATCAGAGGTCAGACGATGGACAGTACTGATCTAGCAGCTCCAGTCTGGCTCATAGGTTACAAGCAACCTTTTTTTAATTAAAAATGTGCCTTTACTACTGCTGGCTGCTATCGGGCTTCAGGAGAGACTTTTTACCTGTGTTATCATTTGAAGGCTCAATACTGGTTCAAAGGTTTCAAAGTAGATCTGAACTCAAATCTTCAATTCTAAAATATCGCCTAAAACCATCAAAGAAAGGGGAAAAAATGCAGTATTGTCACTTTTGCCTCTAGAAAGTCTTTAACACCAAAATTAATTTTGAAGAGTTGTTTCAATATTTTTTGACTTGCCCCTCAGTTCCCAACTTGGGCATGTAGCCAGGAGCTCTTGTTTAAGCTCAGCCATTCTTCTCATCACCCTAAACACTGAAAAAGAATACATTTGATAAGATGAGCAGAAATCCATAACTTTTGCCAGAAGAGACTGAGACATCGAGTCATACATTTCTCTTGGGGTGAGAGAGTTAAAAGCCATAATCACTTTTTTTTTAAATGTCAAATTTAGAACTCAAGCTATTCTCTCATCCTACGGTTTGGCTACTTGTTTACAGAGACCAATGGCAGCGAGCCACAGCTGCAGCACAGATGTTCAGAGAAAAACTATTCTGCACAGAACTTCGCCCAGTCTAACCTGACCCAGAATTGATCTTCAATTTTACAGATCTGAACAAAGCAAATTGACGAGAAGTCTGAATGCAGCATTACACAAATAGAAACCTGCTTTGAACACTTAGCAATCCTGACCAAGGAGATGCTCCTTTGTGTAAACACAACTTCTTTCATTTTAACTTTTATGAAAAGTTCTGAAAATGAGACTCAGACTCAGTTTCCACTTCTTTTGCTTCTATTTTAGTCAGGCATCTTAATTACATTATTGTCCATCACATTGTCTTACACAGTGACGCATCATAGTGGAATTTCTCGACAATTGTAGCCCAGCGATAGCAGCCTCTCTAGTCCATACTCATAGTGAAGAAGAGCAGTCGCCCTCTCCTATCTGTACAGACAAATCTCTTGTCACATTCTTCTCTTAAGATTAAAACATTTGACTACTACATCACCTAAGCACTTTCAGGGCACTTTCATAGAACAGAATCATTGAATCTCTCAAGTCGGAGGGGACCCACCAGGATCACTGACTCCAACTCCTGGCTCCATACAGCATCACCCAAATCAAAGCCTGTATCTGAGAGCATTGCCCAAACGCTCCTTGAACTCCAGCAGCTTGCGGCTGCAACCGCTACCCTGGGCAGCCTGTTCCATGCCCACCACCCTCTGGTGAAGAGCCTTTTCCTAACACCCAACCTGACCTCCCCTGATGCAGCTCCATGCTGTTCCCTCAGGTCCTGTCACTGTCACCAGAGAGCGGAGATCAGTGCCTGCCCCTCCGCTGCCCTTGTGAGGAAGCCGTAGGCTCAGTCTCTTGCAGGCTCAATAACCAAGGAACCTCAGCTGCTTCACATATGTCTTGCCCTCTGGACCCTTCACCACCTTTGTAGCCCTCCTTAGGGTGCTCTTTAACAGTTTTATGTCCTTCTTATACTGTGGTGCCCAAACCTGTACACTGTGCTTGAGGTGAGGCCGCACAGCATTAGAGCAAAGCAGGATGAACCCTTCCCTCCATAAGCAAGCAAATCTGTTCTTAATGCACACTTCCTGTCCCGTGTCTGGTTTTGTTTCCCTGGGAAGAACATGTTACTTAAAACAGAAGTTCATACACCTCTGGCAGAGTGACACCTTGAACTCAGTATCTTTTCTAGAAAGAAGGGTATTGAGCCGAAGCTCAAGTAACGCTCCTAGGTTTCATTTAATTTTTCCCATTCTTCACATGAATGGAGTCACTCTCCATCCATCCCACTTCCCTACCACATCTTTTCTTTCGGTGTGAAAGTGCTTTCTCCTTAAGGAGACCTTTTTAAATGGAGAAAAACATGAAAGACCATGGGAAGTTTATTGTTCATATATATATATATATATATATATATATATATCAATTCATTCAAGTTAAATGCAAAACCACACATTCCAGACTAGGTGGATTTTATAAGAAAATAAGTTATAGAAAATGCATTACCAGAAACAAGATGTGTGGTGGCACTGCAGAACACTTAACCAGATAGTTAAGTTCTGCAGGCCTTTGGGCCAGTTGGGTGATACCAGACAACTGTCAGTTAGCCTTAAGTAGCCAGTTAAGCCAAGTTTCCCATTCAAGTGATGCTAATTACTAGAGCAACTGGAAACACTGGGAGAAGACTGATAACAGCTTGCTCTCTACACCTCTCTATCAGTATTTAAGTGTTTAAAGAGAGGAGTTTCAATGGTATTTATAACAAATGACCTCAAAGCAGAAACAGTCTCAAAAGAAAAATGAAAATAAAATATCCCACAAGGATTGCAAGATGTTTGGCCTTATCCCTCACCCTAGTAAGTAAAAGTTTTTATATAAAACTTGTGCTAAGCTCTAATTATCACATTCCATGTCCAGACTGAAAATTTTTTTTTTTTTTTGACTACTCTGACATTCTGGCAAAAAGAGCAACACACAATGAGAGCACTCTCTCGTATAAAGAAAATCCTTACATTCAGGTCACACCTCTCAAAATCAACTACCTGCTCTACGTCAACTCACCTCAAGACAAGATGCAAAGCCTCATTTTCTTTTAATTATGCTGCTGGTTTACAAATGCACCTCTTAAAGTCACATTCAGAAAAAACATTCCAAACAGGTCTTCACAGAACATTCATACTGAACTTATCAATTGAAATGTAATTTTTTGTAGCTTAATCCTCATAGAAAGCTGAGCACTTATTACTGCTGCTGCTAAAGTCACTGGAATCTGTGGGTTCACATCACTCCTAAAATAAAAATCAGACCATGAGTTTCTAAAAGGCCTCAAGACCTTTGAATGGTAAGTTACGTAAGTTACAGAAATGAAGCTACAATTATTAAAATATTCACCATTATTAAATATGCAAGGCACCCACAAGTGAGTCTTTGGATCTTCACTGTAGCACAAGCGAGAATGGAACTTGCCAGCCTCAGTAATGAGGAAACAAGTGATCTCCAAGGAGAGAAGCAGCTACCTTCTAGGGCCATTACAATTACATGAGCTGCTCATTATATAGCACTGACAAATTATTCTGAAGTTTCGGAGGTTACAGCTGTGCAAAACACGGTGAAAGGTTAAAGTAGCAGTTAAATAAAGCCTCAGGGTTTTCCTACACTTTCCTAAGCTTTTTTTTTTTTGCTGTTGTTTTAAATTGGTATCAACAACTTGAATTTTGATAGTTAATTTTGTTGTTGTTTCATGCAATTTCCCCCTGCCTTTTTTTTTTTTTATTTTATTTTCTAAAGACAGGATTTAGAGCCTGAATCGAGTCTTTTGAGATCTTTCAGCCATCAAGAAATGCAGAAATAAAAGTCCAGAGTAAAAACAAGCACCTCTGAAAAGCAGGGTATGAGAGAGGCAGAAGAGACTTCCCAATCAACAAAGCTTAAGAAAATAAGTTGGCAAAAGTTGACACCATAAGTCCTACAGTAGCAAAATTTCAGTCCTTTCCCCTGGAATGACTTAAGACTACGTACTTATGTCAGCAATTGGTTTCAGTCATGGTTCAGACAATGCAATACAGTAAGTGCTGCTAGACTTGTGTTACAGATCATTTTGTATCATCAGCATAAAGTTAAAGCAGCACAACATCCACTCACACAAAATCAAACGTTATCAACTTTTAAGTGACCCATACGCATACAGAGGAGGACTCATCCACATACAGCACTGGCTAGTGGGGGAACACCACTATTCCTTATAACCCTTTCATAGCAGCAGCAGAGCTGAAAAATACAGCTGCAGTAGTGAAGACCAATTAAGTCCTGGTGAAAAGTGTGTTCTGAGGTCCCAACAACAGAGAAGTAGTTGCATCAACAGCAGATAGCTACAAGGCAAAACCAAAAACCAACAACCCACAGTGCAAAGGGCAATTCTATATGCAATAAGCAGACATTCATTTAGCATAAATCCCAAACTATCATTGATAGAGGAAAATAGTTTCCTTAATCTTTTCCTCAGCTACTAGTCACCAGTAAATTCACACAACTCACCTGTCTCATATTCCAGCTTTGCTCTGCTGGACATCATGGCCTTCTACCACCTGTCCACAGACAACTGTTAAGTGTGAGCCTCAGCCTTAGGAGAGCAGTCAGAGCAGCAGTGAAGTTGATTAGGACAAGATGATTTATTACAAACTAATTGCTATCAGTATCAAAGTTCTAAAATTTAACCCAGTTTTTTGTTTGGAGGTTTACTGTGGTCCTGATGATGCATCTGTTGCATTTTTTTCACCATAACTGAAGACAGAAAATAAAATCATTGGTGTATTTCATTAACTCAGGCAGCACAAGGAACAAGATAGGGGCAGAAAGATCAAGAACTAAGTTTTTCTTCGAAGAACCTCCAGAGTAAGTTCTCTTATCTAGCATGAGATTAAAATAATACTTTCATCCTGTTTATGATTTGACACATTCCCCTAGCATAAAAGCATTACCTAAAAATAAAAATAGCACATTAATAGAACAGACTTACCTCTAGATGGAAACGTTTCTCGGACAAACTAGTAATCACCACAGCATTCAAAAACGTACTGCCCAGATAAATAACACACTACTTTGACAATGATTTGGCCATATTAGGTTTGAAAAGGTTTGTGTTTTTCCAGGAAAACCAGAAAAGAAAAGAATGGCAGGATGAAAAGTGCCTGTGTGGAGATGGCACAAGACGGAGGACAGCAGCGCCAGCCCTCAGAAGCTGAGGGGATCAGAGGTGCAAGTCCAGTGGCTCACAGCGAGCAGCAGCCAGCCTGCCTGCTCCTCCTGAGATGCATGAAGCTATCCCTGATGACCAGCCCTGCACAGACAGCCACAACCTTTTGCCTGGCTCAAGCTGCTTGCCCCTAGTGGTCACCAGAATCACCATTGCAACAGGTCGGGGAGGTGGGGCCGCAGACTTGGTAACTGGCATTCATGGATGCAAACATGCACTGAAGCAACTCTCTCACAATGAAAATACAAAAACGAGAATGAAGACTTCTCAGCAAGGCCTTACCTGCTACCACACAGCATCGCAGCCCTGCTACCGCCATCAAAGAGCCGTCGCCTCAGGGCGCCTGCAGCCCCGCGCTGAGGGGAGGGCGGGCGCGGCGCCTCCTCACAGTGCCCTCAGCACGGGGGGAAACTTTGCCTCACGGTGCAGCACGAGGGGCAGCTTCCCTTGATTTTCCTATTTATTTATTTGCCCAAGCGTTGGCATTAGCCATACATAGGGAGAAGCAGCCACTCATGGAGGCTTTCTGGCAGGTAAACTTGACACAAACAACAGGAGCAGCTGCTGCCTGCCACGTCGCGGCAGGTGAGGGCAGCGAGTACCTCATGAGGAACATCAAGCGCGCCCAATCAGGCCCCAGCTCCAAGGAGCCCGCACCCTCCACTTCCTCCCCAGATGAAGGTAAGCCATCCTGGCTCCTCACCTCACACAGCTGGCCTCCTCCTCCAGGCAGGCACGAAGCTGCCCTCCCAGCTACAAAATGGAGCTCCTCAGGAAGCCCTGACACAGGAGCCCAAATGCTCAGCCTTCAGCCAGGCAGGCCTCAATTCACACTTTCTTTATTCTACCCTTTAAAGTCTATTTGTAAGGAGGCTTTCACTCACAGTGTACCCACAGTTGTTTGCTAACCTGCCTCATTCTGACTGGAGGTGGGTGCTCCACCACAAACTGAAAGGGGCCACAAGACAGGAGCAGCGGGAAGCTGGGTGCTGGCACAGGAGGCAGAAAGAGCCTCCTGCCCACGCAGGCAGGCAGGGAAGGGCGCAGGCTCCTGTGTCTCAGGCTGCTCTGCAGTCCTTAGCAGCTTGTCCCATTTTGCACTGCAGAAGGCCCAGCAAGAGCCACAATTCCCAGACACAAATCTCTCAGATTAGACTTAAAAGTGCTGCTCAATGCCTTCTCATAAAGGGAGAACAGACTGAGGTCAAATATATATCAAATATATATATATGCTTCAAGAGCAGCATCTTAAATGACTGCAAATTCTGGAAAACTCTCCTTCACTCTGAGGAGCACTCATGTCTAGGGCTATGGTGGGAGGACAGGGAGACTCCCTGAAGCATGACTGGTACGCCACTTAAATGATCTGGCGGGGTCCCCAGCCTTACTTCTGCTGATGCAGGCTCTTTCTGCAGATCCTGTCCCCTAGGATCTGTAATGCTGACTGTTCATAACCTTCTGGTTTCACTGCAGTGACTCTGGCTGACATATCAGCTATCAGGCTTTCTTTTTTAAGAAAACTTTATCTGCTTCCTCAAAGCATCTTTCTTTTCTGGGACTAAATTAACTCCCTGTGCCTGCTCTCTAATGTATTATAACTTCAAAATATTTGGAAAAAATACAAGAGAAAACATGAACTTAGAGGTTCGGAAAATATAGTTTAAATAGCAACATACTGAGACATTAAATACCAGAAAATAAATGTAAGAGTCATCAGGTATCATTAAGGTGATTACCTAGACATTCTATTATTTTTCTTCCAGTACTCTACATAAAAAAAACAGGTACAGTTGGTGACAGTGACAGGAAGAATCCTACATAAGTCAAAACTACTTTAAGAAGTACATAAAGCACATCTCTTTCAGTAATTTCAAATATTAATTAGTAAACAAAAAATCATCTTTCACAGAAATCTAAGTGTATTATTACATTCTCATTCAGATTCTTCCTGGAAAACAGCAAGAAGAGATCTGCATAGTGAAAACTAAGAGCAGGAAAAAGGCAAATACAAGTAGAGAAGAAAAGGAAGGCACAAGAACAAACAGAAAAAGCAAGAACAGCAGGAACAAGTGAAAAAATGAATGCAAAGCTGGAAAAAGAACAAAGGAGCACAATAGATACACGGTTAGTGATGATAACCTTCTAGTTTCAGAAGGGAATGTTTCAATGATAACATAAAACTACTGTATCTTTGCTTTCTGTCAGCCAAATGTACATATCCAAACCTATTGATGTTCATGCATGAACATATACAACCGAGCATCTGCTAATAGAAGACTAGTAAGACATATAAGTAAGTGTGAAGGAGCCAGCAAACTAATCTGGTACCCCCAGGCAAATTCCAAGCTAGAGAACGTTTTCACCTGAAGCATGTGCATACATAAAACTGCATCTTTTAGCAGCATATTAGAATTTTTCCTAAGCGTAGCATTGCGTATCTTAAGTACACTTTAATACTTTCAACCATTTACCATTACTCTGAATTTTGAGTCTGTCTTAAAATTACTTTTTTCCAAGTCATTAATGAAAAATCAGTATCAACACTGAATCACTATTAGTCATTACACAAATTCAGTTTTTCAGCTAATTGTACCTAGCTTACAGTGATTTCCTGAAGACTATATACACCTTCCAGACAGCACCAAAACCACTACTGAACATTTTCCTGACAAAAAACCTTGACATGGTTGCAACTACATGGTTATAAAGGCATCTCATAATAATGTAGGTTGTTAATGATGCAAGAATTTTTATACTACAAAAAAATGCAGTAAGGGCTTTTTTTTTCTTTGCTCTTTACCTCTGCTGCCATTGATTTTGAGAAAAAAAGGAAGGGCAAAGCTCTGAGAAACATCAGTATCTGAAACAAAACCCTGGTGTAACCTAATCATCACACATCACTTCTGGTAATGTTCTGCTTATACAAAAAACCCCTACATTCTCTTCGGACACCATCTCATTGCTGTTATTGTGTTATACTTTATAAAGAATGGTATTTACTGGGGAAAACAGCGACCTCCTTGGATGATTTTGAAGAGCTGCAGCCTACCTAGAAGTAACACTTGAGGAGGGCGTTTTAAGAGAAGCATGTTTTTATAAGTAGCATCTTTTACTTTGTATCATATTTTATTAAATCAGATGTCTGAAAATGAACAAGTCTGACACGTTAAGCATTTTTTGAGATTAGTGTAATGCCCTATTTAGCTCTGGGGAAAAGCAAGCAGATTCAAAGCGAAACTGCAGGACCTAAGAACCCCCAAGTTAGTTTGGACAAAGATCTTAAGTGTCATTCAGTGAAGCAAATGACCCAAGTTTGATTTTTTTTCCCCAAACTTCTTGTTTTCAAAACAAGGAGAATTTTGGCCTCCTTGACTTTCTTTCACACTCCTTACTCTCCCTATGAATCTTCCAGCAGAAATAGTTTATTTAGATTACCATTCCATTTACATCTAAAGTCTCATTCAATGCTTTTCATTGCCACCTTATTTGTTGCATCTACTAGGTTCTTGTTCCACGTTTGTGTTCACAGAGAAGTTGTACTTTCATTTTGTCTCCCTGCTCTTATTCTCTGAAATTTCTCTGTCTCTTGTGGAGTCGAGGAATGGAGGACAGCACATCTGTCTCATGGAAAACCGCAGAGCTCGTAACTCCAACTTCCTCATAACCTCTCACATCCTCCCTAAAGCACATATCTAAAACCTGAAAGTCAGGTTTTCTTCCCTTTAGAGATGGCAGGGGGAAAAGTAGACAATACATTATTTTTTAAATACCAATTTGCAGAACCAACCAGACATATGTTAAGTATCACCAACCAGCATTTGTTTTCTTTTTATTCTGATTTCTCTCTCCTTCATTTAGGCAATTTGTTTAGTTCTTCAGGCTAAGAAACTGTTTTCCTGCCAAGATTGTTCAGCAAACTGAAGGTTGCTATAGCAATTAAAAATCATTTTTGTTTTAGATTACAGAAACAAACTAGAAGAGTGGAAGCACAAGGAGGAGGTGGCAGTAAAGAAATCACAACTAGAGAAAATGCAAGAACATATTTAGCAGCCGGGAGATTGTTAGAGAAAGCCTCTGCAGTTCCAGAAGAGACAGCCAGAGGAACAAGATGGAGCAGGTAACCCATAAAAAAGCTAATGCTTACTTGAACTGCATATAATTCATCTGAAAAGATGATTTCTACTAGACACGTAACTTAGATTTAGTTTCTCTGCCATGCAATTCTTGTGACACAAAGTCCCAAGCTTGCAGTGCCTCTGCTGCTGCTCTATTAGAAATTGTAGCAAGTCATCTCTTCCATGGTACCTGCAGCCTGAAGAGAAATTCCACAACCTAGCTACGATATAATAGTGCAAGATGTTAGCAACAATAATGTTCATGCTACATTTGTTCATTTCTTGATCTTTTCAGTATATTTGATATCCTCTCTGAAAGCCTGTCACTATATAGCTGAAAAAAGACTCTATTTCTAAAAGATATTTACAGAGAAAACCTAAACACTAGATTAAAAAATCCACTTAGTTATTCCTAAATCACATAATTTAAGACAAAGTTGTGTTTTTGAGACTGTTTTAAACACTTGTAATATCACTATTCCAACACTATATTCTATTTGTAATTGATAAAAAAAATATTTCCTAAATAGGAAGTTATGTGAGTAAGCAATAGTTGATGGTAATCTAATCTGTTTTTAAGAGGCAGAAAACTGCTGACAAAGAAGGAGCAATGTGGTTACACCAGCAGCTGGTGGTGATGGCAGAAGACTGCCTGAAGGATGAAAGAAGAAATCAGGAGGAGAAGGCAGCAAAACATGAGGCTAAGGAACAAATGAAAAAAGAGGAAGATGCTAGACTATATCTGCGGAGGAAGCCAGAGACGAGCACAAATTTTAATAAGGTGAGTAGCTATTATACAGAAAGTTACATTTTTCATTAGTAATGATAACAACATCTATATACCTAGTGCCAATCTATACAAGAATAGTTATGGAGTCAGGACTCCTATTAGTGCAGTTCACATTGAAGAGCAGCATCAGGAGTTACTTAAGCTACCTTCAGTTCAAACTCCAAGATGTAACGGAGTTCTTTTGCTATTTAACCAGTTTTCCAGGGTTTCCCCCAATTCCACCAGCAGTTCATGTACATCTTATGAAAAGAGTCCAAAGATACAAATGGCATCCATTTATTCTACAGAAACACAACTAGATTTCCTCATGTACCTGAAATTATGATTACCTTTATGTAGTCCATCAGAGCAGACTCTAGTATAGCACGCCTCCAGAGCTCATTCCTACCAGCACCTCAGAACACAGGGAATTTGCACACTGCATACCAAAGCACTGCAAACAGCATAGACCACTTCTCTTAAAGGAAGCCTAGATCAACTTGTCAGTGACAAAGCATAACAAGGGATGAGAGGACACATGGTGACTACAGCTGAGCAGAAATAGCTGTTGGCTCTACTCATATTGTTGTGACACGAGAACATACTGTCCCACAACAAGGTATAAGCATAAGCCAAAATTTTCTTCCCCAGTCTGTTTCAAAGCTTGCTCCAAGCCAGCTCCTGGAGAAAGTCCAGGCTCCTGTCCAGGCTCAGTGCCTCAAAAGGCACAGTTACATACTGACAAAATCAAAAACTGCTAGTTAGACAGCCATGAGCCTACTGAGTTTGCAGGTTTCAAGCCAAAGCACCAGCTTTCAGCTTTAACCTGAGGAAGTCTGACCCATGTCTTCAGTCCATTTTATTGATGTTGTTTGCAGGCAAAGAGGAGATCTGAAGCAAGATCTGCAGTTCCAACAAACACTGCTAACAGAAGCTACTGGACTAGAACACAACATGTTTCTCATCCATGGGTGTTTTCTTATTTTCAGCTTCTTGAAAAAGCTAGGTCTGAAAACCATACAGAAGAACAAATAAATACTTGGTGCTAGGTATTGGTTTTGGAGTGAGTTTAAGTCTAATTCAAGGTTCCAACCTTACACAAGAGAACTAATGTTTCTTTACCAGATAAGTGTTATTCTCATTCCCAAAGCTGTTTTCCCAGACTGCAACTATAGTCTGTATAAACATCACATTGATAGGAAGTAAAACACGGATATTTTATCAGTCAGCAGAAATTAACTTAGATAGACCATGATAACCTTTATAATCTCTTGAGGTGCCAGAATACTTTTTGTTTATCCTTTGTTGCTTCATCAGATATTCTTTGGCCCACTTTAGTGGTAAGAGGAAATTAAGACAAATTTTCAGTATCAAGTGAGAGAAACTATAGCAAGATAAGAACTTTTCTCTGCAAGTCATCCTTTTCTGCTTCACTAATATTATTTAGTGAAAGAAAGTGACATTTACAGATCCAAATTGTATCATTGTTCCTGTAGAGAGTCTTCTGTGGAGAAGAGTAACCAACTTTTGTGATCTCCCATTTGAATTAAATACGCATTAAGTATTGGTTCTAGAAGCAAAACACAGCCAGTTTACACTACTTCCAACTTGCACAGTTCCTACTGTTCTCTGTATGGTATCTCAGAAGCTGATCATCTCATTTGAGAAAATTTACCCGCACAGCATTAGTCCAAAGAGCATGCAGAAAACGCGCAGGTCAGCCGAGATTGTAGGAAAAGCTAAAAACTGTAGTATACAGTTGTAGTGCTTCTAAATACATGGTTATTTAAAATTTGCAACAGACATCAAGTGTTAGCATCATCTGACATTCTAACTGAAGTCCATAGCCTACAAACATTTAAACATACAACTTCAAAAGTCTCATTGAATTTACGGTCAACTATGCAGATATATTTAAGAGAATACACAAATACTTTAAACATACAAGCTTTAAAGATCTCTGCATGGAACTTGATATTTTATATAGCAATTATCAATACAGCTTTTATACCGTATGATAGCGAATATCAAGTATATTAACTTCATAATTTTAACTATTTAAATTGCTTTAAATATTTGAAGTAAATATGAGCTTCTACATCCTACTGCATAACTAACTCAGTGAAGATTGTTTCCTTATCCAACTATCATCAACTTTCTAAATAAACAAAAACAAACCCCAAGACCACTGAACAGAATTAGCTATCAACAGCTGAAGTGAGTTCTAATATACTGGTGAGCACATGAATGAAGATAACAGAAAAATTTCAGGAGGAAAAGATTATTTTCTCTATTTTTCTTCAAAAAAAGGAGAATTTGACTTCTGGTCATGAGCTTCAAAATCCATGAATGGTTTAGAAAGAGCAACCCAGATCATCTTTTCAGAACAAACTTCTTTTAGAAGTATTACTTTGTCCAAATAAAGAAGAAAAAAACCCAAGTCTTTACCTGCTCAACTTCAAAATTCAGGTTTTATTTCAATGAACAACTTCCAAAAAATGAAGTTCCTTAAAAAAGGTACCAACGCATGCGTAGCTTGTTTATCTTCTCATTTTACATGAAGCTGTCAATACTAATCTTGGAGTCAAGAGTACAGTTTTCCTGTTATTACTGTTCCACAAACAGTTGCAACTGTGCAGACATTGTTTTAGAACAGCAGCTCTGTTCTTTGAGGCTTGATAACAGATCAGAAAGAGGTGAAGTCATTTTGCAGCTGATACCACATGCACTCTGTAAAGAAACATGTTTCAGGAGGTTACACAATGGGAAAGAAAACCTTAGCCTTGAGCTCCATCTCAATGAAGCTGAAATAGCATTTGGCAGGAAACCCTCCTCCATAGCCTTATGTGAATTAGATGCAGTGCTTCAAAACTAGAAAACTGATATGGAAGACAATATAAAACAGACTTGGAAGAGTAAAGTGAACAGTAGGAACCAAAGAAAGCTGGTGCAGCAATGGCAGTAATAACATCAAACCCAGGGGAACTGGATACTGTACTTATCTCCACCTTCAGTTTCCTGAGTGACTTCAGTAAACCACTGTCCCTTGTGCTTCTGTTCCTAATTTGCAGAAGCGGGATAATGAGAACTTGTCTACTAACAAGAGCATTACACAAATTTAAATTAGATGATCTGACAGCAATCACAAGGCTGTTTTATTTCTGGTATCCTGAAGCAGATACAGAGTTCTCAAAAAGCAACTGGATCTAAGTCCAAAGAAGTCATGTTGTTCTGTATCACAGTACCAAGAATTGAATTACACAGAACGCTTCAAGAAAATCCCATATTCTGACATTTCTTAGTCAAAAGTTTTAATCTTTAAAAAATTCAGTGCAACTATGTGTACAGAAGTATTACTGAATCAAAAAATCAAACAAACCACAAGCATGAAGGTTCATTTATAGCTTTACAGTAAGAAAAAAAAACTTAAAAACTGATCACTGAAAACCCATCTGCAATTTCTTCCAAGTAAGCCACCACTAAAATGGGCTTTTAAATGAATTGGCTTTAATAAAATGAACTTGATTTACAAAACCAAGCCAGGAACAAGTCCTATCTGTCTGAGGAAAAGCTGAAGCAGAGACAGTGCAGAAACTTTCTCTACATTGCCCTGCCCATAACCTTCCATCTGAGCTTTCACACCCAAAGGTTCTCAGACTGACCATTTAGAACCTGCAACTAGCCATGATGTGGAGTGGACCCTCACAGCGTGAGGCATCTTGACACTTACATGTCATCCACTGTAGAGAGATCATTCAGTGGAACCATGATCATACGAAATGCAGACATTAAAAACAACCCTTGTATTTCCTTCCAAGTTGCTTTTTCAGTCTAACCATTGTGCATGAAGTGAAGCAGTTTTTAACTATGTGAATATTCCCTAACAGGACAAGAAACAGCTAGTAGTCTCAAATAGTCACCTGCAAACCAAGCCAATGAGTATTTAAGTCTGGCAAGTGAAAAAAAAAAAAGTAAATGTTTTTATATGAGGTATATTTTCAGATCACAGCTTTCTTTCTGCCTTCAATGTGGAGGTACTAGACAGGTATGCCCCAGTGATCTCTTTTCACATTTTTGCTCATTTCCAAACATTTGAAAAGAAAATGCAAATTGTTTATAAAATTGTTTTTCTTGTTTATTTTAAATGAAGCTGGTACAGACAATGTCCATTCAAAACCCACGTCCCAGGCCAAAAGGTACAAACAAGAGTGTCAAAGTAACACCAGTTGTCTGCTGTGAACATTCTTGCATGAATACCTGCGTGTACTAATTGCTATATGAAGTTAAAATGCTTCTGGGCTCTTCTGACAAGATTTAAGAATCATTAGGGTTTTCAATTCTACGTCTTCAGCAAAGCCACCTCTGGAGCAAGGTACAGATGACAACAGTTCTAGCTTTTCCGTTTCCAACTCTGATCTTCTTCGTTGGGCCATCAGCACAATTTAAGTAAAATAGCTCTGAGTTATGGATACATGATTTCTCCACAGTTTAGTTCTGAAAAACTTCATCTCGCACTGAAAGTTATAGTCCAGGAGTGAAACAGTCACACATCAAAACTTCAGGGCAGATATGGAAGTCATTAAGAACACTCGCCCACCTGGCAGATCTTACAGCCTTCGTGCCTGAAATGCACGAACCTAGTGAACATACAAATGCATGTGTGTACATGTATTTCTAAAGGGGAGGGCGGAAGGGAAAAGGAGAGCAGGGCTGCAGCTGGATCACAGAAGTTCAGCACAATGAAAACAGAAACAATAGTGTATAATGAGCACGAGAATTTAAAATACCAGACGCTTGAAAATAAACTCCCAGAGATGGGGTGCCAGTTTCAATTCAGTGTTGAACACCACATTACAAAAGAACTATTATTTAAAAATAAAAAAGGATTAAGGGGAAATAAAACAAATAGAAGGATCTAAACTGTTGAGTGACCCCCCGTCTGTTCCTGATAAACTTCAATCACATCTTCCTCCTCCATCCCCAGCTGTGAGAACAGAGAAAAAAACAGCACAATTGTTAGAAATCTGGTGCACCAAATTCACAGCAGGTCCTAGACAAGCTACACAACGCTTTGTTCCCCTGTCCCATCATAATTTGTCAAAGGACAAAGGGGAGAAAAAATTTTCTATTAATACCTCACTAGCAAACACGATCTTTAGTCTATTTCCTTTGATCATGTACATTTCAGCACATCTCAGTCAAAGCAACAACCTTATCTGTGAAATCTACATCTACTTGTGGAGCAGTACACATCAGCTCAGAAGTTGCTAGCTTTACTTTTCTTAAACTCCTCCTCAGGCAGCAGGATGTAACCAACAACACAGCGAATGCACCAGCTGTACAGCCACATGGGTTATATACAGCACACTACAACATCACAATACAGCTAAGACCTACAGCTTGCAACTCAAAATCTGTTTACAATTGTTGTCTCAAAGAAAGTAATTTATTGAATTCCACAATGCATGAGTTTCATTTTTTCCAGAATGTCATCATTATAACTCAATGCTTCTTCCGGCTTTATCCTAACAATTGGTGGAAGTCACTGGACAGCAGAAGTAACCTGTTCAAGTTTATTTACACTTTCATTGAATAAATGTGAACTAAATATATGTTTGTTCCAAAGTCAAATTGAAGATCTAGCTCAACAACTGACCAGTTTCCTTAGTCTTTTCCCTGGGTAAGTAGTGACTACACCTTTCCTTCTCAGGGAAGATCACATGTTAAGGTTCAATCAATGTTTTTTCTGACCCATGCATCAACATTATTAAGAACTTTAGTCAGACGAGTATAGTTGGAATATATTTGACTAAATGTAGTCTAAGAATGTTGGCTGTATTTACAGAAACATCTTTATTCGGGTTAATCTAGCAGAACAGATAAACTAACAAATTTTATGTTTAGTTTCTCCACTGAATACTGTTATGCAACACTCTCTAGAAAGAAACTCACCTCCTTGGGGGTATGATTATCAGTAATTCTCTGACCCTCGAAGAGAAACCTGAGTGAATTCATTGGAACACCCTTTAAAAAAGAAATGCACAAGAAAAACTTGATTGAAATTTACATGATTCATAAGGAAAACATTTTTAATAGAAACAACACACATCAAAGTCAACAAGGAAAGCATTAGTTCTTGTCACAGAGAGAGCTCAGCTATCGTGTTGTCCTCACGTAAACTACCAAGTGGCTCAAGGAGAACAATAGTGCTGAACTGCATATTTACTCCAAAGTTGCACTGGAGCTCCAGCTCAACCACTGGGAAGCTTCCTTAGCACTTCCCCCCCTGCCTCCTCTGAAGTACTGACTACACTCTTCCTTCCACAACATTACACGAAGGTGCAGTCTTCTTCTGAACTGTGTATCAGGCTTATTAAGGACTACCACAGCACAAAGAGCATGTGTACTTCAGAAACTGTAAGAAAGAATCGCATCCTTTACAGTCATCAGCTCTGCAAAAGCTCTGTACTGGAAAGGAGAGAGTAGAGCTGAAGGGATGAAAAAGGAACACCAAACAGGGAGAAAAGAGCCTCCCAATAACAAATGAAATTAAGTCATAGTACATCTAGTGTACAGTATTTTTGCATTAAAGCTGAACACCATACCTCACCTCAGTAGCTAAGGCAAACACCTCACCTTCTCCTCTTCTTCCACATGCATTATCAGCGAAATAAATGCAAGTGAAGCATGACCTGCTTTGTACATCAATTACATCTCAGAAATATTGCTTGCAAATCATTAGGCAAAACAGGTCATAAATAGTAAAAGCTCTTCACACTGCTCCAGCAATCCCTCTGGCCAACTTGCAAAAAATGCTTGACATCCCTCTGCCAGAGAAAAATTACTTGACCCCAAAACCAGTGTTGACTATAGATGAAGGAAGTGGGACTCTCCAGAATTCAGCCCAGGAGACTGTTATAGTTGTGTCTATCGAAGCACGTATTGCTTGGAAAAAAAATCTGCACACAAGCATTTCCATCAGTCAACAAGCTTGCTGCATGAATGACTTCCAGGATCTGCTTTAAGTTTTTTGATGACTACCAATTTTAGTCATTTGTATTTAGCTACAAGGATATGTGGTGTTTAATTTCTATCTCCTCCTCCTCTAGTAGGATAGCAAACCACATAGCAGTACTAGTGTAAAAAGACACTGAAAACCTAATATAGCATGAACAAAACATTTCTACAGAAATGACAAATTTTTTTTTTTAAGATAAATTCAATTTGTATCAAAGTATTATTTCTTATAATTTTATCTCCTGAATTGAACTCCAATGCAATTGCTTAAGGAAAGGCCACACAAGGCATCTATCCCCAAAGCTGGGAGTGAACTAGGCCAGGGTTGATGGAAATAGCATCAGTGAATCTACAAGATCTGTCACAGAATCTGGAAGAAAACATATATTTATTGTCCTGGAACAGCAGTTACTATTTACCTTTATCAACCATTAACATTACCTATTTCTTTAGGTTAGGGCATAATAACTAATGTAAATTGATTACCACACTTATGACAGTAACAACATCTAAGGCTGCCCTCATCCTAAGCTACAGTATTCTACAGCTTTAAGGGAATTTCACTTGGATCAGGAAGATTTTACAGTAACTGTAAATGCATATCTGGGCATTTTAAAAGGTAACTTCCATGTCTTCTGAGCAGCCACTATATATTCACTGCCATTGTTTCACAAACCTGTCTTTGACAGTATGATTCTTTGAGTTTCTTGAGGTGTGTTGTCATTTTCACCTTGAAGTGAATTTCACTGCTGTCCTAAGAACAGAAAAGAAAAAAAGTTATTCTTTTACTAACTGCTTACTTTATTTTAGCTCATTTAAGACCTTCATTAAGAAAAGCTTACATAAAAGAAACATTGAATACAATTTAACTATCACTGGGCACGCCTCAGTGACTGCTAAATCATCCTAGAGGTTCATGTTATGCACTAAATTCATCACTTCCACAGGAAGCTCTATTTTAAAACAGATGGCACAATATAGCCTTCGGCTCACTATGGACATTTCTGGATTTAAAAGTACTAAATACCATTCTTGGTTCAGTCTGTGCTCCCATCTTTAGACAGCTGATATACTTATGAAATATAAACATACATATGCAGGGGATTTCTGCTCCAAGATTCCAAGAGACACAAGTTAAAACTTGCATTTCGAAATACGTGAAACCTTGTTCAATTAGAGCAATTATCTTGAAGTTAGGATACAGGCTGACTTGGCAACATAATATTAACCTAAAGCAAAATCTCGGATCTCATTATTCTATAGTCCTTCCTACAAGCTATAAGGTACAAATAACTACATCTGTCAAAATGGCTACAGATAAAACAGACTCCAAAAGGCTCTGTGCAAAAAGCACATGGGTCACATGCAGCTTTTAAATGTGTTCTCATCACAGCTGATCAAACCAGCGAGAGATTAGTTTATATTAGCCCTACTTATAGTCATCTGTCTCCAGTAAACAGCAATTGCACTAATACTCCACAAACAGACAGAGTTAGATCAAATGAACTAAGGATTCTTTGTGGATTCTTCTGTTCAAAAAGAATCTTGACATCTATTTGAACAGCTGAAGTTCAGACTTGCAATCCATCACTCATTACCAACAAGCCAACCCACAGAATCCCCTTCCTTTTCAGAAGAATTCATCTCATGTTCGGTGTACATGAACTCCTAAGAATTTAAGAGCACACTAACCTGCTACGTTTCTGGCAACTGGTAAATAGTTTCATTGGGGATTGGAGGGGAAGACTCACACTGAAGAACCACAAGTACCAACTTCCATCCACTCATTTCAACAGTTCAAAAATTCACACCATCCCCCGACTGTCAATTATGTAAAAACTCACCTGTCCAATGACTTTGAGTTTAATGTATTCCCCCTCTTTCTTATCTCCTAAGTCCTCAGCTGAAGGCTTCGCTTCCTGCAAGAAAAACATTCCAAAAAAAGTCTGTGATCAAAGTCCACCACTTAATTTCACTGGACAATACGATGGCTGTTATCCTCATTATATTAATTTCAAACTATTCAAGGTACCTAATTTCTTCCTTTATGTGTGAAAATACTAATGTAAAATTACAACAGGCTGTCTGTTTGCATGTGAGAAGTAACTGATGGAAGACACACCATGAAGAACGTGAAAATGATTGTTTGAAGATAGATGCAAAGATGAGAAGAATGATTTTATATCACTAACTCATCAAGCAGATAGCAAAAGATGTAGAAAGTGTACTCAAATACTAGACAAAAAAAGGACAGCATGAGTAAATAGAAACACTTCTAACATCCTACCGGTGTAAAGGCAGTGAACCATGAAACACTTTTCAATCTTACGCTGTGAACAGTAGTTACTACTTTCAAGACAGTAAACCACCACTCCTATGACAACAAAACATCAGCTAACGGCTTCCTTCCAGTATGTCTGCTGTAAGACTAATTCTTAAAAATTAAAATTGTACTTCTAAGAACTACAACATCCTGATATCTTTCCAGCATAGGAATTAATTGTACAGGCAAGTTTGATGCAACAATTCAAGCACTACTGCTTTTCAATTTAAGTGTTACATTCTGTAAGGCATGAATCTGGGACATCAAAGTTTTCATGTTAGCCGCTGATAGATAAGATAAGCCAAAGAGCAGGCACTATTAGCTTTATCCTTTGCCTGTGACTGCATATTTTGAATCAGGACTTTGGTTACGTTCCATCACTCCATTACAACACAGAGATCTTACACAGACATCGCCGCAGGTCCAGATGGTGCTGGATGAAAAAACTCTCCTGACCAGTCAGAAACAAGGATACCCTGCTGATCACATTTCAAATCTTCCTTTTATATTCTATTGCTTAGCACAGTAGACAAAATAAACAGAATATGTACAGGTACCTACCACATGCTTTCCCAGTCCTAACGGGGCTTTGCATCTAGTATATACAAATATCTTTTGTATGCCTGAAGTTTAGGATCAAGCACCAGAAACACATACTACCCCTACAAATTAAGGCCATCCAGACAGAACTCTATCTGCAGATTAAAATGGTCTGGGAGCCTTTTTGAGCATCCCCCTCACCACCCCCCCAAAGGTTAAACATGCACAACTTCCCTGCATATTAAAAGCTTGAGAATGGGGGGAAAGTCTGCGAACACTTTCCTTATCTGAACCACTCAGTCTGGAAGAAAGAAAGAGGAAGTGCTCTGTGTCTAAGTTTGAATACTGCCTCAAGCCAGATCCATTCAGTTTTTGTGATGGCAAAAGCCATAAACTCCATCTGGCCTGATTATTATTTTTTAAATATTCACCTGGGCACAACCTGGACTGCTGGGACTGATTTATCACCTTTCAAGATCAAACCAAAAATTAACCCCAAGCCTTCCAGAAACCAGACACCCTCAAGTCTCCAAGCAAGTCACTTTCGAAGCGTGAAAGGAGTCTTCTCCAGGAAGAGCCACAGCAAGTAAGCTCCCCACCAAAGTTTTCCAACATTTCTGAATTCTAATCTCATGGACTATTTGCAGGAATAAAATTATGCTGTTTTCCACTCTTGAGTCAGAGGAAAAATAAGAACCTAAGACCCATTCTGATAACTTGCACAAACAGCACTTTTATTTTACCCTACATACAGAATCGCTAACCTCAAGGAATCAGAAAGTTTCAGATCTCTACAAACACCAAGTATGTAACAAGTTTCTCCTGTTTGCTATCACAGGAAGAATTTAAGAACATCCTATCCTTTTACATGACATTTCAGATCAGTCACTGTCTTAGTTTACTTTTGCACAAGAACTGAATTGCACAGCAGCATGTTATCCCAGCAGTACAAGCATCTGGACTTGTTTAAGCACTTCTGTGCACCGTAACATTTACCTATTTAGCTCTCCAAAACAAATAATCCTGTAAAAAGTATGCGAAAACATCATTACTACTCTAACAGCACCTCTGGCCAATACAACTGGAAAGCAATGATTCTAAAGTTACTCATTCCCTACTCTTTGGGAAAGACGACAAGTACTAAAAACTAATAATGAAAGCTGCAAACAGTAGAAAAAGCAGAGGGAGTCTTAGAACACCAAACTATAAAGATGTTTGTTTAAAGCCCCAGCAACTTATCACCCACAACAATCAGTGTGGAGACGGTATTTCAGGAAAAGAGAAATAGCGTCAAATCAATGTTGACAAAAAATAAATTAAAAAAAACAAAAACAAATCCAACAACAACAACAAAAAACGCAAAAGATTTGAAATCAAAACACAACCAGACCCTGCAAGTCTGAAACAGCTCCCTGCATTTTGTCAGTGCTGACTATACTGCCATTCAATGCCAAATGGTAAAGCCCAGCAGAAACACTTCTAAGAACAAAGAAAAGAGGGAGATGGCAAGTTAGTAAACAACGAGCATTCACTAACAGCCCGGATCAAGGCTCCACAAGCAAACCTCCAGACTTTGACAGGCACTGTGGAAAGGACCGGTGTTCATTACTGCACCATGAAATCTTACATTCAAAGAAAGAAAAATCACCACACAAACGAAGCAGGAATACCCCAATGCTAAGTTCTAACTTTTTATTAGACCCCAGAAGTTTTAAAGGCTTTGTTCCACAGTTTACCTAAATAGCACAAAGTGAGGCCCTGGTACTGTCTCACATCTCTATTAACACTGAACTCATGACCTTAAAGCACCCAAAGCTTCTTAGATGAAATGTACCGAGCGTGCCAAGGATTTGTTGCTGCAGCTAGCAGAGCCACAAAACAAGCATTGTAGCGTTGCACATTACAAATTTCCTCCTCCAGTTTTCTAAAGCACTCAAACTTCAATGTCCAAGCCTTAAAAAAGAACATACCCAGAATACTTCAGGTCATTTAAAATCAAAATTATGGAAGGACTAGGATTACAGCACACTTCATAATCAAGTGACGAACTCTTACATTTGTTACAGGAGTGAGAAAAAGCACAGAATTGTGCCAAAGCATTCTGTTTGTGGTCCATGAAGAGAGAAGTGCTGGCATCTAGATTCAATTAAAGCAAAAACAAACCAAGATTCTTCAAGGAAGGGAAATCTTTTTTCTTCTGCTCATATCCCACCAAGCAGCCATGTGCTTTTTCAAGTTTGTCCTTCTTACAATAACTTTCATGTTAAAAAAAGTACATTCCCTATTGGGAATAAAGTATCTAAATCAAGTGTGCTTCTTGCTTTATACTACAAGGACAAGCCAAAATGCTAACTGCTGACAAATGGCATCCTCTTAACAGCTTCATTCCAGGGCCACAAAGAAGACACCGCAAGCAGTGCCCAACCTCAGGCAACCCACTCATTCTAGTAGGGCTGATAAACAAAGGAACGAGAGCTGTAGTTTGGCACTGCTGCACACTGCGTGGTTACTCACGCTGCTGTTCAGCTCTTGCTGCAGTCTCCCCAGCAGGGAGACAGACGCGTGACAATATTTAGCTTACCTATTTCCAGTAAATAAATAGGGGATGCCATCCAAAGACCAAAGAGACGATCACCTACAGTCAATTTTACACACTTCAAGCAGCTCCAACACGTATGTGTTTTAGCAGGACTGGGCTGGGGAAGGAGTTACTTAACGAAAGCTGCTCTGCGTTACAACACGCCCTAGCTCCCAAACGCAGAGCGCGATACAATGGGTCACGTGAGTAACAGCCCACCAAACCCCGTGCAGAATTTGTGGTTTCTTTGCAAGCAGCCACTCTGGTGCATCTTCCTATGTTGGAAGGGTGCCACACTCAGTGGCAGCAGGAGGTGAGCTCACAGCCACGCGCTGATGGCAGAGGCAGGGGCCGACCACAGCCCAGCCAGCAAGGGTTTCTGTTCATGGGCCACAACGTGTGGGGGCTATTCCACAGAGCAAGTACAGCACAGACCAAGCTTGGGATGCTTTCCATTTCCTAGCTGGCACTAGGACTGCTCGTGACATCACAGCATCACAAGAAACATTTGTAGATACTGACACTGATCCTTCACAATTCAAATTACCACGATAAAGTTAGAAACGTGCTGCCATATGAGAGCAACATAAAAGATGGAGTGAAGCAGAGCTGGGACCAGAGCAGAGCGCTGTTCTGACTCCCGAGCAGCAGCTGCCAGCCGAGGGCTGTGCACGCCGTGCCAAGGGCTGTGTGCACGCCGTGCGGGGAGCGGCCAGCGGCCGGCAGCAGCACCGCGCCGGGCCGGGGCGGGCAGGGGGGACTCGGCGACGGTGCGGGTGGGGGTAGCCGGGCTGAGCGGAGGGGGTGAGGGCTCTCCTCCACTTCTGCGTTCCTCAGGGGACAGACGGCCCTGTGGGCACAGCCTGGCTGGCGCCAGGCCCGCTCCAGGGCAGCCTCCTCCCGCCGCGCCCCGGGAAACGGAAAACGAAAGG
>WBMW01002373.1:200317-259501 GCA_013396635.1 Penelope pileata | reverse complement strand
GGCCGCGGGGCGGGACTTCCTGTGCTCCTGAGCTCACTTCCGGCTCGCTAGCCAACCACGGGCATAGCGCCGCGCCGCGCCGGAAGCGACGTCGCTGTGCAACAAACAGCGGAGGTCAGCCCCGCGGGGGGCGAGTGGGAGGCGGCCGCAGGCACAGCTCTCGCTGCAGCCCGCGTTAACCAACAGGCACAGAGCGCACGCTGTGCCGAGCTCCAGAGTTACGGTCACCTTTCTCAGGCGCGGCCCAGCAGCGGGGGAAGGCACAGGACCCACCCAGGCCTGGCAGAGGCTCCCAGGTAGCGCAGCAGCAGCAGGGCGGGCACCTGACCTCACCCCAGGCGTCGCTGCCGCTCAGAAACGAAAGCGCAGCTCAAAAGCAGAAGAGCAGCCACAGCCTCCAGCTCAAACCTGAGGGAAATTCCTCATCAAGCCCCATGCTCCGCTGCTGTACCAGCATAAACCCCGTAGAACACGTACTTAAAACACACTAACGCTGCTGTAAGAAGAACGAGCCGATGGCTGCAGGCTCCTGCCCAGCACGCCCAAACTCATCGAGGTTGCTGCTGCCTCCCCTCCCGAGGGCCTCATTCTCAGGTGCATCGTAACTTCTCGTTTCTCTCATCTGCCAGTAATTTCAGTCACTTGAAACTCAGCTCTAGGAATCCAAGCTGTGATTTAAGTTTTTTTTTTTTTTTTTAANNTTTTTTTTTTTTTTTACAGTTGCGTACACAGTTTAGCAGTTAAGTGCTGCAGCCTTTTCCCTCAAAATCGTTGGCACATCTGCTCTGTGCCAGCCTCTCCATTCCCCCAGAAACACACGGCTCACATCTTCTAAAGCTCGGAGTGACCAGCAGCCCCACGGTGCTGCCACAGGGGGATGGAACGCTGCACGAACCCCCCCGAGCCCCCAGCACTGGGACAGCGCTTCGAAGGAGGGGAGGGCTGCTCCGAAAGTAACGCCTCCTGTTTTATTATGTTGGCCCACAACATCAGAGGATGCTGGCGGTAGGGCAGCAGATGCTGAACCTTCCCACCGATTTGCTGTTCCTTGTTGTTGCCGTGCCCATGCCCTCCCCCAGCTCCAGGCCACCGCCTCCCCCACAGGAGCCGGGGAGGAAGCAAAGCAGCACTGCTTCACAGGGACACCTGCGCGAAACGCAGCCCCAGACACCAGGCGCTGCTCCCCCACGGCTGGAGCAGCCCTGCGGGCAGCACAGAGCTCACAGCCACCCGAAGGACACACCAACCCCCCCCGGCTCAGCCCGGCGGTAACGCTTTTAACGGCAGTGGCCCAGGCCCCGCCCGCTGCGCGAGCCCGGCGCGCGCGCCCCCTGCCACGTGGCCCGCGGGAGCGCGCGAGACAGGCGGCCGCGCCCCTTCCTCCTCCGGTGAGGTCACTTCCGCCGCGCCCGTTTCCCCTTCCGGCGCGCGCGTGTTTCCCGGGGGTGCAGTCGGTTCGCGCACGTGGCCGTGCTGCCCCCGGCCGCCGCCGCCGGTCCGGCCCTACCCCGCCGCCGCCATGTTGGTGCTGTTTGAGACCGCCGCTGGTTACGCCATTTTCAAGGTGAGGCGGCCGCTCGGCCCTGGTCGGGGCTCGGCGCGCTTTGTCCGGGCGGGCGCTGCCTCCACAGCTGCAGAGCAGCGCTGCGCTTCGGGCGGGGACTGTTCCCGCTGCGGCCGCGCAGTTCGGGTGCCGCAGTGTAAGAAGGGCTTGGAGCTGTGAGAGAGCGTCTGGAGGAGGGGAATAAGGGTGGCGAAGGCTCTGCAGGGCGAGGGGCGTGGGGGGCGGCTGGGGGCCGCGGCTGGTTCAGCCCCGAGCAGAGCAGGCTGAGCGGAGGCCCCATGGCGGCTGCAGCCCCTCACAGGGAGCAGAGGGGCAGCGCTGAGCTCCGCTCTATGGGGACAGCGACAGGGCCCGAGGGAACGGCATGGAGCTGTGTCAGGGGAGGGCAGGTGGGGGTTAGGGAACGGTTCCGCTCCAGAGGGGCGGGCATGGGGCAGGCTGGCAGAGCAGCGGGCACAGCTCTGCGCTACTGGAGATCGGGGGGCGTTTGGACACCGCTCTGAGACCCGGGGTTTGAGCTGTGGGCGGTGCTGTGCGGAGCCAGGGGCTGCGCTCAGTGATCCCGACGGGTCTCTTCCAGTTCGGGAGATGCAGTAATTCCGTTCTGCGGTCCCGCAGCAGCCGGGGTGCCTGCAGACAGCCCGTGTCTTAAGCCCTGGAGCCAAGAGCGGCGCGAAGCAAAGGCAGCAGCAGGGGCACAGCGGGACGGAGGAGCTGCTGTGCAGCCGTGCTGCTTTGAGGCCGGCGGGGGCTGGGGCCCGGCCGTGCTGCCCGTGCCGGCCGCTGGGGGGCAGCAGCGCTCACGGGGCCTTCAGCCGCCCCCGGGCTGCGAGCGGTGCCTGGGTGGGCTGCGGGGGGGCTGGAAGCTGTCTGCCAGAACTGAGCACCAATGGAAGCTTATTCCGACATATTTTTGGAGACTGGTTTTGGTTTTCCGTGCTGGTTCTGTTTGCCGCTGCCAAGCAGCCCCAGAGAGAGCTTTCCTTTGCTGCACACAGCAGCTGCAAATTTATGTGGTTGTACTATCTGTGTGTTTGTTCTGTGTCAAAGTTTCACTGTAGAGTTTAGCTTCATTTTAAGCAGCAATAATAATAAGAAAAACAGCCTCTACAGGTAGTAATTGCTGTTTGTTGGGTTTTTTTTTCCAACTTCCTTGAGAATTTGGGTTTCAGAATTTTGGGAAACAGTGATGGTCATGCACTTCCCCTTTTCAGCAGAGCCCACAGTTGTCTGTGCTCTGTCTTTATGCTTTCAAGAACTCTTTCTCTGCAAGCTGGGTACCTCCTGAGTGTTCTCTTGTTGGTGTTGCTGCTGTCGGAGTAGCAGGGAGTGCCTGAGTAAGGACAAATGGCATAACCATGTTCCAGATCTTGGAGGTCTTGCTCCAGTAAGCCGTAGTATTCCATGGGACATAAAACGTCCGTAGGCAGCCGTAATTTCTGCATGCTAGCAATCTTGATTTGTCAGCTTCTGTGCTTTTCTCTTACATGCCTGTGTCTGCTTATAGAGACAGTCTGCAGGTTTTGGGATAGGAGGGACAAATCCTGTCCAAATCAAAAATGAATCAAATCCGAAGCAAGGAGTCAACAGGCTGGGGAGGGGAAGATTTGCCCAAAGCTCTGGAGCTTTGTGCTCCAGAGACCTGTGGCAAATGAGCACCTTGCTCAGCTGCTAATGCAGTTTGAAAAATACAACCTCCTCTGACCTTTGGGTTTAAAAGCCTGCAAGGAAGCAAAATCTGGCACAATTTTTGCACTGAACCAAGTCACGTTGCAGTTGTGTTGGATTTAAGCTGTGACAAAACCACAACATTTTTGTCTGGGCTATAAAGAACATGATGTTTTATGAATCTTGCCCGTGCTGTTCCCCTGAGCACTTCTCTAGGAACGTGCAAGTACACTTGGTATTTTGTGAAATGTGTATAGGGTCTAGGGGTGCAATTGTTAACCTTATCCCCTTTGACCAGAGATGAGATTAAGCCATTGCTGCCTCTTAAGTAATTTTTGGCTCAGTTGATTACTGATCTGCGGTGAGAACTCATCCATATAGGGATGTCCTCTTTCTTCCTTGGGTGAGCTTGGATTCATAAAAAGAACATGGGATCACTCCTTCCTGTGAGGTGTCCCAGACGTCTTTGTGTTTTCCCAAAGTAGAGACGGGTTTGGTTTTGGGTCACTGGGGTTGTGAATGAATCCTGTAAGGTGGAGCAAGACCAGTTCTGATAAACAAGGAGAGGGCTTTGCTTTGATGGTGCAGGTTCAGAAGGTCCCAGCCGTTATTGAGCAACCTCTGTAACGCAGTTGAAAGTAAGTACGCTGTAAATGTAGCTGCACACTGGCAGGATAAAGATGCTGAGACACAATGATGAAACTGGAGAGCACCATAATTTCTTGACTCCATCAGTAGTAGTAACTTCCAAAGGCTAAATATGCTATAAATCTGTTTCAGGTAGTCTCTGCTGAATGCAGATTTGAAGGTTGTTCAGAAGTGCTTTAAATATAGTTGTTTTGTTTGTTTGTTTTTGTCTGCAGGTTCTGAATGAGAAAAAGCTCCAAGAAGTTGACAGTTTATGGAAAGAATTTGAAACTCCTGAAAAAGCAAACAAAATGTAAGTAGCCTTACGTGGGGGTGGCAGCCTGACTTCTGCAAGGTCACAACTGCCTCTATAGCTTTATAAATCTGAGGTTCAGGAAGAAGTGTTGACGTGTAATTTTAGGTACTGTAAAACTTAAAATCTGTGAACGATAACGTGAAGTTAGGTACTGAGAGAATCTTAAAGTGGAATATCAAACTTAAGCTGCAGAAGTTATTACCACATACTGCTGAAGAAAAAACTGAACAATATTATTAGGAGTTTTGAATGTTTTGACAAGAACATTCAAGTCTGTAATGCTGAAACTGGCTGAAATAGCAGTTTTTTGTGTTCACAGGAAATTCTCGAAATAAAAAACCAACATAGTTGAATCTGGTTGAAACTAATAGCACGTGAATCCTTCTGTAAGTCCAGAGTTAGTGTTGCTTCCCATGCCGTCAGTGACTGTTAGCATCTCTGAGTAGCTGCACGGGGGCTGCAGTGCCTGCTGACCAAGCTGGCCTTTCTAGCAAGTCATCCTAAAAATGGTGAATTCCTGCCAAGTCCACCTGGGGTGTTTTTGTTAGAGTACTTTTAACCACCTTTGGTTAAAACAAATACCTCTAAACAAGCTATGGCTTGTGATTTGGATCTACCCTGCTCTGGAGGAATATTTGAGAGACCAGAATATTCCACATTTGTCTGTTTGCAGTGTTGTTAATCTCGGAAACGTGATCCTGGCCACTTGCTAGAGAGGATGTGGCTCTTAATGGATCTATTATCTGATCAAGTTAGTTCTTGTATTTTGTATGTTTCTGAAAGGGCATCAGAATAAGCCTGGAGCTTTTGTTGGGCTTGTGTTCTGAATGCAGGCATTCAGCTTTATCTGTGACCTTGCTTCTTTTGCAGATACTTGGCTCACAAAGAGCAGTGGTTAATCAGAACTGGATTAGTTAAATGCCTGTCCCTGACAAGGAATTTACTGGATTGAGATAGCTTCTTCACTGTGACTGTAGATATCAACACCGCAGATAACGTGAGGGGGAGAAGGAACTTGAGCCTTAGGAGTTGGCACGGTGTGTTTAAACACTGCTTGTATGATTTTTGGCTCTGGTCAGCAGTTTGGCCACAGAAGAATTTTCTGTTTACTGATTGCTTGTTTTAAGCTCAGCTCAAAACCTGTATTCTAATGTGTAATTACAAGGGAGGACTTGAGGATTCATGGGCAATGCATCAGTTCAGTTTTAAGGTCTTTGAAGATGTATTTGGTTGAAAAGTGTGTTAAATCTGGGCTGTGCAGTCTGTGCATCCCACAGAGGCAGGAGGCTCCCTTTTGAAGATGAGTGGGAAGATACTATCATCAGTCTGTCAGCAGTGACACTGACTTCATCAGGGTGCAGTCTTGTAATTCAGATGGTTGATGTCTGTCCATAAGTATGAACCACAAAGCGATAAGGTGGTTTAGGTTTTCTGACTTAGGTATTCTAATTATATTGATCCTAATAAGAAATACTAAATTGAAATTTAAAAAATATAATAAAGTTTATGGGACCCAGCTGAAAAGTCGCATCAGGCTCAAACTTAATCATCAGGTTTATTGTTCTTCCTCCTTTTTGAGGGTCTGCTCTATTGCAGTCTTAGGGATAAGAAGGGAACTGTAATAACAGGAACAATGAATAAAGTAAGATAGTTCTAGCATCTGGTTTATTTATTTATTGCATTTGTTTACATACCTGTATTTTTCTTCTGCAGAGTAAAGCTGAAACACTTTGAAAAGTTTCAGGACACAACAGAAGCACTCGCTGGTAAGCAAAAGTTAACACCATTCTTACAAAACTGAAAAACAAAAGCCAACCAACCAACAACAAAAACCCCTAACCTGTCAGACATCAGTTCACTCATTACTTACCTCTGTCCCTGCTGATTTCTCCTTGTTTAGGTTTTAAAGAATACATTTTTCAAAGGCAACTGCTTTTGTTGTTTTATGAGGTCATCTACCCAGTCTATAGTGTAATGGAAACGTAATGAAATCTTGTTTTTTTTTCATGTCATTTTTATTGCCCAAGCAATTTACTGTCGAGCACCATGTAGAAGTTTGATGTGTGTAGTCTGTTGTCGATGATGGATACCTGTTGGAACTGAATGTAACTGATTGGAGTCAACATTTCGTCACTACCACTGAGACAACAGACATACCAGAGTACATGTTACTATACCTGCTTGTTTTATGGACATGTTATGCCTGTCTTTTGCAGAAATGCTAATATTGCACTTCAAAGAAATTCAGGTGTTTAAACAATAGAAAGCCTTGTATTCAATAATTTTTACTATTTAAGCACTTAAGTACTCAACACTGCAGACTAGTTTGAACAGAAAAGAAGTGCTGAGTGGACTGTTACTGTATGACTTCTGTAAGTGGATGTACATGTTGCATTTGCCACTAAAGAAGGGATCTTCATATTCTGATGTAGTAAGGATAGCTTATAGAAAAAGCTAAGGAAACACTGTGAAAATGAAGATGTCATACATGCAAGTGAAAGAGTTGAGATTGAAGCTGTATATTCCTCTCTCTGCCTTGTTTTTGGAGTGTGTTGCTTTTGCTTAGATTTACGTTTAGATCATGTATTGTTCAACTGATTCAAAAAAACAAACAAAAACACAGAAAAGCCATGCTCAAATGACAAAACACCAAAAACAAGACAAAAGACCCTGAAGTAGAGTTTTGAGTTTATCTGGAAATGGAGAGATCGCTCAAACTACCTATGTTACATTAATTTTGAAGGGAAAATTATGTAAGTGGCTGTTTTAAGTGACTTAGGAGCTATTGGCTGCCTTGAAAGTTTCGTGACTTATCTCCATTGTAAAGGATGAGGAGAAAGAGAAAACAGAGCACAGCACAGATTTTACTCTTACATTTTGTTAAGGTTGTAGATGTCAGAAATCACTGGCTTGTGCTGTATGCATTGTGCTGAAGGTTTTACATCAGTCACAGAAGTTCAGTGGAGCACAAAGCTGACCTGCAGAGAGAGCTCTGTGTGTGCCGTTTTAAAATATACTGTCTGGGATTGTAAGTGTCCTGCAGATCAATTAATACTTGAGTATGAAAAAAATCCCTTTAAAATTCTTTGGTCTGCATGGTATGTATGAAAAGAGTCTGTTTCTGACTCCCCAGTCAGTGTGCTTGGTATTGTTTTTTGTTAGGCTTTGATGGACAGTATGTTACCCTCAGCAGAGGATGCAAATAAACCATTACTCAATTTAAGATATTGTAGCTGTGGATCAAGGGACCTGGAAAATGGTTAATTAAATCATAATGTTCCCTTAAAACCTTTCTTTCAGAAATGCAAAGCATAAATCTAAAGCACATGGTGTACTTGTAGATTTCCGTAAACAAAATTGAGAGAAATAGAACTGAAAACACATGGAGAAAGGTGAGGCAGATGGAAAAAGGACTCTTGATTTATGTCTTCAAAAGGGCCAGAATATAATTTTCTTCTATTTTTATTTTAGCTACTACACAGTGAAGTGGTATTGCAGCTCTGACTGGAGCTACTGTGGGCAGTCAAAATAAAAATATCAAGTTAGAGCTTGTGTTGTTACAGGTTTTAGGAAGGGAAAGAAACTGCATCTTTGGTCTTCTCGTTTTCTGCAGCGTCCACAGCTCTTGTAGAAGGCAAGCTCAGCAAGAACTTGAAGAAAATTCTCAAGAAGATAGTGGCAAAAGATGCCCATGAGCAGCTGGCTGTAGCAGATGCCAAACTCGGAGGTGTCATAAAGGTAATAATGGACTTTGTCATTCTTCTTTTTGTCTTATGCTACCAAAATCTTACAGATGGGTTCCAGAGGTCTTAAAGTTATCAGCAATGAAATGTGCTGCCAGTGTTGTGTTTGTGGTATGGAAGGTATCTAATCCTTATGATCTAATGTCTCCTTCATGTCTTGCTTACCAGAGGAAGGAGGAAGTGCTGTAGAGGTGGTCTGCTTTCTCTGATACTTCCTAGGTGTCCAGTCCTGGGTTCTCATCTCATGTCTCATTGCTGCCTGTTGCAGAGAGTTTTATTCTGACCGTGTCCTTATCCTATGGAAGGAGATTGTTGTGGGATACAAATACAGTAGGATTCAGTGTTGAAGTGAATGCCACCAAGGACTCTGACCTAATTAGTCAGTTTTGTTCTCTGAAAAAGACCCCAAGCTGTAAAGAACTAAAAACCTAAAAACCCAGCCTTTGAATTTTCTCTGTGGCCAAACTGTTTCTAGTAAACTGCAGAATTGAGTCTTCACTTCCAGTGTCTGCACAGCAGATAGAGCCTTAAGTGTAGATCTCCCTTTCAGACTGGGGGAGTGTTACAGCGTAGAGAACTGAAGTTATAACTACCTTAAGCATCAAAGAAGATTTGAACCTGTTGAGAGCCACAGGATTGCAGTGGGAAAGCCAGGTGAAATGAGATAAAGCCCTAGAAGGAAGAGATTTAGAGAAATGTCATTGTCATGCCTGACTTGGACTGTTGATTTCTATCTTGTAGGATAAGCTGAATTTGAGTTGTATACACAGCCCAATGGTTGCAGAGCTGATGAGAGGAATTCGTTCACAGATTGAAGGGCTTATTACAGGCCTTCCTGCTCGAGAAATGGCAGCTATGTGTCTGGGTCTGGCACACAGGTGAGTTCCTAGAAGAGCTCTTTTTCATCCTGTGTCTGTCCCACTCCCATGTCCTTGGCCATACTGTGCTCCTTCAAGTGTCTCCGAGTATGTGACTTGGTCTCATATTCACTTCCTAAGTCAACATGTATTTGTATCTGAAGTCTTGTTCTATGAGGATTTTCCTGTTTGCACCCACCCTTTAGGGGAAGGGCTTCAACCTCACCCAAAGTCGAAGTTGACAGCTTCCTTTTACATATTATGTACTATGGAGCTAGGTTTGAAATGTCTCTGTAGCAGCTGAATGATTTGTTTATAACTCCATTGCTGTTCAGAGACAGGAAGACCACAATTTGCTGATTTACACTGGCATACATACATCTGAATTATGTATAATGTGAACATAAAAAGCAGAAGTGTCTCTCCCCTCTCACTATCACTGCTTTGTTAGGTTTAGTGGAGCAGTACTTAAATACAAAAAAATACTGATCAGCACAGGGTCAAACATGCATTTGTGAGTAACTTTTAATCCATAGTTTGACATGAGTTTGCTCTGTAGTCACTGGCAAGGTAGAAAACTGCTTTGCTGCAGCAAATTCTTTAAAAATGTATTTGTTGCTGTTATCAATGTCTAGAAAATAGACATTAATATTGAAAAAAAAATTGAAGATCTAAGTCCTGATGATATCATGTGCTTTACTGTAGAAATTTTAAACATACATTGAAAGCATGATGGTAGTAGGCTCTCTCAGTGAGAACCTGTTCTGGGAAGTTTTTTCTATTACTTATTATTAGCGTTGCTGATATTTACTGCTGGCTAGGTTGTGTTCTGTGGATCACTTACAACTGCTGCATAACTGGGAGTGTTGTTGACAAATAATTTTTGTGGGGAGCCATGCAGAAAGAAACCAAAAACCTGTTTCCTGCCACAGTGTGTGTTCAAGCTGATGCATGTGGTACAGAAAACCTTAGCATTCCCTTTCACCTTTTTTGTAGCATATGTGCATGTGTATGTCACAGCTGTTTGAAAGCATGTGTCAGCAAGGTTTCTCCGCTGGCCACAGGTGAGTGGTCAGCTCCATACAGCTGGTATGAATGAATATATGGACAGCTGTCTTCCTGTATAATAGAAACAGGTGGGATGTACTCTGCAGTGAGATGTCAGGATACTGACAAAACTATTTGTTTCCCCAGCCTTTCTCGATACAAGTTGAAATTCAGCCCCGACAAAGTAGACACCATGATTGTCCAGGCAATTTGTAAGTATATTTAGAGCCTAAACTATTAATGGATTCAGCTTATGGTATTTACCTTCTTGACACTGGTGGTGGAAAATTACTGGTGTCAATTTTCTCCTAACATGTTTCAGTAAATTGTGTAGTTGTGTTCAGCTATGCATAAGGTTTGTTTCCTTAGTAGGATTTGCCACAAGCAGTAATGTTGTTAGGATGATACAGTAAACCAATGTCCATTCTCTTAGCATAGAGATCAGCTGAAATACAGGCACTGTTAGCTCGATCTTCTGAGGACTTCACTTTCCCAACGTGCTTCGCCTCTGCATTGTTTTGGGAGAGTGTCTGGGCCCCAAAACACAGGATTTTCTGAATCTTTATTTTCGTGGTAGCTTACATAGAGGGCAACAGATGCTCTTATGTTAGAGGTGTGAAAATCACGGCAGTATTGAATGCTGTGTTCCATGCCTCTTGCTTTCTTAATGGAAAACCGACTGCAACTGTAAACACAGACAGGGAAGTCCATTCCTCGTTTTTCTTTGAAGACACCCGCATCATAATCAGCATGCTTGCTGTGAAGCAGCAGTGAGAAATCCTGTTTGGAATATTAATTCTCAGACTGTTGTCAATGATGAAATCTACTTAAGCTGAAAATAATGATTTAATTCAGTTCCTTCGTCACTACCACTGAGACAACAGATGGGAATGTTGGTATTGCGTTAGAGGGAAATATTTTAGCCTCAGGGCTCTGTAGCAATATACGCCGTGGGTGTTACATGCTGATGTTGTAAATCCAATTATCAGTCATCTCTGATAACTGTTGGGCCTGTTGTATTTGTCAGATATATTTATATTAAAAGGCAATTAAAGGACTTAAGACAATCAAGTAACTGAATACAAGATCAATTTCTTACCATTACAGTCTTTTTCTATAAAGTTTATTAGGTGGCTAATTTTTACACCACTCTTGTGTGTGTAGCACTTGTCTGACTGAGAGGAAGAATCCCAGTGGCTCCTGTGCCCCTTCCGGGGGAGAGGCTGCTAAGTTTCAGGAGCCTGCTGTCCCGGGTGGTCCCAGGGATGAAACTTTCAGGCCATTTTCATGGGAATTCTAATGTTTCTACAGTGTTGGGCCAAGGATTATGCAGTTCTCTGAAAAGAAATACTTACGGCATACTGCAGCTTAAATTTCATTCCATACAATCTTTGCTATATAATATATGAGGTGCTCCAAAACTAATGCCTCCTATTTTATTATGTTGGCCCGCAATGTCAGAGGTGGATGTTGGTGGTATGGCAGTAGAGGCTGAGCCTTCCCACCAGCATTCTGTTACATTTTGGTGCCATGTGACAGATGGCAGCAGAGGGGCACTGTGACCAAATGGCATCTGACATGGGAGTGTCCATGAAGCAAAGGGGTGGCGCTGAGTTCTGAAACTGGAACTGTGTGGTGCTGTGATAAAAATGGCACCCACTGACATTCATTGACACTTGCTGAACATTTGTGGAGGCCATACAGTGGCTGTGAGCACAGTGAGGCAGTGGTGGGGCATATCAGCAGTGGTGACAGTGGAGCACCTCTGCTGGTGCAGATGTTTACAAGTGCAGCATGCAGACTCTCATTCATTGCTGGCAAAAATGCACAGCTAAAAGTGGTGAGACTGTCAAAAAATCGTATTTTGTAGCTGGGAATTTGCTCTGTCAAATAGTGTTATTGTGCTCTTTGTATCTGTTGTAGTTTTCATGGACGTAAGTAGGAGACATTATTGTTGGGATGACCTATGTACTTCTGCTACCTCTCTTTACATTGTTGTAATTTGTTAATTTGAGAGTTAACCATTTTTTGGTTTCTTTGTACGAAACAAAAGTCCGTTCTTCTTTCTCTTAGCACTTCTTGATGACTTGGACAAAGAACTGAATAATTATATCATGCGCTGTAGGGAATGGTACGGTTGGCACTTCCCCGAGCTGGGTAAAATCGTCACAGATAACCTAATGTATTGTAAATGCGTGCGGAAAGTTGGTGAGTAATAAGGAGGCATGAGCCTGGGGAATGCAGTGTGCGCTAACGTGAAACATTATGACACAGATTTGTAGACCAGCCACTCACTCTCCAGCAAGTCATGATCGTGTATACGATCCTGCCATCAAGCACGGTGTACGTAGGGCTGGTAGAAAAGTGGTGTATACTTGCCTCTGTATGGTGATGCAATTTGGAGTTCTGAAGCTTAATAGAAAGCTGATACTGTATGACCAACTTGATGGACCACCAGCATATCTCAGAATTAGTCAGCAGCCCAGTTTGGAAATCAGCTGTCAAACACTGATGTAAAGTGACTTGCTGCCTGTTGCGGGTGTTCTCTTGGACTACAGCTGCTTTTTTTCTTTTCTTTTTTTATTTTATTTTTCCCCTTTCCCTCCAATTGTAGGAAGAATTACTTAGGCCTGGTTAGTTGTAAATGGTTGCTTGCTTCCTGGTATTCTTCCTTTGTAATATTGTGATTGAAAATTTTACAGCAAGCAACTACTGAAAATTTGAAGTATTTAGTGTTACAGAATAAGAGGTTTTTTTCTAGTTCCAAATTTAATCTTTTTGACCATTCTCAGTACAAATAAAGTCTGAACATTAATGCATATTTTAGGAGTTTATAATAGGATGATGGCAGACTTGACTCACTGTTGTTACTTTAGCCTTTTTATCTTTGTCTGTTTCCATTCCTTTCGTACTTACTCATCTTGCCCCCACTACAAACGTGCTTTCATCTGTCCCCTGCAGGAGACAGAAGGAATTTTGCCTCCTCTGATGTTTCTGACATCCTCCCAGAGGAGATTGAAGAAGACGTAAAGGCTGCTGCTGAGATTTCAATGGGAACAGAAGTATCAGAAGAAGATATAAACAACATAATCCATCTCTGTGATCAGGTACGTACATATATATGAACAGCAATAGGAAATCCATGTTAACCGCCTCAGAGACTCTTCTACCAAGGAGAGGTTTTCTAGAGTCTTTCTAACACGCTTGGGATGGCGGTGATGATTCCTGTATCGTTGCTTTCCTGATGTACAAGCATGAGGGTGCACAGTCACTACCTCATCTGAGCCATCTCAGTCTGTTGATGTCTACGTGAAGTATTCTGCAAGTGACTTTCTTTTGGATGGAGTTCTGGCATTGCTGTACTTTTAAGCCCTTGGAAGAATGGTACTGTACATCTTCTTTTTAAATTGTAAGTTTTAGAGCTAGGTCATAAACCCTGGGTTAAAAGTGGAGCACTAAGGCCAAAAAAGATTTAGGAGCCGTGTCCTGCTTTCATCTGTATTGCGTATTAACTCCCTTTGTCTTTAGTAGTGCCAATTGGATCCCTTTGTGACTTTACCAGGGAGTGGCAGGGTTAGGAGCAGTGAGTTCCTGTTCTCAGTCTAGACTGGGCTGCCTTTTTGTGTGCATTCTAATTGTGTGTATTTGTATGGAACAAGTAAAGAGCATTTATCCTACTTCAAGAGAATGGTGACAAAGATTTATGTGAAAACTGAATGTTCCAGGGTTTTGTCCTAAATAAAATGTCCTTACTAAGTATTTTTGTTCTGCTTCGCTGTCTTTGGCATGTTGTCAGCTCCTTTATCAGGAGCTCTGCTGAGAAAATAAGTTGCATAAGGCAGTGGGCAATACAGATCCAATAAACTTTGTGGATGGATCTCTGCTCTGGAAATAAGCCCCATGTAGAGCTTTCTGTAACTGTGGTTCTTAACTGTGTAGTTTGAAGTGTTAGCCTCCTTGGCTGGAATTCTCAACAGTTTCTCATTTCAATACATTTAGTACTTAGATTTGTCTGTGAGCTAATACTGATTCCTGTAACCAGACTTTGTCTACATCAGGTGATTGAAATCTCCGAGTATCGGACACAGCTGTATGACTACCTGAAGAACAGAATGATGGCGATTGCTCCTAATCTCACTGTCATGGTTGGTGAACTTGTTGGAGCAAGGCTCATCGCTCATGCAGGTGGGTCACACTGGCCAGCGTAAATACGACTTAGCTGACCTCATCAGAGGTTTCCTCTGAGGAGCTGGTCAGCTGAAGGCATTATGCAAGGCTCTGATGAACGTCTCTTGTTGAAGGGAAGGAAGGAGGGTTCTTAAGGAATCTTGAGAATATCATCATGAGCTTGGCAGTAGTCTGTGATGATGTAGTTCTTGGTTGGCCTGAATTCTTTGTGGAATATGAGGGCAACTTAAGTCACTACCTCTTCTGAGACACTGAGTCCCCTGCTGATAGTCCAGTCGCTTCTGAGATAAAATGCTGAAAAGCTGTCTGTAGGCTTTTACAGTCAGACCAGCTCAAGCTAGCAGCCCTGTTTTGATTATCTGTGCTGCAGTTGTGTGATGATGCGTTCTTGCTGACAGACTTGGTCCGGAGTAAGCATTACTGCTGTAGAATATGTTTTATTGAGTCAGCCTTCTTTCCTGTTACTGAAATCAAACAGAGGCAGAGGTAGTTTAAGGCATGAAAGATTGAAATGGCTTACCTGTCCTTCAGGAAATGAACCTGAAACAGCTTGTAGAGAAATAGATGGCTCAGAGCTTCCTGCTTTTGAATACTGGAGGGATCTAGCATTGTGCTTCTTTACCTGCTCCTCTGATGAATTACTCTTCCTGTGTCACCTTCTTCTAGGTTCCCTCTTGAATCTGGCAAAACATCCAGCCTCAACAGTTCAGATATTGGGTGCTGAGAAGGCACTCTTCAGAGCGCTGAAGACTAAGCGGGACACACCTAAATTTGGCCTTATCTATCATGCTTCCCTAGTGGGACAAACCACTGCCAAAAACAAAGGAAAGGTGAGTTGCAGAACTGTTTAAGCTTGGCTTTATTCAGAACATGGAAGTCTATTAATGAGATGGCTTGAGCTTCATGTGCGTTTTCCATGTTTTGCTTTGTGGTTATGTGGAAAATGCCACTGTCCCACAAATCTTTGGGTGTCATTCGTTCCTATTGGCAAAGGGGAATGGGATTGTGTGTTCAACACAACTGTATAATAGATGCATTCCTGCTGAGTTATGATGTAACACTGGTTTTCTCAAGGGGTATTTTACTACTTCTGTGTGATTGTAAGCTAAGCTGTGTCAGGCTTTAGTCTTACTTGAAAATCAAGTTCGTACTGTGTGCTGAAGGTAGTAACTTCTGTGGCTTGCTTTTAAAGAGCTTAGGCTTCTATCATGCAGCCAGATGAAGTTGTATTGAATTGTGGAGGAAGCTATTCAGCTGAATATTATACTTCAAAATGATCTGGTCTGAAGCTTGAGGTAGAGTGGGAGATATGTAATTAATGTGCTAGGTTCAGATGTTTCCCCCTAATTACATGGAAAATACGATGTTAGATGAACTGTATTTCAGTGTTAAAGAGTGATATACTAATTGTTTTTTGGGCTAAACGCTGCTGGTAAATGGCTGCTTTGTTCTTCTGTTTTTGGTTATGGTTTCCAGATCAGAGTGAGTCATCACCTTATGTTCAGTCTTAGCACTTAATATTCTTTTTGCCTTGTCCAGATTTCTCGAATGCTGGCAGCTAAGACCGCCTTGACTATTCGTTACGATGCCCTTGGAGAGGATACCAGTGCTGAAATGGGAGCTGAGAACAGATTAAAAGTAGAGACGAGACTGAGGCATTTGGAAGAGAGAGGAGTAAGTACAGCAGAGAGCTGCATGAGGCTGATCTTCCTAAAAATCTGACTTCTGTACCTCTTTCCTTTATGGAATGTTCTTCTGATACATTGCTTTTGGAATCTTTGGTGCCATTGTTATTCTGTAGCCTCTCTCTCAACCTTGGCTAGAGCAGTGAGGTATGTAAGCTGATTGCATTCTTTTGTTTGTATGTCAGTTTTACGTGCCTATCTTCATTATACTGGAAAGTCTCAATTCTGAAGAAGTGAATAAGATCATGCACTTATATTCTACTACATTTCTTTATTAATTGTAAATATATGCTTGTTCCTTCATAGCTTCTCCTTCTCCACCTTAGAAGGAAGCCCATTTGTTTATTGTTCCCTCCCCACTCCATTTTGTACTGTGGTTCCCCAAAATCTAAACACTGGTGATGCATAGTCTTCAGGAGCTTTCGCAGGAGCCAAAGCAAGATGTTACTTACCTCACAGAAGAATCGCTTCATTACCCTTCCCTCGCCTAATACATGTCTTGCCTCTCTGTACCTGCTGTTCCATCTGTTGCCATTGGCATGGCATGCTGGGTCAGTGTAGGATTCGCTTTCCTGTCTTAGGTAGTATGCCTGTTGCATGTGATCTTGCAAGCTGTGACTGGATGCAGCCTTTCAAGCTAGAAGATGTGATGCTAATGTGCTATAGTACTGGCATTGCTGGCAGAAAAAAGAGAAATCCAGACAAACCTGCCTACTCTGCTTCAAGTATTTCATGGGATGCAATACTTCATGTGGAAACAGACGGAAGGAGCTGTGTTAATTAATACCAAAGCAATAACTGATTATCTGATGAGTACTCATTTAATCCAAGTCAAGTTTTGAGCCTGTGTTGTGGTTTTAAGGTTGGCTTTATGCCGAATATAGGATGATACCTGCCCTGACACGCAATCATCCTTACAAAAAAGAAAATGCCTACAAATTTGAGCTGGCCTTGTGAATTTTGAGTTATGCTGTGATGTGGCTGTGATGCGTTTGATCTTGTTCTAGAGGACCTTTAATTGTGTTGACTTCTAGAAGAGCAATATTAGAGAGGCATGTCATGAGGCCTTTCTCACCTCCACTGTCACCCTGTCACTACTTTCCTCCTAGGTGTAAGACTCGTGCAGTTGTACCAGAGCCTGACCAATCAAATATGCTTATCTTTCCATTTTTGATTCCTTCCAAGGGCTGTGAAACTTCGGTTGTGAATTGTTTTCATTGTGAGTAATTTGTTTTTCACTTCTAAATTTTTCTTTTAGATAAGAAGAATAAGTGGCACTGGAAAAGCCTTGGCCAGGGCAGACAAGTATCAAAACAAGAGGTGAATTGTTTTTCTTTTTAGCTTGGCTGAGTGTAAATAACTCTTCTTATTTTTATTCCTGAGAAGCTTTTTGATTGTGGGCTGGGTTGCCTTGAGATCCAGAAAACATTTTCTGTGCTCTTAGACATTGATAACAAATGCCATCACTGAAGGGAATTTCCACGTTCCCACATTTTACAGTTGTAGTAAAGCCAGTGAACAAGCGAAACAGTCCTGATTCTCTAGTAGTAAATTTCTCACATCATCAGATAACACGTATATTTAGATACTATCAGCATCAACCCAATAAGCTGAATACTTTGGTGAGTTTATATGTAACATCTTTATTTGATGCAAGTCTGAAAAAGTTAAATTTGAGCAAATCAAAGTTTAAATGAATTTCTTTGGCATGTTTGGAAGCTGTCCTAGAAATCTACTTAGTCTTATTTTTAGATAAGAAAACAAAACACTTGTTTTGAGCAAAGCTTCATCTCCTTGTTTAGGTCCTATACATAATAATACAATATCTTAAGCAATAGAGCAGTTTCTGGTGCCTGAAATGACTAAATTGCAGCTTTGATGGCTGAACGTCTAAGGGCTGGAACATACTAATATTAATCTGAGTTGTGACACCTGGATTTTTCCCCTATATTTGTTTGCAGGCATCTTGCTTAATCTGGCCTTCTCATTCTGGTGAATCTGGTGTAGAGGGGGCAAGTGCACAGCAGAAGTCACTTGGTACCAGTTCTGTCAGAAAAATTAGCACTATTGCATCCTTCTGCAGTCACCGACAAACATCTTTTTCAGGGCTGGCTGTAACTTGCATTTCTGTTTGTTAAGCATTTCATTTCAAAGGGTAGTGGTGGCTGTGATTTCTGGAGCACCTCTTGAAAGGACAGCAGTGTCAGTAAATGAAGCATCAGTGTGTGTAAGGAGATGGTAGCTTAGGGAAGAAGATGTTGAGGAGACAACGTACTTGAAAGTTTTTGACCTCTTGAAATGGGAGTCATGAAGTCCTGGGACTTGTTCCTACTGTTAGGCATGCTCTGTAAACGTGTACAGGCTTGGAGGAAGAGATGCTGAAGATAACTTCTTGCTGTTTTGGCTTAGTCTGGCTGTCTAGAATGGAAAGATATAAAATGTTTATTTCATGCATACACAATAATTCTGAATTCTGGAATTTCAGAAGTTTTATTTTCAGGAGTGGCTTGAGTTAATGACAAATGTACAGCTACTTTGTCTCGTGTCTATACACTGACCAAATTGTCCTCGTAGTACAAAGGCACGGTACTGCTCCCTTATGGATGCTCTTTGAAGAGCTAAGCTACCGTTGTGAGGAGATTGGCAAGAATCTTAGTCTTGAATGGAACTATATCCATTAGCTGCATCAAAGTAATGTTTCAGAAGTTAGTTATCAGGCTATTTTGCAGAGTCCACTGTTTGCAAGAGGCTGTGTAATCAATTTCTGCAAAGCAATGTGCAGTGGTCATACCCATAAGAATAATCTGTGATGCTTAGAGGAGAAGCTGATGCAGTATCTATTTGCATTGCCATGTGCTTCTCAGTCTAGTCACTAGTAGTCTCAGTTGCATTTGCAGCCTCTGCCAAGGTAACTGCTTCACATTCCTCCTTTAGAGAAGTTTAGATGGCCAGAGCGTGGCTGGGTGGGTAGTAGTTTAGGGTTATTATTTTAAAACTCCTTTCTCCTTCACTAGGAATTCTTTTCTGAATGAGTCAGAAAAAAATTGCTTTATTGCTATGAGGTGATTCAGCTGCTCTTGGAAAGGTATGGTGGAAGAGCACTGGGTTTCAGGACAGCTGGTTCTCTGCAGCCCACAGAAGTGTTTGAGACTGAGCAAAGGAGCATGCAGTATTCAGGAAGAGGTTAGGTATTAACCTGTCCTATAAGTCAGTGATACGGGGATGAGGCGTTACCTTGCCTTCCGCCTTGTGCCCTGTGACTGTAATGGTGGAGAAGCAGAGCAGGAAAATCAAAACCAAAGCCACTCCTAATCCTGTATATACATTAACCCTATGGTACTCATAGATGAACATCCTCGATTGTGGGGAGCCATGTGCTTGTGACCATACAGCTGTGACAGAAAGACTTTAAGATAGAAAGAGATCAAATGGGTAATTTAAGTGCTCTGTAGAATCTCCAACAGGTGTAAACCAGAACTGAGCTCTTATTTGAATCGGTGTCTTCTGTTCATACAGTTGTACTTCATGGAGTATCTCCCGTACTGATGGTTACTGATGTGTCCATGTGTTGGAGAAAGGGCACAACTACTTGTAGGTGATTTGTTAGCAGGGCAGGGTTGATCCACTAATGTTTTTGGGAGATTGTGTTGGAAAGTTGATGTTCAACTGCAAGATCTTACTGGAGGCTAGTTCTTCTCTGTTATTCAAACTGACTTGTTTCCTTCATTACAGCGAAGTCAAAGTATATGACCCTTCTGGTGACTCCACGCTTCCTGCTGTTTCAAAGAAACGCAAAATTCAGGAGGTGGATGAACAGGAGGCAGGGGTTGCAGTGAAGGCGAAGAAGTTCAAAGCAGAGATGAAAGGTTAGTTGCTGAATCTGTGCTGCTGGCATGCTGCTGTGTGCATTGTGCAGTTGGATTTGTGCAGCTGGTTGGTTGACAATCAGCCGCTATACCTGATTATGCTCCTTGGGTACTACGTAATGTACTGAAAATAGTAATAATAATAAAAAATCTTTTTTTTTTTAAATAGCTGTAAGCACAGAACACTCTAACAAGTAAAAGCTCAACAATCTTTACAGTGTTTAGTAGGTTCATCTTCTGTTGGACTCAGCATCTAGAAGCAAAAAAGTTCCTGTGGAAAAAAAAAAGAACTTGCCCAAATTTTCTTTAAGGAGTACTGTTTTATTCTATGTAGAAGGGTTTCGACACATAAAAGTTGCACATCAGAACTTGAGGTTCTGTGGCCATAGTTGTTCTTTTTTTCTCTGATGCTGATAACTGTGTGAGGAAAGGTTTTGGACTATGACTTCAAAGCACTCTTTTTTTTTCTTTTTTTTTTTTTGTGGCTCACTTTGACTGACATGTCCTGCACCTCTAAAGGGCTGGCCTAATACTTGCTATGATAGTAGAGTGTGCAATATGTAGCCTGGGATGACTTTAAGCCCCTCGTGTGAGGCCCTGAGCTAGATCTGGACTTGAACTGCTCCTAGTTCTGTCAACTGCTCATGCCTGTAGACAAGGGATGTCAGAGCCTTCCCTTTCTGCCTTTCTCTGTGCTGCTGTGCTCTAGAGAAATTAGAGGTGGGTTATCAGACTAGTTGTGCTGGCTGTATACCCCCTAATGCTCAACTTAAACAGAGGTGATCTTTGCAGATGCTGGTTGGTTCATGGTGTCCGTGTACATGGATGGAGCAGTTTGTAGGAAACTAAACTTAGCTGAGAAATAAAGTTACACTGGTGGGAGAATCCTTTGTACTGTAAAGCTGAGGTGTGTACCCCAGCTTGTTCTCTTAGCTTATCAAAATGAAACAAGGACACGTAAGTACTTTACAGGCTTGAACTTTGCCCAATTGCTTTTTGGAGAATGTGGGTGTTTTCACAGCTACTACTTTTGCTAATCTTTTGAACTAACTTCCCTTACTGTAGCCTCAGAATTGTTCTCCTGGGCCTCTTCTCTGTTATCAAAGTTTTGACGTCTTGTAGGCATGAGCTCCTTGCAGGTGAAGTATTACAATCGTTTCCAGCCTGGTCTCTTAAAGTCTCCTCATCTCTTAAAGTTCCTCTTAAAGGAAGAGGGTATTTCTGTTCATAAATGTTTTCCAATGGTTTGTGCTTTTATAGAGGAAAACTGCTTCTGTTTGCTTCCTTTACTTTATTGAGCATTGATCCCTCTTAACTTAGAGGATGGGTGGAGCACAGCACTTGTCCTTGAGCTACCAAGAATTGTTTGAGCTGTAGGCAGTGTGCAGAATACTTGTGAACTACTGAAATCTGTGCTGTTCAATTTTGGAAAACGTCACAAAACCCCAAGTACAGAATTTGGATGTGTTGCTCAGCTTCCTGAAAAGGCAGAGCATCCTTTAGAGGTTCACAGCTCCTATTTTTTTCCCCAGTTTTCTATATCAAGTAGATCGTTGTATTGAGACACTTGAGCGTTAGAACCATGACCTTGCATTTTTCCAGTTGATATGTCTGCAGCAGCGTGCTGGCAGGGTGGTGGTGTTCCAAGAAGTTTGTTGAGGAGTTCACTAAGTTCTGCAGTACACAGGAGAGTGCAGAGCAGGTGTCAGAATTAAGATTTATGTTGCATGTCCACTTGAACACAGATGAGCATTTCATTTCTGCTGTTCTTAGCCCGATTCTTTCCAGTGCAGTACTGTTAGGCTTTTCTCTGGTCAGAGATAACGCATCCAGACATAGTGTTGGGCAAGAAGTCTCTGCCCCCTCCTTCCCCATGCTGTTTGTGTAGCCATGTAGTAAGTGGGGGTGGCAGAAAAGCAGTCCAAGAAAAAAGGAATTCTTCAGCCAGATCAAGTTTGATCCAGTTCATATTACACAAGGAAGGTAAGGGACAGGAATGAGGTGGGAAGCTGCCGCTGAAAAGTGCTTTGTCAGACTGTTGCTTTAATACTTGCAGTAAAATGGGACAGTACTTTGTACTGTGCTAGACTGAAATGTAAATGTTACTGCGAAATGTGGTGTGTGATGTTTTCCCTCTCACTGTTTGGGGTGCACGCATGGCAGTAACTTGGATAGCAACCAGCAGCAGAGGGGCTAAGAGGGGAGGCATGACTGCAAATTAGATTCACGTTTTATGCCTAAAAGGAAACCAGGCAGAAAAATAGCACCTGAAATAAGTTATAATCCACTTAAGGAATTGTCTTTTAATACAAAATCTGTTAATGGTGGGATAAAGGAAATAGGACTGATATTTTTGTGGCTAGATTCTGAAGCTAGATGCAGTTAAACAGAATGCATACTGCTTATGGGGCTAGCCAGTGCCCCAGGTGGAGTGCTCAACTTGTGTTTAAGCATGAGGGTATAGCAGGAGCTAGTGGCTTGTAACGGTGTCTCTTGTGAAGAGAAACATTGTCTTAAATTAATTAAGGCTTTGTGTCTTGCAGGCACAAATGACAGCAGTGTTGTGATGTGGTGTCTTTATTGGTGGGCTGTGTGACTTGATTCTGTGTATGTGGAGGATCATATCGAGGAGGGAGGGTGCATTAGAGCCTGATGTGTAGATACTTAGAGAAGGCAAGTGGAAAATGGATGACTGGAACTACTGCTAATGATTTCCAGTGCTGTGCAGGGCTGTCAATCAAACTGCTCTTCTGGGTGCTGCTTTTGGTGCCTCAGTGCCTGATAGTAACAGCTGTTGGCTTTCTTGTCAACTGCTGTGTATCACAAAGAAGCCCTGCTGGGCTTGAGTGACTTAGAAGTGCTGGATCCGGAGGGAGAAGAGCAGCACCCCTGGAGCCTTTATCCTCATTCTGCCTAGGTTCAAATATGCAGAGTCTCATGATGAGCTTTGCTAGAAAGCAGCAACCTGAATCTTCATGAAGGCATCTGCTGCCAGCTGTGAGAAGTGACAGTGCCTGTGAGTGTGCAGTGCATCATCCACCGTTGTAAACTGTGACAGTTTCCAGTGCCTGATGCTTCAGACTTCACGACACATGCAGTAATAACAAGAACTTTTTTCCAATTTACTCAATGTTTCGCTTGAAAATGCAGAGCTTAGTGATCCCGCTGCGTGACAGTGTGTATCATAGCAAAATGTGATGTGCACACTCCTGTCTTACTGAGTGGCTTTCACATAGTTTAGGGTTATTTTTCAGCCATTTGTTATTTGCCTGTATAATATACGTAGTAGTACGAAGGTAAAGATGCTTATTGTTGGGCATTTTGAGCTGCTTACACTTGTACACTGTTAACTGTGATTTGTTTGTGGTAGAATCCACTTAAAATCATATATACCAGTTCCTTTATCTGGAATCTTCTGCTGATTTTCTCCTGGCATTTTTTAAATGTCAAAAAAGCATGTATTAGTTGGCTGTATTTTGCTGTAGAAATATCTAGAAAATCTTCTGTACTGAAGTCCAATTCTATCAGAGGCAAAGATAGAAGCATATTTTTTGGCTGAGTCCTTCTGCTGTCCTGAGGAACTAAACTTGTGACAGCACAATTAAGATTTTAGGAGGTTGAGGGTTTTTTTTGTGTTGTTTGTTTGTTTTTTAAAATAATGACAGTGGTTTTGTTTCTGTTCTTTTTGTAAGTGATAAGTGAGTTCTTTCAAAATGAAATGGTGTCTGGTTTTTGGGGGAGTACAGTGATAAAAATTGTCTGGAGCAAAAAAAAAAAAAAGCATCTCTGGGTAGCAGCTGTACATAGCACAAACACTACTGGTTTCAGCATCTTGGCTTTGCAGCTACTCAAGGGCAGTGGTTACTGTATCATGAAGGTATTCCTGAGTACTTCATACTGAGAAACTTGGTATCTAGCTCTGACTCAGTTGTGCAAATAAAGTGAACTGGGGTATATTGCAGTAACAGCCTGGCTACTGCGTAAGCTGTCAGCTGGGTGATGATTTCTGCCTGTTTTATTTACCTAGGGATTCCTAGGACTGTGGTACATATATTCTAGAAGATGAGCAGTGGTAAGCCATAGTGCCTCTGCCATGGTGGTTAGATATGTGACAAACAGTTCTGAAAAATAAGTGTAAGAGAACGTTAGTAAATAAATAATTCAATTCCTATCTTTCAGGACAGAATTTCTCCTCTTGCATTAAATGTTTTATGTCAGCTCAGCATTAAGAGATCTTCATGTTTGCCAGTCTAAATGATGGCTGATCTGCTTCTTAGCAGATTACCAACATCAAGATGAGGGAATCAGTTGTGAATAAAGTACTGCTGGCTGGATGCGCTTTTAATGTGGGTTGTTGAGTCCTTCCACTGCTCTTGTGACACCAGTGAAAATGTTTGCCTAACTGTGGACAGCCTCTTTTCCAAACGAGCACATGAAGATAATTTGGCAGGCAAAGAAAACATGGGAGCTTGTTTTGAATGTTGAGGGTGGCATTTAGGAGTGCTTTTTGTGCCAGGAGATGTGATTAGTGCTGTCACATTGTCAGTTGTGTCTTAGGTAGCTGTACATTTTGATAAAAGCAAGGAGTAGTCATACAAGTAGGGGAGGAGTGGAGAAAAAATCGCTGTGGAGAGATGTAAAGACAATGTGGCATTTTTTGCTTGCTTTCTTAATATTCTTGTTGCATCCCCTCAGATCTCATAGAAAGCTTTTCCTTCTGCCTTTTACACTTCTGATAATTGACAACCTGCCTTTTATTTTTCTTCCTTCTGTGGTACAGAAGAGACAAATGTAGAAGAGGGTGAGCCTATCAAAAAGAAGAAAAAGAAAAAGGAAAAGAAAAAGCAAGCTGAAGAGGAGGAACTGACTGAGGAGCCACCCACCAGCCCTATAGTTGAGGTGAGGCAGAATTTTACAGCTGCCACAGAATTTGTGGGAATTAATTTCCTCCAAAATCAGAGAATCAGAAGATGGCTTTGGTTGGAAGGGACCTCAAAGATCATTTTGTTCCAGCACCCCTGCCTGCAGGCAGGATTGCCAGCCACTAGGTGAGACACTACATCAGGCTGCCCAGGGTCCCACCCAACCTGGCCTTGAACACCTCCAGGGATGGAGCATCAACAGCCTCTCTGGTTCCAGCAGCTGTTCCAGTGCCTCACCACCCTCTCAGTGAAAAATCCCCCTTGACATCTAATCTAAATCTCCCCTCTTCCAGTTTAAAAATGTTCCCCCTTGTCCTATCACTATCCACCCATGTAAAAAGTATAAAATAAAATGTATATAGAGTAAGGGAGAAAATATTCTAATGCATGTTATGCAAGGACTGTTTTACTCTTTGCCAACCTTGTTTCGTAATACCAATCACTGTAAACTCCAAGAAGATTTACATTACATAGTAAGGTCTGAGAAATTTGTGACTGTAATTCCTTGGTGCACCAGTAATGTTTCCTCTCCTTTCCTGAGCCCACCCAAAGCTTTAGTCTTAATTTCTTTTTTTGCCTCTTCTCTAGAGATCCCTTGGTACTGACCCGCAGACATCTCTGTTGTCAGGGCTCCTGAGGAACAAAGGCTGTACCTGCTGAATACATGAAGCATCGCTCGATGGCTCTTAGCAGCAGCAGGGTGGATGGTGTAACCAAACTAGTTGCTCAGCTTTGAAATTCTGTTCCTAACATGAGATTTCATTTTCTCCCCTTTGATTAGGGCAGCTACGCTGCCTGGTGCAGACTGACCACAGCGCTGAGCAGTGTGACAGACTGCACAACTTCCCTTGCTGTGCTGCAGCCATCGAGTGTGTTAGCAGTAGAGGAAGGAGACATCTCTTGTTGCGCTGTGCTGAGCATGGCAACTGGGGAGATGCTTTGAGTCGGAGCTCTGTTGCTTAGCTACGTGGGTTGCTTTGGTTTTCCATTATGATTTGTTCATGGCAACATTTGTTTGTTTCCAGAACACAGAGAAAAAGAAGAAGAAAAAGAAAAAGGTGAAAAATGAGGATGAAGACTGAGAAGAGGGAGAAACAGAGGCCATTGGACAGCTGCTTCTGAGTAACATTTCCTGACATTTCTTTAGCTTTCTTCTGAAAACTGTAACTTCTCTGTATCGCAAGGGGGAATAAGATGCATTTGATAGCTGTCTTCTGCCCTGGAACAGGATACCCCCGTCTCTGCTACTTAGGAGGATTGCTCGGTTGTTTTGCAGTATCTTTTGTTGAAGAGCTCACAGTAGATCCTCTTTTCATATGCAGTCTTCCTTGATAAAGAATAAAAACGTTTTTATGGAGATCTTATGCCTTTGTCTTTTAACTTATTTGTTGGCTTTCTGACCATTACCGGGACCGTTTCTAAAATGTATTGTTTTAAGTGAGTGATCAGCAGAAAACTATCTTCTAAATGTGTAAATATTCTGTAGCAGTTTCTTCTCTTAAGGAATTCAAAGCTTGAAAATATTCTTAAGTTCTCCATAAAACTGATACAAATATCTGTGCATAATATAAAAGATGCATTGAACAGCTGAGGTGTTATCAAGTCTGCAGTGTAGTTCTCATGAGGAGACTTTTTTTTTTTTATCATCTTCCAAACATTTTTTTTTTTGTTGCCTTGTCTGACAAGGTTGAGGCACGTGTTCTGAAGGAATGCAAGTTAGCTTCCAAATTGCTTTTGTGGTGATTGTGGGAACTATTTACATGATTTAAAAAAAAAAAAAAACAAAAAACCCTAGAGGAAAATGACTTTCTCAGCTATCTGATAATGAAATTGAAGAGGCAAGTGTAAGTGTTTTTATTTGTTAGTGACAGAAATCAGCCATTTGCCAATTCTGCCCTTCTCTGGGGGGAACACAGTTGCACTGAAGTAGCATCACCTGATCCAGACACTAATGCTCTCGGAGCTTAATGTTGGGAAAGAAAACAGTGTTTGACTGTGCTCACCACTCTGTTCATTAATTAATGTGAAAAGGTTTGTTTTTTTTTTTTATCTGCAGTAGTAGGCTCATAATTCAGGCAAAATAGCAGTGTTGTTAGCAGGGTTTAGTAACTTTTCAGCCCGTGCAGCTGATGCTATTCTGTGGAATAGAGCTATTGACCAACTCTCATCACTTAACTGCCTGAAGCTGGCTTGTCTTTTAGTGTAACTGGACATGTTGAATCTCTCACAAAGTCCGTGAGGTGTTGGCTTCGTGTACTTCTACTTGTATCAAGAACATGAGCTGCATTCTCTTTCTCAGATTGCACTGGGTTTAACGGCTGTGATTGAGGCATCTGGTCAGGGAGTATCCTAAAGCAGTGTCTCAGGGCTGTGCTGCAACCATCTCTCATTCTGGGTGTTATGTGTGGGTCCTTCTGTTGTTGCATTGTCTGCAGCTGTTGATGTTTTGTTACACAAAGCCCTGGATTGCATGGGAGTACTGAGGCCTTTCCAGTTCATCTGCTTTTTGCTAGAAAAGGAAGATGAATTTCAGCTTAAATTTTTCGGCAGCTGGCAAAAGTGTTAAAAATTATCTGTAATGAATTGGAAGACTTGGCTATTAGCACATGTAGTTTTTCATTGTAAGAGCATTTTCAAACAGAAATTCTTACAGATGTGAGATTTAAGTTTCCTCTGAACTATTAATGTAGTTCTTTCTTTGAAAGTCTATGATAAATAATGTATGTGCAGTTCAGAAGCTGCCCTATATAATTTATACCCCAATCAGAAAACTTGTATGATCACCAGTTGCTCGGTAAGTCTAATGAGACCGAAGTAGAGCGAGGTTATTTTTGCATAGCTACTTTCCTCCCTTTTACTTATTCCTTGTACGAATCACATTCACTTTCTGTCTGTTCTCATACTTAACACTTTTTAGTGGCTTATTACTGCAAGCCAGTGTCCAGTACAAACCAGCTTCCATGTCCCAAGGCAGACTGTTGCAGCTTAATCACAACACATCATGTCTTTGTTTCTGTTCCTGCTCCAGCGTTGGGAGTGTTCATTTCAATATCAAATTAACTACAGCTTCGCTTTATTCTGCTTCAAAATTTCTGAAGTGTAGTACATGTTTTGGTTTTGCCAAATGAGACTGCTTTGGAGAAAACAGAGGTGTATTGAGTGAGAAAAAGAAAGCAAGTTTAAGCTTTTCAGTCCTGGATGGATCATGCACTTATCAGCCACCACCTCTTCTAAGCAGGTAAGGAAATAAGTACTCTGTGTTCTGATAGGAGCTGTTAAACTCCTCATCCTAGAAACAATGAGCTCAGTACCCTAAAGGACTGCTGCTGCAACATTGATAAGTGTAGTGGACTTGAGTACTAAATATCATCAGTGAAAATAAACAGTGGTGATAGACTGCAGTCATTGTAAGGCAGGGCCACTGTATTTGAAGTTGCTTATCAGTTCAGGCAGATAAAACTGGCTTGCGTACGCATGGTTTTCCACAGACAAAGGTCTTGGGCATTTGTGTACAGTCTTGCCTCTTCGAAATAATAAAGCCTACAACTACAGTTGGGAAATACTGCAACCTCTTTGCACAGGTAACAATGACTACCAAGAATTGGAACAAGCCCTTAATAAGGACTTTGTCCTTTTGATGTTTTTTGAGTAGAAGCTCAAATCCTGAGGTTTGTGCAGCCTACCTTTTAAGAAGTAATTGTGCAACAGCACGTTTATATAGAGCTTGTGCTATAGGTCACTGATCTTTGTGAGGGAGTTGATCCATCCGAAAATTGATCTTTCATTTTGCCTTTTAAAAAGAAAAAAATTACTAATGTTGGACTAGGAATAGATCTTTTGTTTTACAGAAAGAACAGCTGGCCAAGCTGATAGCATTTCAAGTGAAACGTTGGGATCTGTGATCCTTAAGAGCATTTGATCAATAAGAAATTGCTGATGTAGTAGGGTTTAAGCCTAGAAGAGTAAAATTCTTTCAGAAGGGTAGCTGAAAAACTTGAATGTATCTCAGATACGTGGGTACTTTGGCACTGTATCCCTAGGTCCTGCTGCTGTGAGACACGTGAACCATGCTCACTCTGTTTTCTTTTTTTCCTGGATTTTATGAATTTTGGAAATTTTTGTTTCTCTACAGTAGATGCTGGGTGCTAAATGAAGCCACCATATACTCCCCTTGCAAGTAGCTGAAATGGGAATGTATAGCTGTGAGGATGCACACCGCTGTGACTTTGCATTTGAAGAGTTAGCACTGTGCCTGAGAAGCAGAAAGAACTGTAGCATCTCCAAACCATTCAATGTAAGAGATTGTTACTGTAAACCACTGGTGGCTTCTGTGGTATGTGTCACTCCTGTGATGATCTTTGGTAGAAAAAAGAGCTATTTTCATGATCTCACTGCACTTCTTATTGCAGAGACCTCTCCCTTTTAAGGGACGTTGTGACAGTATTGGAAAGGAGGGCAGTCTTGACTAAGCCTTAGACAATGTGGTTGCAGATCTGACCAGTTGACATTTGTTCCTCACGGGCAAGGCCTTATGCAGACCCTCCACCAGGAAACAGCTTCATGCTGCAGGAGACGCAGCCGACAGCCATCCTTCTGAGAGCTGCCAGATGCTCGTGAGGTAATGGTGTGACTCTTCCACCTGGGCAGATGATAACATAACTCACTTTCTCTTGTGCAAGGAGAGTTCCATCAAATACGTGGCCGTGCTTCTGGGCTGGGGTCCCCCACCTGCTTATCTGCAAAGCCAGCCCAGCTTTTCGGTCCCTGTGTGCTCCCTAATTATTTCAGAAGTGGTTTGTTGGCACTGTGAGCACACACATGGCATCTCTGGCCGGTCCAGGTAAACGTGTGCTATGTGTGTGGTACAGATCCAAGGGAGATGTGGTAGAAAAAATGCTCCATCAGGTCAGATCAGAGCTGTTGTGTTTGCCATGTTTCATCTCTGCTCTTCACATTCCACCTTTAAAAACTGAGCTAACGCTTCCCAAATCCCAGAAGTGTACAGGGCTCTCATTACTTCATTATTTATGAAACACAGAGAGAGCTCTGAATGGGACATGATGTGGAAGTGTTGAGACAAAGAGGAAGGAAACCTGTCTGACAATGCAGTGCTTGTGGACGAGGTTGTCCAAGTCCGTGATGAAACCTCTCTGACAGAACTGCGGGCACGTTCAAACCTTTCTCCTAGATGGGTCTGAAACCAGCTGTTGGAACACATAACGTCCTTCTGCACAGTGTCAAAGCAGAGGTTTGCTCCTGTAATGGTGCAGAATCACTTAAAAATGGCTTTTCAGGACTGGTGGTACTCAGTAGGAGAGAGCTCTGAAAGAGGAGCTTGGACTTTGTGGTACTCTGCCATGGGATCAGAAAGGCTGTACAAAATGGCAGCTACCTTGGATGGGAGGCAGGCTCTTACTAGTGGAGCCGTGAATGCAACTACACAGCACTGGAGATAGAGGGATACAAGAAAGAAAATGGCCCATTACCCAATTGCTGTTATGCAGCACATTGAGGCAATACCAGGCAGTGCTGTGGCAAGGGAGTGTGCTTCCCCCTGGTAGCCAGCCTGCCTGCACGGGGGTGGGCATGGCAGGAAACTGTGAAAACAGTTCTTGCCCTTTATTCCCATTCTCTGCATTTTTGCTAGGTTGTGAGCAGGTAGCTGCAGGAAAGGCAAGGAGCGCGCCTTGCCAAGTAGGGTGAGTACCACCGGCGGGTTTCCTGCGCTCCCCTGCCCAGTGCTGGCTGCACCAAGCGTGGTGCTGGGTGCTTTCTCCAAAACGTCCCTGTGTGGAAGTGACCCCTGTGCAGGAGCCCCTCATGCTCCTCACAGGAACAGGACGGCTGTGGGGATACGCCTCGTGCTGTGTCTCCAGGGTGCAGTTTCAGTGGCCAGGAGTGGTGGCAGCCAGTTCTCATTTCCTGCCGTGTCCTGTTGCTGCCTGACAGTGCGTCCATGCAGTACCCATCCATTTCAACCCCAGGGCTACAGCACCTTTAGGTGGTACTAGTTAAATAACCAGAGATGTGTAAACCATCCCCAGCGTGTCTTGGACATTGGAGTCTGTCACGTGTAGAAAGAACATGAAAATAGAAATCCAATTTCTAGGATCTCTACTGTAGCATCGTTTAAAAATATCAACAGCAACAGGCTGAAAAAGAAACCTATGTCTAGACGTTTGTTTCCTAATGCTGAATGCCAGGAGTTATTTCTCTTGTACCTTTCTGGAGACTTACTGGCTGGAGAACATTCTCTTTCCAGAGGAAATCCTTTTAACTTTTAGCAGCTTGAGACTCTAATTGGATGAAATAATAGCTTGGCGCTCCCCCAAGCAATATGATTTTTATCTTTTTTGTTGTCTGCAAAAGTCTGGCTTGTTCCAATCCTGTGAGTCATGGAGGGAATGTGGATGGCAGAGGGTGCTGGTGTCCAGGGCTGGGCGCTGGGTGAGGTGGGCATGCAGCCCTCAGTGGGACACGGCCACGGGGTGCTGGAGTGTTTGCCCCAAGGCTGGAATGGTGCTGCCTGCCCCAGGGTCTTATTGCTACTGCTGGCCTGGCTCTAGGCAGCTTCGTTCTCTTTAAGTTATACAAAGGGGATTTTTTGTTGGCTACTGCCCTAGTTTCTCCAGGTGACTCATCTTTTAATAATTATGGATTCGTGCTTTGTCTCTGCCAAACACTAACTATGCATCAGCTTCAACCAGCGTGTTTTGATGTTTTCAGTGGAGACTTAGATTTTGATGGTTTATTTAGCCCAGAAATAAGCCTGATAGAGTAAGCACCAGAGCTTTGAACCTCTTGGGATTTTGTTTCTGTACGGTGGATTAAACAAACTGAAGCATTCAGCACAAGTCTCTTCTTTGCCCCAGAAAAAAAGCCTGAGGCCTTGGGGTGCAGCAAAGCAGCCATCACCTTTGCTGTAGCCCCCTGCCCTCCCGTGTCCCTGGGGCCGGGTGGCCCTGGCCAGGGTGTTCCTGCCTGCCCCTGTGCCCACGGAGCTCAAGCACCAGGGAGGGCAGCTTGCCTGGGTGAGGCCAGTGTGCTGGCTGTGCTGCAGAGACGCTGAGCAAAGGTGGCTGAGGTGCAGCAGGAAGCTGCAGGTGATCTCTATGTTCTCCTCTGGCTTATTCATTGTCAGCTGGCTGAATGCCGGCTGTGCCAGCCCCTCAGCTCCTCCGGGGGTTCTCAAGGCTGGGCTGCGCAGGACAGGCCTAAGCTGAACAAAAATTGGGATTGCCACGTGCCCCTAGCCAACAAGGAACCACCAATCTCCTGTGCCAGTGTTGCTTCCCCAGGGCGTTTTTTCCCCTTCTGTATTTACCATCCTTACAGCTTGTTTTCTGTTTTCCTTCCGGGATCTGCACGGCTGCCTGCAGCAAGGCGCTGGCAGACAATCTTATCTCGGGGCACAGCCCGTCCCGCTCTGCTCGCTGCAGCACCAAGGTCCCCGCGGGGCACTGCAGAGGGGCGGCTGCAGCAGAAAGGCACGTGGGGAGGTCCACGTTGTGCTTGCCATTGCTGGGAGGGAGAGTTCTTCATTAATTGGCTGGGAGGAGTGACAGAGTCTGTTTCCCTCCTTCTTGGCTTACTTGCTTGATTTGAAAAGCCTTTTATCTTTTGTCTTTTTTTTTTTCCCCTTAAGTTTGTGGTTTTAGCATTTTGGTGATAAAAATGATTCTGCTCTATGACAGCTGTGGGAGACGGACTCGTGGATTTCAAGAGATGAGGCCGTAAAACCCAAGGGAAGATGAGTCGAGAACTTTCATCGCTTACGCTTTGAAGCAGATATTCCTGATCACTGAAATGCACCTGAAACTATTAAAAAAGCACAGATACAAATAGCACCAGAATTAATTAAACAAAATTAACCATTCCTCTTGCTGAACCACACCCTGCCAACAAGAGGGTACTTAATCTTAGGCAGAACTTTGAAAGAGTTCAGCCCGAAAGCCTCATGGCACCTGCTCAGTGCAGCTTGCTGGGGCAGCGTTGATGCATTTTGTGGGGCTGTCAGTGAAGGACTTTGTTCCCCAGGAGGGGGAGAGTTGCTGGCGCAGCGCTGCAGACTGGGCCCGTTGCAGCGAGTGGCAGCCTTCCCACGTGCTTTTCAAGGAGCTCGTTAATAGCCGTGTGGATGCCGTGTTGATGAGCACATGCTCAAGATGACTTGTGTTGTAGGAAGGTGAGTTTTATGGTTGGAGCCTTACTCAGCAGCTCAGCCATCTGCGTTATCAGAATGTTTACTTTGGTTTCTGAAGTCCAACATATGTGCATCGCTTCACTAAGGACAGGGGCCAAGGAACCGTTGCGTGCCACTGCCTTTGGCTGGCTCCCTACATATGCATTTTTAGAGTTTATTTTCCTTTCTTTTAGCATAAAAGTTTAGAAACTTTTGCTGACAAAAGCTGAAACACCAATTCAATCGCATGAGACTACAGTGCTGTCAAATACGTCAGATAGCATGAGATTTGCAATAAGTCATTGGAACTGCAGTTCTGCTGCTGACAGCTGAGTAACTACCACTTGCTGAGGTCGAAACTACAAAAAAATGAGCTATAAGTGCATTTTTAACCTTAAGAAAAAAAAAGAGTCAGTATGGAACAGCAAAATTTGTGCTTAACGGCTTAATGATGTTTCTGTGATTTCTCAATCAAGTTTGCTCAACACATGATGTAAAATCCAGGTTTTCTCTGCTGTCAGCTGTTGACGTCTTCCCCTCAGGAAGCCCTGAACTTTAGAAACAGCTGCAGCTGGCGGGTTCACCCACCAGGAGCTGTGCATCACGGTACCTGGGGAGAAGGAGGAAGAGAGAAAGCAAGTGTGGAGCCCTGCAGATCTGGCTGTGCCTCCACCTGAATCCAGCGGGCACCTCTGCTCCATGCAGGAGGCGGGCTGGGGCCAACCCACATGTTTTTGGCCCAGCTGGGCTCCGCAAAGCCGAGCACCTGCACGCTGGTGAGGAGCACTGGTGAGCAGGGCTTGATGCAGCTCTGGGCTGGCACCGAGTCACCACGTGTTAGACGTGCCCTTCGCCGCGTGTTGAGTCATCGCAAGGTGTGATGCCTGTAGGGGAGAAGGGATGGATTTGGCAATTTCTTCTTCCTACAGCTGCTGCCCTAAGATGGACAGAAGTCTGACTTTCTGTGATGTGTTTCTGGCTGTGCGGCTTGCATAGAGCAGGCAGTTTTGCTCATTTTTCAGAGTCGGGGGGTATCAGAGGCTTTGTTGCATCACATACGGAAGGCGATACTATGACTTAGGCCAAGGAGTACTTTTTTCATGTCACGATGCTTGTGGAAGCCAGCAACAAAGAAGCCAACATTGGCTTCAATGGCCAATAATGGAGCAGCTCCCTCAGCACAAGCCGCGTTGCCCAGCTGGTGCGTGACAGGGGGATGCACTGCGGGCTGAAAACCTCGGTCATGGCCATTTCCGTGGCTGCTGGCTACGTCAGGGCTCTGCTGTTGTCATTCTGGTGGCGCAATCCCGCCGCTTCCTCAGTTAACTCAGAGCCTTCCCAGACAGGAAGGGAAAGAGTTCTATGTCTGACTTGAAAAGCAGAAACATCTGCAAAGGTCAGTGTGGAGGTTCTTCAGAATGAATCTGCAAGTATAGGAGTGATGCAGAGGTGATTTCTGGTTTTCATCCATCATTGTGAATCTCTTTCAACTGTGAATTTACTGATAAATATTTAATACTCAGTAAGCAATTCCATTTTGACATAAAATCCCCAGGGATGCACAGCCTTAATACAGAGGAGAGAAAAAAAAAAAAAACGTAAGGGGAGTAATTTATTATTCCTTGTCCTGCTCAAGGTGTTCATCTCAGTGTTTCCAGGTTTCTGCAGTCTCTCTCCGTGGCTGAGATGCTGTGGAGGCTCCCGCTTTGCTTTGGCTTGTGGGACTGCACCGAGGTGTGCCCAGAGCAGTTTTTGTCTTGCTCAAGCCCCTGGCCACAGCATTTTCTTTTAAAACATGAATGTTTTCAGGGAGCTCTCCCTTACGCTCATCTTCAGTCCTTCATTTCTCACTCGTCTGAAGCCACAGCACTGCTGCTGTGCTATGGAAAACAGCTGTTTTGCCTCAGTATTCGCAAAGCTACCTGCACTGCAGCAAACTCCCCAAGCTCTGATGGAGACAGGGATGCTGAACCAAAAGGGAAAACTGCAAGGGGCAAAGGAGCACCGGTGAGCGTGCAGCCAGCCCTGCCACCCCTGTGTGCTGCTGGGGGCCCAGCAGGGCAGGGGCTGCTCTGAGTGCCGTGTCCTGGTCCGGTGTGCTTTCACAGGGCTGACAGCTGGGGCTGGGCGCTGAGATGTGCTGCTCTCAGACATAGCACACACAAACCCAGCCCACCACTGAGACAAAACTGGCTTTAAGCCCTGTCTGTCCATCTATCTCATCCATGAGGTTTACTTTTGCCAGCTGGCATGAAAGACTCTTATATCTGAAACTATTTCCAGCTATTTCTTCTTTCAGAAACTCTTGAGTGTTTGCATGACTCTTGAGAGCTATTCCCAGCATTTGGGGCTGGAAAGCATTCCAGCTTCATTCTTCGTGGCAGGTATTTGAGCATGTTCCCTTGCTTTACGAACAACTCTGAGAACAGTTCATCTCACACAGGAAGGGCATGTCTCCTGCTCAAAATACTCGTATTGTCTTGTGTTGTGCTCAACACCCCTTCAGAAGCTGCAGGCTGGCAGCGTGTTGCTTGTGGTAATGGGGCTCTTTCGGTGTTGGGCTGAGGAGAGGTGCCGGCAGCGAGCTGCTGGGGCTGGGCACCTGCCGATGCTCTGCTCGCCACCTCCCAAAGGAGCACTTGGTGCAAAGTCACGGCCGTTGCTGTTGCGCAGTAGTTGGCGTGCTTTGAAAGATAATCTGCTTTGTGTGTGGGGGGTGTTTTTTCTTTTTTTCCCCAGATGTAGCAATTTGTGGCCAAATTGCAGTGTCTCGAGGGAGCATTCTGGCTGAAGAAATTACTCCAGAATTTGGCCTAACCTAACTTTAAGATAAAAGCCTTTATGTAATCAGTAATTCACAGTCACAGTTGCTTTGGCTTCTCTCATTATCATCCTGAAGTTATTTTTTTCATGCTGGGAGTTGGATTTTCCTGGCACCGCATCTGTTTTCAGTGATGTATACACCACAGCTGCTGACAACCCAGAGCCTGCTCCCATGTTCCTCGACCCTAGCCCTAGCTTGTTTTTTCTGGCACAGCTTTAAAGCCTCCCATCTCCGCTGATGACCAGTGGCAGCCCCTCAGCTCCCTGAGGAACGCCCAGTGCTGTCCTGCTCATCTCACACTGCTCCAGCTGTGTTCCTGGGCCCATGGTGCAGCCTGGTAGCACAGAGCTCTCCTTGCCCTGCTGGCAGGCTGGGCATCCCTCTGGGCTTGTTGCATGGCTCTCTGGGTGCAGGCAGTGCAGTGTGCACAGTGCACTGCAAAGAACAGCCTCCCCCCCCGTTTGTTATTGTTACATTCAATTAGGTTTGCTGGGTTTGCTCGTTTTTTTTTTTCCCTAGGTCTCTTTCCTTTCCTTGCCTTCCTTAAATTAATCCTTTCTTAGCTTTCTTGGTACCAAGGGAAGAAGCTTCTGTTGCTGTTCAGTGGTGTGTAGCAGCCTGCTGCTACGCGCTCCTTCCATATCCTCCTTCAGGTCTCAGCGTGCTTTCCTCTCCATGAAGTTTTATCTGAGCCTCATGCTTCCATCACAGGTGTACGGCATCCAGCACGATGCAGCCTGCATCCCATAGAGCTGCTGTGTGCTTTTAAGCAGACAACCTCTTCCATCCTTTGCTTATCTCCCAGGGCACAGTGTGAGGCTGGGCCTGCTCCTGCCAGCAGGCTGCTTTGAGATCTCCTGATGAAAGGTTTGCAGTAAACGCAAAGGATCATCGTAGTCACACAGTCGCTGCTACTAGGGAGCTGTCTGGCAGGCTGAAGGCACACAGCATCCTACTGAAACCATGGCAGGAAGCACCCACCAGCACTGACCTGAAGCGAGAGGATGGCAGCTGCCCCGCAGCTCTCCTGGCCTTCACAGCTGCCCCTCACAGTGGCTCCCACAGGAGGTGCTGGCCCACCACGCAGCTGCAGCTTAGAGAAACAGCAGAGAAACTCTAGTTATGGAGGAGCCTAACTCCTGCCAGTTCTCTGTTTTGCTTAAAAATAAAGCGAGGGGAGGCATTGCTCTGAGCAGTAGTTGGAGTAAGGAGAGCACACATCTGGTCTCAGCTTCACTGGAGCCTTCACAACGCTCTCCAATCACAACAGCCTCATTTTTTGGAAGGAGGTCGCTGCTGCTTGTTGGGCTGAATGAACTCTGGTCAGGCTTGGACCTCTGCGCCACGGAGCACGGAAACACCTTGTGCTGCAGCAGCGGGAGGCTGGAGGCGTTGGTGTGTTTGGATATGCACAAGGCAGCCTCTGTTCTGCTTAATTTTGGAACAGTGATTAAATCATGGCCTTCTGCACTCAAGGTGGCAGGCTGGCGACCCAGGGGCCCACTTGTTTCTGGCCACATCTCACAAGCACCATGCCTGTGGCAGCATGGGCCTGCACTGGCATGGAGGCCCAGGGGCTGCTTTCGGTGGGCAAGCGCTGCCGGGAGAGGCCTCAGCCCGCCAGGGGCAGGGGGCCATGAGGGAGAGCCCACGTTCACCACTCACGCCTGCAGAGACCGCAGGAGGAGATAGCGCGGTAGCAGCAGCTGCCCCCGAAATTATTTGTGCACGTGTTTGGCTCCGAAGGCTCCTGCGCAGCTGGCTGGAGGTCACTGCGAGCGCTGATAAGGATTTGCCAAGCAGCAAGAAGACGGGACAAGGTCAGGGGCTCTTCTGGTAGCGAGGCAGAGCGTGTTTAGCAAACACCGTTATCTCCTGAATTGGGGTGAGAGATTTCATCGACAAAACACACAGGGGAGGTCTGGACACTAGCAGAGGGCAGGAGAAATTTGCTTTACAGCTTTTGGCTGAGTTGAGAGAAACATGGGAATTGCTACTTCCTTCAAAACTGAGGACTAGCTTCAGGGAGCTGATGGCTGGATGCAGAGTAACTCTTGGGCCTTTTCCTCTTGCATCTGAACACCTTGTGTTCATCTGAACTCCTTGTGCATCTGAACACCTTGTGGTTGCTGACAGGGGTCCTCCATCACCCCCAGGCTCTCGCTGCTGCCCTGTTGTCCCCTCACTGGGGCGACTGAAGGCAACGTGTGGCCTTTGAACCTGTGCCTCACCTGGGGAATGTGACCCTCAGCAGGGGGCTGAGGGCAGGGCACCCTCAGATCAGACGCAAACCGGATGGCTTCTTGAGGAGCAGAGCGGATGGTGCTCTCAAAATCCATTAGGGAGCAGCACAAGGGGCTGGGGATGGAGACAAGGTGCAGATGGGCAGGAGGAGGAGGAGAGGACGGGTCTGCCCCAGGGGAGATGGGCATTGGTGGGACCGTGGAGTGGGGTCTGAGAGTTCCTGACAGGGGCTGTGAGAGGAGCTGTCTCTGTAGGGACCTGCTTCTTCCTCCAGTCTCCATCCACCGCTGCATGTGCTGATCTTCAGCCCTTGCTGGCAGCAACATGCCCACATCTGAGAACATATGGAAGGTTTGAGGTGTTGACTATTGCTGCCCTGACTTTTAATCTCTGATGGCAGAGCAGCGAAGTCCCGTGTACACCTCCCTGCTGTGGCAGAAGCAGGAGCACTGCTGGGCAGGGAAGCCAGCACTTCCGCACCAAGAGGGCAGGTCTGGGGGTTTCCCCCCTTCCCCAGGCCCATGGGGTTCCTCCTGCTACTCAGCTTCCATTTCCTTGTACTGCTGGTGGAGCCAGTACCATGCAGCTGCAAATAGCTGCCTCCAGGCAAAATGCTAATCCACAGAGGTTTGGTCGTGGATATCAGAGGTCTGAGTTTAGTATCACTCTTTTTGTTAAAACCGCAAATGTAAATTTTGAATTGCTTAACTCTCCCCGTAACTCTTCCTCTTTTCCCCTCTGGGCTGCTCTCTCCTGCCCGCAGCTTTCCTTCCTGTTTCTGTTCAGCGCTCGGTTGAGGTGTCCGTGCTTCTCTCTGCTGTCACTTTGCACCCCTTCCACCCTTCTGCACCTCTGGGCAGGTGACAGCTCCAGCAGCTCCTGGGGAGCGGTGCAGGGGCCATTTATCCCTGTGATGAACGTAGCCCTCCAAAGTTGTCAAAATGGCTTAAAGTGAATGAATACAAAAGTGAAACAAACAAACAAAAAAGCTAGAGAGGGGAAACCCTGCTCAGGCATGGATTTTCCAAAACTCAGTAAAAAAGGGTAGAAAAATTACAGACTCTTTGCTATAGAAATGAAGGGAAATTTTTCCTTTATCAGTCTGTGCCCCCTGTGCTCATTTATGCTGTGTGCTTTTAATTGTAAATTGCAAGCAGAAGAAGTGGTTTTGTAGCATCCAAGGGCTGCCTGAGCTCTCCAGGCCATACAGGCAGGGTTTGGTCAGCTCACTTTGGTCTGGAGATGACCTCTGGAGGCTGTTCCTCTCTTGCAAATAAAAGGTTTTCAGCTCTCTGAAGCGTGGAATGATGGAGCAAGCAGTCAGATGGGTTTTATTTTTTGTAGTAGATCAGTGAGAAGCAGCCAGGCCATACAGAGACACTGACCCAGTTTTTTGATCTCAAGGAGCATTCTTTACAGAGAAAAATAGGTTTCCAAATTGTCAGACTCATTTGCCATTCAAGTACCTCATTGAAAACAGCAAGTAATAACTGTATTTTGTGGTCACTGCTCCTCTCTTTTAGGTGAATGGCTGGTGCTTGTCAGGATGACGCGGCGTTGAAGGAAGACCAGCACCAGGCACCTGCACGCTGCTCTCTCCAGGCCTCTGCCATGGCAGAGAGACCACAGGGCCACCAAGGTGTCATCAGGTGGTTTCATTTGTTCTCAAGGGGCATTTTTATTAGTTTTCTGCTAGAAGGATTGTGCTGATCAGAAGCTTTCGGGTGAAATGCTTTCAGGTCTAATTGTCTGAGAGAAATTAGAGAACAAAAACAAAGAGGTGGCCTCTGAAAGCCAGCCTGGCCTTGCACTGTCAACTAGTGAGTGATTAAAAAAAAATAAAAGGAAGCAGGAATGTAGGAGTAGGAGGAAAGCGTGTCGGAGATGCCGTGAGCGCTGCTCCCAGCCGTCTGTCGCGAGTGTGAGAAGGCGCAGGTAGCTCTCAGGAATGAAGCCCTGCCAGTCTGTGGCAATGACATACACCCCTGCTAAGGACGAGAAGATGGTTATGACACAACTCCTCGTATCTCTGTCTCTGACTCAGTCTATTGTTGGTTTTAATGAATAAGTAAGTGATGTTTCAAACTGATAAACACCCTGCAGCAAATTTCCCAGTTTATGTTGCGATGAGCAAGCCAAGGGATTTGAGCGAACTGTAAAGGGCCTTCAGCATACTATTTAAGGCTTAATTCAAAGGGGGAGGCGTTTCTCAGAGCTAGCATGAAAGTTTCTCTCACCTCCACCCCCAAAATTGAGATAAAGTTCCCGCAGACTAAGCAGTGTTATCTCTAAAACAAGACAGTGACTGCTACGAACGTTGCTGGTAGTTCATTATCACAGTGAGATATCATGTATTATGAAACATAAAAATGTCTATTAACTGTTTCACTGCTAATTCTTCTAGATAGAAAATATTCCATTTGCGTGTCTGTCCCACAGCGTACAAATTTCTCCTCCTTCTCCTCGAGCAGGGAAGGTTTACCCTGTCCCACTTCCAGCTTTGAGCCTTACATCTTTTATGAAGCAGTTACATGCTACCCGTAGGAGACCAGTTGCTATCCCCAAATCAGGAAATGTGAGACCAAATCAATATCAAAATAAGTATCAATAAATATCAAATCTTCCCAGCAACCGGCCCTAAAGCAGTGCAATTCATTTTTGTATTAAATTAAAAATCTCCTGTTGAAAGGTAAACAAAACAGCCACAGAATTTCTGTGATAGGATGATGGCAAAGACTCTGGTCAGCTCATTGCAGAGTATGGTTTGTCTTGCAGTAGATTACACAGGGACAGGGTAGAGTTAGAAAAATCCAGGACTGAAAACACTTTCTAACTCATACTCATAAATACTTGTTTTTTTTTCAAATGCTGGACAGTTGTTGCTATTTTCTGTGCTACAGAGACAAAGAAAAACGAAGCCATAGTAGCCTTCAGACAGGCTTTTATGAGTTTAAAGGCCAAAAGTAATGTCTGGCACAGATTATTTAACTGGGCTAAAGGGGAAACAAATTCCCTCTGAGGCGAGGAATTCCATTCACCATGTCCTTAAAGCTGTTGGTGCAATCGTGAGAGTGAGAGCAGGCTCTGGTGAGTGGTGCTACAGAGGCTTTATCAGTCTCAGATCTTGGCAGGACAGACCAGACTGCCAGACTGGTCGGCGATTGCAGTGGATAGGGCTTTTCCTGCCCATCAGAAAGAACAGAAAGGAATTGCCTTTCCACCACAAAGGACTTACTGGGGTTTTCAGTCAGTCTTTTCTCTGTTCAAGTATGTGAGACCTCGTCTCTGATGCCACTTTCCTGCTTATGTCACAGCTCTGTGTCTGTCTGTCCCTCTTTCGTGGACTCTCTTCCCAAGATGAAGCTGAGCAGAAACCAGCACTTAATTCAGTCAAGGTGTGAGTGGTGCTGGCAGGTTGAGGGGAGGCACGTGAAGGAACCATGTCCGTGCTGAAGAAAGGTACTTCTGGAGCCAGACCGCTTTTAACATCCCCAGAGGACTCACCATTTCTCTTTCTACACATTGTGTGCCCACTTCCCTATAATTACAGTCTTCCCACAGCCACTCTCACTATTCTGACCTTTAACTCCCGGGGGACTCCCGGGGGTTTTTAATGACTGTGTGACACCTCAGATTTAACACTGATGGGAAAATCTATGTAAAATAAGTAACTGAATGCTTCCAGTGGTAACAGCGTCTGCGTGTGATTACTTGTTTGGCTGCATTGGCTGAAGCGTTAGCTGCTAACTCAGCAGACTGTGAGCAGACAGTATTGTCTTTTCAGTTCGTTCTGGCTGCAGTTCAGGATGTTAATAATGATCTAGAGGGCTGTGTAAGGCTTGCATCTTGGCTATCAGAAACCACCTCTCTCAACATACTGGTACGGGAGGTGAGATCTGGGAGATGAGCCTGCTGACAGCTCCCTCATGTAGCAATGAGTGGCAGGCATTTGCAGTGGAGACCTGTACCAAATCCATTATTTATTAGGGCATTACTTAGGATTCAGAATGGGTGTATTTATTTGTAGGAAAGTGTGAACATCTTGATTACTGTTTTAGCGTATGTTCAGGCATCAGAGTCAATGCAATGGGGATGCTTTGTTTTTAAATTAGGAACAAGATATTCCCTAAAAGCTGAACATTGGGCCATGTTGCTACCCTCTTTCCCCAATGCTTATGACAGCACTGAGAACACTCTGGCCAAGCCAACAGGCAGCCAAGTATAATTTATGACTTATTTTAAACTGATTTGTTGACTTCATGAAAGGCCCTGTCAGAAAGAACAGTCCCCCGAGTCCTAACAATGATAACAGTTGTGTGGCGTCAGTGCTGAAAAACTCTTGGATAGCAGTGAACCAGTCCTGAGAAATCCTTTTAAAGTGCCTGAAAATTGCACTTTCTAAAAATAAATAGAGCTAACAGTATTGTTTGGTAGTTCATTTTGGTTTTCTTAATGCCTTGTTCATTTTATTTTCCACCGATTGGAATATTCTCTTGGAAGCAGGAAAACAAATCTCCGAGTGCGTAGTGATTAAAAAAAAACCACATTGTTCAAATGAGATGCTGCTAACAAGGGTGTATTCTATTTCATTTATGTACGGTGTTGAATTTGCAAGTGACATCACCGTGTTTGCATGTGCATCAGTGTGGCCGACAGCAGGAAAGACCCGAGATGTGTATCAGCCTTACTTCTCATTTCAGTGTCTCACTTAAGTACAGACATAGCATAAAGGGCAGCTCCCAATCCCTGCAAGGGGCTGTGTCATTCAGAGCTTCCTTGCCCGAGGGCAAGGCAGATGTACCCTGCTGTGGGTTCGGTGCATGTTAGGCTGCTACCTAAGGGAGTGTGCAGCCGCTGTGTTTTGGCTCTTCTGTCACTGTCTTCCTTGCACCTGCCCTGCAAATGCTTCCACGTGCATCCTTCTTCTTGCCTGGCTGCAAGAGCAGCTGACAGTTGTAGAAGAGCATCTGCTTTATAAGGTCTTTTCTCCTCGTTCTTGCTCCATTTTTCAACAGTCTTTTCTTAATTGAGTTCAATACTGTTGTTTCACCAGGCTAAGTTCTTCCTGGTGGAAATACAGTGCTTCAGGCAGAATACCTTCCTCTAAAATCTTGGTGAGTTTTACAGGTTTTTTCTCATTCTCCCCTAGCCTTTTCCGGACCAACATCACAGACTTACAATGCTGCAGCTCTGCCATTCTTCATTGTCCTGAGAGTTTTCCTGTTGGTCTTATTTGACATGGCTGAACATTAGGCTGGTGAAATCCTAGCTTACAGTTAAACAGATAAAACAATGTCACAGCAAGAACTATAAATATGCCCTTGTCCAAGCACATAACAATGAGCGAGTCTGCGAGTGACAGTTCAGATCTGGTTTCCTCCCACCACCGTGGGAAAAGGAAGCTGCTCCTGTGCTTAGACAGCAGTGATTGCTTCCTGCATCTGTGTGGTGGAGCGGGGCCAGCACCTCCTCGGCCCTGCAGCGTGGTGTGGCTGCGCGGCCGGGGGCTTCGCACCCCTCAGCTGCACCAGGCTTGAAGGGACCAGGCCTTACAGCAGAAGGGCTTCTGCAAAATTCAGAACGGGGCAGGGAAGGAGGACAAATTCTTGCTAACTGCTGGGAATACACGTCCAGGAGGTTAGTGTAAGGCTCCAGTACAAGCTTGGGCAAAGCAGGTCCACAGCCTCTGGGGTCACCTTGCAGTCCTCCATGGCCTTCACACGGGTGTCTGCTGGAGCACAGCCCGGGCTTCTGTGAAACGGAGGGGACATGGCTGTATTAAAAATGGCACGAGTCTTGTTTCTTTCTAGGAAAAAAAAAAGCCAACGAAAATCCAATCCATTTTGATGCAAGAATAAAAGTGTTTTAAGGCAGAAAATCTGCTTCATATGAATCCTTGTGGAGAACTCCCGGCGGTAACTAATGAGCCAAAACTGGAGCCATTAAAACAAGCAGGACTTCTGTCGTTTACTTCAGGCTGAGCAGGTTTTGATATACGTCATAATTACAGTAATTTTCTTTTACCATCTAAACAGTGAAAGTGCTGTGCAACCCACACAGTTAGGCTCTTGTTTTCTGTGAGCAAAGTAGATCTTGCTTATTTTATTGGTAGGTGCAGCTGGGTAGGAAGTATGGTGTGCAGTCAGTCCTGGCTAAAACAGAAAAGAACACTGCGTTTTGGCCTCACAATAAATACTCCGTTTTTTTGTTTGGTTTTTTTTTTCCCTCTCTTAGAAGTAAAACTATTGTATGTCTTTTTTTTTTTTTTTCCCCTTCTTGGGGTTATTTCTTGTCAGTTCACATTCCACAAATAACAGGAAGGATATTGTGTTTTACATGTGGTTGTAATACTGGAAAGTGGCAATACAAATTACAGTCTGGGATTCTGTATTCTATTGTCTCTCACCAATATCCACGTTAGATCTGCATAGATTGGAAGTAAAAATATTGTAACAAACTTGTAAATATTCTTATAATTACCAGCCCCACAGCTTGACCTGAGGAATGTCAAACCCTGCTCCTGGCCTGAGCATCACAGTGATAAAAATCCCATTAGAATTTAATGTCTTGTGATGATGCAAGAATCAGATGCGATCTATTTCACGTGTTATGGCTTGTGGAAGGAATGAAGTTACACGGAGGCTTTTCATTGTCATTAAAATCCTCTCTCTGACTTGCAGCTGCACCATTTGATGTGGGAGTATTTAGCATCTGGAGTTGTGGAATTGGATTTTTGAACTTGTGTTCCTTCCTCATTCCCCCATTATTGAACTTGGTGTGGACATTCAGGCACAAGGAAGCATTTCCCATGATCTGCCCACTGGAGAAGCCCAGACAGGAAGGCACCTTCTGCGTGCATGATGTTCTTAAGAACCTTTTTCTAACCCGCACCCAGAAAAACGTGTTGGAAGAGCCTCGCTGGGCCAGAACATCAGACACTGCGCTCCCGGCTGCTGCCCGCCTTAATTATCCCTCCAGCCCTGTGCCATGTAGCAAAGGTTCAGGCGTATGAGTAGCTCCGTAGGTTGACTTTATCTCTGTTTTGAAACCATAAAAGCAGCAGGTAATGGCTCTGCCTGGGCGAGTCAGGTGTGAGCGGGGCGGACCTGACCGGGTGACACCAAGATGCCCCAGTGCCGCGGCGGCAGGAGCTCGGCAGGGCTCGAAGCAGGGGACGGGGCAGACGTGCGAAGGGTCTTTAAAGGACGTCAGGGCCAAAGCCGATGCCGCTTCACAGGCTCCAAAGCGCCTGCAGACGGCACCCGACCGCCCCCTCCCACAACATGGCGGGCGCCCCAACGGCCCGCGCGCGGCGGCGGCGCCCTTCTTTACCTAGCTGGAGGCCCGCCTCTATGGTGCGGGGCGGGGCGGCGGTTGGAGCGAGTCCTCTTTGTGTCTGGCGCGAGGCGCGGCCGTTGGTGCCGGCGGGCGGGAGGGGGCGCGAGGCGCGGCGGGGACCCGCGGCCCTCGGGAAGGAGGCGGTGCGGGACCGCCCCTCGCCGGCCAGCTCGGCGTCGGGAGCGAGCGGCTCCCAGCCCGGCGCTGAGGAGCCTCGCGGAGCCACCGGGAGGAGCAGGGGGAGCGGAGCNGATGCGCCCGGGCTCGGGGGCCGCTCTCCCTCCCGCCGCCCCGGCGGAGCGCCGCCATGGAGTAGCAGCGGGGCCGGCGGCCCCGTGAGCTCCAGCGAGGGAGGAGATCCCGCCGCCGCTATGTCTCCCCTCCGCCTCCAGCCCCGGCGCCCCGGAATGAGCTCCTCGCTGCAGCCCCTGCTGCTGGCGCTCCTGCTCTCCGCCGCCCCCCCGCCGCCCGGCGCTGCGGCCGGTAAGTGCCGGCGGAGCGGGGCTGGGAGGGCGGCGCGGGGCGCGCTTTGTTGTGGGAATGCAGCGCCCGGGCTGCGCGCTTTGTCTGGGTCCGCTGCTCCCTCTTCTCGCTGATTTCGGGTTTGGAAAAATTCGTGATTTTTTTTTGTTTTGTTTTGCATGGCTCGCCCTTTGTCAGGTAATGCGGGCGTTTTTAATATATATTTTAATCGCCGGCGGAGCCGTGCCGGTTTTCTGTGGGATCTTTGGGCACAGCCATTTTTAATTTTATCGGCCTCGGTGCTGGCGGGGCCGTGATGGCGTGCTGCAGCCCGTGCCAGGCTGGTCGCTGCGCGCCCGGGGCTCCTGGGGCGGTGCGGAGGGGACCGCGGCCGTTGCCATTGTCCCCCCCCGGCTGCAGGCCGGCAGCACGACGAGCTGCGGGGGAGTGCCGAGAGGTCTCGGAGATGGCTCTTCTTTAAAACAAGAACTTGGAAGTGTAGATTGTAAGGACGTGCTTAGCCGTATTTTTGGGTGCTTGGACCTATTTCTAATTTTGCTCGGAAGCTTCGTGTTCACCACCGGGGTGTTCCGTCCTGATGCCGGCAGAGGAGCGCTGCCGGGCCCTCCTCTGGCTCCGCTCCTGGTGACAGCTGAGCACGCTGGGGCTTCCCGAGCGCTGCCCGGCGCTGCTGCGGATGCCAGCCCCGATGCTGTGTGCGTTGCCCAGCAGTTCTGCGAGACCCCACGAGTTTCCTGCCTTCTTCCTAATCAGGATCCAGTGGGCAGCGCTGGGTGTTTCCAGTGCTCTTCCTGTGTATAGCTCATGAATCCCTGTAAGAAAATGACGGTGTGTAGGCACTTTCCACATTGCTCTGAGTGGATAGCCCCAGCTGTTCTTACCTCTTCTTTTTAGGAGGTGTCTTTCAGGAGGATGTTGGCATGATGTAGCTGATGTTGCCTCTATCGTCCTGACCTTTGTTATTATTTTAGATTGATCTCTGCAGTGTCCGCGTTGGTTTCCTGGGAGTGCTTTTCCTTCAGGAAGAAGGGACTTCTGAAGGTCAAAAGCCTAGGTGTTAAAGCATGCATTAAACCAAGGAAGCCCAGTATTTCAACTTATCTCTCAAATGTACTAATAACAAAAAATAGGCTTTTTTCCCTTGTCATGAAACCTCGGGCATGTGGGTGCTTTCCCTGCCCTGATGTGGAGGCCGGGTGGTGGAGGAGCGTGGCTCCGGAGCAGGCCTGGGGCTGGGCAGGTGCCCTGTGAGCCCGTTCGCACGGTTTTGCCGGTTCGCCTCCATCCTGCCCTGGCAGCAGCGTTCCTATCTTTCGGGTCAGGTTTTGCCTGGTTAAAAGGGTATTAACGATGCTGGCTCATTGAGCTGTTTGTGAATAGGAACCTATTTTCCCATCGTGATTTATTTCTTAATTGTGAAATTTTAACAATCCACATTATAAAAAAAAAAACCTTTGTTTATAATGCTCTGTAAGAGCAATTACATGAATGATTTGGGCTTTAGTTAAAGTAACTAATGACTGATTTTAGGTTTACACTGCATTTCAGAAAAAAGTCTATACATGGGGAAGCTACACTAATGTGTAATTCTGCCCTTTTATGTTCATGAATGAGCCAACACTATTTCTTCTCTTCCCCTCCCCCCGAAGCGTGAGCTGCCTGCTCACATCAGAGTGACAGTGCTGCTGTTCTGGCCTGGAAACCCATTATGAATTGTTACTTCCCATCAGTGATGGATGCTGTATCTCTGCAGCCCATGGAACCCAGCTTTAAAGATGCAAAACCATGACATCGGAGGGGAAGTATCTTTGTAATAGGTTTGTAGGTTTCTGCCTTGAGAAGAATATGGGGGTCTCCCAGGGGAGAGCTCAGTAAAGAGCTGAGCTTGGTGCGGTCAGGAAGGGAACGATGTGAAGGTGCATCAAGAAGGCTGTTGTCTGCAGCCCTGCTGTAGGATTTTCTGTTCCACTCGTAATCGTGAATACCAATGAAGGAATGAAGAGTGAAGGTAGTCCTTCCTTCACCTTGATAATTGAGAATAGTACCAAGAACTAGATTCGAGTGGTTTTTTGCCACTCCCCCTCCATTTTTTTTTCCGATTTTTAGGGAAAAAATGGTGGCTGGCTTTCTCTGTAAAATCCAGATCTTAACAAGTACCCAGTAGCTTTGTATTTAGATTGCATATTACTCTTTGTGAGGAGAATTGCTGCAGTGAGAATGCTTTGCCTACACTAATTTCAGATAAAAGACAGGGATTTTTAAAAGTTATATTGAAAGAAAAGGTTTCTACCACTTTGTTCATCGTTTCTCCAGTGACTTGAAATACCTCTTTCTAAACCTTTTGTTTAGAGCTATGAGACGTATTCATACTCCCTTATGTATAGGAGGGTTTGGAAGCATTGCTTGTGAGGGCTGTGCCTCAAGAGGTGCCTGGTGAACCTTTGAGTGTTCCACAATATTGCTGCAGAATTTCATTTGGGTGTTTCTATGGACTAGATAGTAATCTTGTTTCATTTGCTTGCCCTATGTGATACACAATGCTAAACCACTTTTCCTTCTTTCTACATATCCACAGTAGACAGCATTCCTTTGTCTAATGTGTAAATTACTTGTGGAAAATATGAGGTGAAAATTAAAGCAAGTAGAATGTGCTTTTATCTTTGTGGGTCTTTTCCTTAAGCTTGTATCTATGTGGTTCAACAGGGCTGCAAGATTTTCAGAGTGAATAGAATTGGATAGAGATTGAAGGCTTTTTTAATGATCATTTTAATTATTAATTAAAATGAGTGAACTGAAGCTGCTTTATCCTGTTCTGGCTTGCCAGTTGGAGTTACTGCAGTGTCTCAACATAATTTGTTTGAAATATGAATTGTGTGACATGAGGAAGGACTCCTTTTGGCCATTCACCTCGGTTATTTTATCAGAGTTTTGCATTAGTAACTGGCTTATCGTGCATATGAAGCAGTTTTCTTAAACCTGTCTGTCCCCGAGCATCGACTTCTTGACTTGAGCTGTTCCTGTCATTGGCTTGAGCTGTACCCGTCATTAATGGCTCGTTCAGTTGTAATCTAAAAATCATGTTTACTTTTCTGTTTGGTTTGGGAGCTCCCAGAAATGCTCGCCTGGTGGCTGGACAGGGGCTGGTTGCTTGAGGGACACACGGGCTGTGCTCGCTGGATACCCACATGTACAAGCACAGCCTGTGCATCAGAGCAGGGCTTCGTTACCTCTCCAGTTGTGTAGAGGAGTGCTATAGCTGTGAAAGCACAGAATTGTGCGTGAACCCCTTCACCCCGCTGAGATGAGCCTTTTTTTCATTAGGTAAATCAGCCTACATGAACCTCTTTGATATTTCAGCTGCCTCCAGTTCCCAAGCAAACTTGGGTATTTCTGTGCTGCACTGTGGTGTAGGCGTCTCCTGTAAGGAGATGGAAGCTGCACCAGCCAGACTGCTGAGGAGCCCAAATCTCAGGCCATGAGCCATTACACAGATACCTCCAGTCAGTATGAATAGTTTTACCCTCAAAGGAACCAAAATTATTTTATTTTTTTCCCAGTTGTCCTGGCTAAATTGTCTGCCTGTCCTCTGCTGAAGAAAGGCAAGCCTTACTTTGCCAGGGATGGAGATGGAGGTGTTTCCTGTAAGGGTTATTCTCATGGTGAAGCAGTTGTTTTGATGATGCTTCCTTAGCACGTATTACAAACTTCTCTTGGAAAAAAAAAAAAAAAAGTAAATTGTTGACTTTTACGTTGTTGTCCCACTTGCCTTCTTACATCTCATTAAGTGTCTCTCAGCAGTCTGTATAGCCAGTGTCATTGTTTCCTTGGCAGCCATTACCTTCCTTTGCCTTTTTCTCCAAAGGGAAGAGAAAGGTCATCTGTTGGGTTCTTTGCAAATGTTTTATTCCCAAAAGCAGAGCTCGTGGTTTACTGTCACAGGAGCTGCGTTGCGTTTGGGCTCCAAGTCCGGCCGTGCCATGAATGTGTGCTGCCATTTTCTGAGCAGAGCACGTGTCAGCAGGGTGCAAAGCTGCACTCAGAGCTCAACGTTCGTGTCCTGAGCAAAGCAGGCCTGAGGATGCTGCGTGTTGGGAAGGGCAGGAACCTGTGTGCAACTTGTATGCAGTTTGAAGCGTTAATTTTATTAAACTGGTAGATTTAGTGGTACTATTACCTGCTTCAATTTGAATTAGAAGATAATGCAATAGAGCTGTTCTCCAGAACAGAAGGTTTTGTGGTTGTGGTTTTTCCTCCATGATCTGGATGCATAAGTACAGATAGCATTTGTCAAACCTCTCTAAGATCCCCATCAGTGCAGACAGGTAGCCTGTCCTGTCACAGGGCTGAATTAACATGTGTTTTGCAATGCAGTATTCTCCCTCCATTCTGGTGCAAGATTGTTTAAGATATGCCTTAATTAATATGTGGTGATCCACCTGAACGTGTAGCATGCTGTGCATGCACAATTAATTGCCAGGGAACAGCAGAGTCTCAGTAAGTCTCAATAAGGTGTTACAAGCCCGGTGTCTCAGCTTGCTGTCAAAGCTTGCGGAGCTGGGAGCTGGGCTGAGCGGCACAGTGGAATCGGCTCGGGGAGGTCGGTCTGGGTGAGCGGATGGAAGGAAGGAAGGCTGGTAAGGCTGCAGAGGTTCAAAAGGATGAAGGGCTGAATTTATTTTGCAACGGGATGAGAACCAAGGTGTATTAGACAAATGTCCTGCTTTTGTCGGACTTGTTTGGAGAATGCACCCCTGCAGTTGTGTGGGGGAATGGAGTTTTTATGCTGGAGGGGAAGCAGAAAACATGGTTGTAGGTAGCAGTTTTGAAGACCTGTGGTCTCTGTTGTGAGAGTGGATGAGACCCAGTCATCCAGATGATGTCTTTACCCTCCCCTCGGCTTTGTAAACCTGGAAACTGCAGGGTGTTTGGGAGGTGATGGCATTTTGTTCCAAGTCACTGGGGCTTTCTGTTTTGTTGATTGCCGCCTTGGTTTTGTATCAAATCACTGTTGTGTTTTGAACTGCAAAGGCATCCATGCTCTGCACCTCTTGGTGTTCTATTTTAATTTTGTCTCTTATTTCTGTGTGAGAGAGGGAGGGAAAAACAGGGACTGCAGACACAGCGGACTCCTTTTCGTGTCACTGCCATTGGTGATCCCTTCTGTCTCCATGGGTAACTCCCAAATCTGCTGGCAATTTCAACCATATGTGAAAAGTGCTAGAACTCAGCTAAGAGATTAATTTCTTACTGCTTTCATGAAAATTAGGGACTGAAGCAAGGAGAGAACTCCAAGGTAGGGCTTACTGAAGGAGGAGGTCAGGCAGAGCTGAGCCCCCCCAAGTCCATTGGTGTAAGATGGGGTGCCGCATGCCTGGCGGTGCGTGCATGGCTCCGGGGCGGGCACTGTGCCTGGGGCCTCCTCCTGCTCAGGGCGGCTGGGAGATGTGAGGGGCAGCTGGCAAGCCCTTCTGTGGTGGTGTAGGGTAAGAAATGTGGAGGAAAGGGCATGTTTGTAAGAAATCAGTCTTCTTTAGTCTACAGCTAGTGGAATAACTCATGTTTTTGACATGATGTACTCAGCATTTTGACTGAGCTTCCAAAACAGTGCCCAAGTCACTTCACTGAATGACTGTCATCCACTTCGACTTCATGGTGTGTGTAACTTGTAGCTTATTGTGTGCGTTGTTTTTCAGCCATTCAAAACTAGATTTGATTGACTGTCCTGCTTATACAGTTAGCTTTATTTCAGACATCCCACACATTAAACATATTACGATCTCTTATGATCTTTTTCAATGTCACTGTAACACGCTTTTTCCTATAGTCTCTTTAAATGCTTTTTTTATGTATTATACTTGCTTGAATCTGTGAAGAGCACAAAAATGGTTTTATTATTTGTGTTAGCAGGTGTATTTAAAAGGCATTTACTGTGACTTGCAGGGTTGGAGTAGATGGTGGATGGTGACAAAGCCAGCAGGACTGTGAACCTTTGCACGCAGGCACTGCTTGCCACAGTCAAGTGGGCTACGTAGGGCTAGCAAATGGCTATTGCATTTAGCCAAAAGCTGCTGTTACATTCATTGTCTTTGTTCTGCTGTATTGTGCTGCTATTTGTGCTTATTTTATTTGAGGTTGCAAGAAAATACGTTGGTAGGGTTTTTTAGGGTTTTATGTTTGCTTTTTGTTTTGCTATGAATGGAAGTATAATCACAGGTCATAAAAAATAATTGGGTTCATTAATTTATACATTAGAGAATACAACACTTAATTGACATTTGAGAATTGGGCAGTGGCAGTGTCATCTGCAAAACTGCTCGTTCTTGGCATTGAGTAGGCTTCCCTGTGCTTGTCACAAAGGTGAGGCTCTCCTGGTGCGAGTGGCTTTCAGGTAGCTCAGTTACCAGAGTCACTGACCAGGCACGCTCTGCTGCTCTCACCTTATCAGGCTTGCTCTGTTTGACTTGGTTTCTGTTAAAAAAATAAGTGTTTCGTTTCTGCTACCAAAGCTGGTACTTGGAACAAAACTCCTGGAGCATCCATATTACAGAACCTTAATTAGATTTTCCAGGAAAAATAATTGTTCGTGTTATTGTTCAAGCTATTTTATATTTTAATGATTGTAGTAAATAACTTCAGTCTTGCAGAGTATATTGTTTTAGACATTTAAATCTTCTTTTTATGAATCAAGGTTTTTTTAAATTATTTTAGGCATCTCAGCTTGGGAGATTTTGTGTCCTTGTGCCTTCTGAGTTGCAAGAATCTTGGTGCAGACATAGTACATGTTTTAGAGATGTTATGTGCTGTGAGCCTTGCCAGTCAGTTATTTAAACCTAAACTCCAGAAGTAACTTTTCTATATTTATTTGCAGACAGAGGACCTTCTTACTTGAAGGTTATTTTTTTATAATTACTGGTTCTCAAATACAAGTTTTCATTATATTTAGCTGTCTGGGACATGAAAGCCCTGTAGAGCCAATATTGTGAGCTGAAGAGAGCTAAGGTTGTAGCAAGAAAATTGTAGCACCTATCATTTTAGTTACACTGTGGCACCTCCATATATATGCAAAGTAGGCACTTAGACCAGGAGCAATATTTCTGCATTAAAATAATTCTAGTAGCAATCAGAGTAGGATAAAAGGAACCCTGTAATGAAGCTTGTCTAGATACCATCCCACCATGGGTTTCTCATCCTTGCATGTTTCACGTTTTTCCTTTTATTTCTAGCTGTAATCACCCAGGCCAGGGATCTGTAGCTGGAGCAGCTGCCACGACTGGAATAGACACACGTGCTTTCGGTCTGCTGGCTGAAACGGGAGCCGGCGGCTTGCTGCAGCGCGCACGCGCCTGCCTCGCAGGGCTTGCTGCCGGGATGTCAGCAGCAGGCAGCTGAGAAGTGGAGGAACTCGTTCCAGTGCTCTGTGCTCCAGGGGCTGGGATGAGCAAGCCCATGAATCTCAACTGAAAAAGATGAGAAAACAGTTTAATTCCCCTTAAATTAGGGAGAATTATTTCTAATGCCCTGCGGCAGTATTTGAGTGTCTCTGTCAACTTGGTATATACAGCACATGAAAATCACTGATTCTGGTGTGTATTGCCTCTCTGCAGTGAGTATGCAGATGGGCTACCAGAATTCCAATCCCCTTCCCTTAACATCAGCAGATTAGCTGCTTGCTTGGTGTTACTGATTTCCAAAGTCCTTAAAAACAGCTTGTTTTGTGTGACTGACTACTAAACTTCGTGCTTAATAATTACAGCCAAGCTTTACCAGGATCTGTTAAATAATTTCTCTTTTAGTTATACTGAGACGGATCTGGCCTAATTAAATTTTAGTTAAATTTAGTTTGTAGTAGTTAATGCTGCTGCAGCTGAACACAATTATTTGGCCACAGTTGTTTACCGTTGTTTTAGTTAATAATTTGAGATCTCATACTAAATGTTTTTTGCCTGCATTTTTTTCTGTACAAACTTAGAAATAGCCTGAGTGAGGAACGGGCTTTCTTTGCTTTGATTGTTTCCTGTCAGAGAAGTAGTACTGAGATTGAAACTGTCGGCAAATTTAGCTTCCCTTATTTTACCAAGTAGTGGAGTAGAATGCATGTGTGCAAAACGAATAAAATTCTGGTTATTATTTTACTTATCTAGATACAGACTATATGATGCTACTTCAAGTTGAAGATGTAGCCTTTGGGCATGTGAATATGCAATCCAAACGTGACACAACATAATAAATGAATTTTGAAAGTGAAGGTGCTTAAAATAAGAATAATGATACAATAATATAACTCAAACAACCTTGTAGTTGCACATTGAGAATGCATGGATATATTCTTCTCCCTTCTCTGCGTAGAGAAAAAGCGGTGAGATGCTATGATGCTCAGTAATAGGTGCCCTAAAATACAGGATTGGCATGTTCCAAGCAGGAGGTGCTTCAGTGAGGGAATCGGAGGGCATGCAATAGCAGGGGTGTTGAATTAGATCCTCCAGTCTTCATGCAATATATTCACACATATGATGCAAGATAAAAACAAACCAATGGCAGCAGCCTTTTTAGCAGGGCTTCTAATTTGAGTTAGTCAGAATAATACGAGATACTGAACTTCTTACTGTATCACTTGTGTGCTGGAGCTGACTACTGAGGGGAGAGAGAATCTACATCAAAGTTCTACATTTACCTGGAAATTTACATTAATTGCCTTTTCTGTGTTCTACTGATGTCAATTAAGAACCTTGCAACAGTTTGGGTTTTTTTGACATTTTCGTGTTCATGCTGTAAGCTTAAAACCAGAATCACTTTGTGGCAATGCATTTCAGTACAAATAATTTACGTTTTCAAATGCTGAAGGTGCTGAGGTAATCCTACCAGCTTTTTTAGTGTTCCAGTAAGTCACAGAACGGTTCAGGTTGGAATACTTTCTTCATTTATATTTGCAGCTTCTCCTTTGAACTTGAAAGAAGTTTTGGAGACCAGGCATTTTAGTGCAACTATTAGGAAACACTGAGAAGTAGGGCTATCACAATATCCTTGTTTCTCCAGGTAGAACTAGACATGTGTCCTGACTGGATGTTTACCAGTGTTATTTGCAGGGCAAGGTACCTGAGTTTTGATATTATTTTCCTAAATTTGCCCACCCTTCCCTGCTCCCAGTGGTTTTCTTTGGTTTGGTTTTTTAGGGTGGTTGGAATGAGCCTGTAATGTATTTACCTTTATGTTACCTATGTGCTTTCAGCATAGCAAGTAAACTGCAACTAAATAGATTTAAATTATTTAGGAATGCCATGTGCAAACAGTCATCGCTTTGAGCTGAAGTACTTAAATAAGAAATGAGGATGACCTATGCAATGGAATCTAATAGTAAATTCCTTTGTGGCAATTACATCAAGCTGTTAGTTTCTGGACCTAATTGATAACACCCGGCTTGCTTCATTTCTGTTGAGGTGTGGGAATATGAGGTGCAGAGAGAGGTAACTGCATTCCATCGAGTTTCCGTCTAGACAGGCATGAGAGCATCGTTTGTTCTGTACCAAACAAGGAAAAGAAATAACCTTTAAAAAGTGACCTTGCAGCTAAAGAATGTGCGATGGTGGGCACGTGGAAAGGCAAGAATTAGTGTGATCACTGCAAGTATTCTTCCTATAGTTAAAGATCTTGACTTGAAAAGATGCTGTTTGGATTGCAAACTGTTGGTTTCTTGCAATTTCATAGAGCTGATGGTTTTTGCAAGAAGTGATTTAATGAAGTGCTCTTGAGTTAATTATACTTGATTGAAGGGAAAGGTTGATATCTAGTTGAGGTGGGAGGAAGTTCACAGTACAATTTTTATAGCAAAAAGTAACAGGAAACAGTATTAGAGATTCATCTCCCGCCCGTAATTGAAGAGTAGTAGAGTGAGCTTTGGCTTTTTTTAATGAGGTTTCCAAGGAAATGGCTTTGTTTTTTTATGGGGAATATATCTACATCTAAGATATATTAAAAGTGGGATGTAGTATATGATACAGCACAGAGCTGAACCCTGTTTAATTAGTCCTGCTGAATTTGTTAGCTTGACTCCGATGTAGCACCTGCCACAATTAGCTGGGGAGGACTGTTGGGAGGGGGAAACGGTGGGGCTGTTGAGGAAAGTGTGGAAAGGTGGTGTCCAGTTTTCTTGGTGATGTGGGGACAAGCAGTGAGCAGCAGGTGCCCCTGATCACAAAGCAGGCACAAGCTGTGAGATCCACCTTGGCAGCCTGAGGACAGATGTTAAGAATTTGTGAGCAAAGAGATGTAAAGGAATGGGATCAGCTAAGATGGATGCAAAATAGTTTGCCAAGTGCTCAAGTGCTTTGCTTTGATTGCCTGTGTGCATGCTCTTAACTTGCAGTAAGTGAAGGATGTTGCAAACATGCATGTGCAAGGTTGCTGCAGAATACTTGATGTACTGCAAATTCCTCCTGTAATTTCATATTTTATCTTATATGGCTTTCTGGATATTGTTCTGCTTGAGCAGAGATGGAGATGATAATTCCCCTGCAATTTAAGGCGCAAGTGCGGCACTTAAAGAAGGGAAGTGGTAAATACTGTATTTAGCAGAGGACGAGCATCATTCTTTAGCTTGTTTTCAGCAGCAAAGCCTTAATTACCTAGAAGCAGTGCTTTAAAAACAAACATGAACTCAATCATACCAAAAAAAGTCATTATTAGAACAATGTATCTAACTGTAATTCAGCTGCTTCGTGCACAATTGCAATAGGCTGTATAAAATGTTTTTCACTACGGGATCTCTGCCTCGTTTGGTGGAAAAAGGAGTAATTTTAGATAATTGCAGACGAAGAAACTCTCGTAGTTAAAGACCTTGTTTGTCACTTACCATGGGTGCTGTCTTCCCCAGTTTGGAGGTAGCTCTTGCATGCTTCTTCCCTGGTATTCTCCTTTCTTCATTTTCACTTAGTCCCCTTCTTTCAGTTATTTTGAAAATACATTAAGTTTGAACATTGCTGTTTTATGCATTTCTTTGCTTTGAAGAAAAGAAATGAATTGTATCGTGTTACTAAAAAGAGGTTTTTGATAAGTGCTCACATCAGCAGGGATGTGTAAAGGAAGTGCAAAAAACTGAAGTTTATTCTTCCCTAAAGGAATGCTTAGCTTCCTTGACTCTTCTGGTATGCTTTGTAAAAGTGGGACATTTTTCCTTTTACTCCTTTTTATTATCTTGCAGAGCACAAACTATGAGAATCCTGATCGGCAGATAACAGATCCTCTGTGAATGTATCATTTGTTCAGGAGGGAAATGCAGTGGGGTGATCTATGGAAAAGAAGGCAGATGAGAGGCAGTGCAGGATGGTCACTGCCTGCGTAAACTTGGCTCGTATCTCACGAGAGGTGGCTTAGCTACTAAACTTCTTTTGAAGATGTGTGTGCTTGAGTAATTGAGGAAGCGCTTTCAGCTATCTATTTAAATAATGATTTCAGAAGAATCAGATGAAGCCTTGGTGTTGTAGTTCTGCTAAAATTATTTGGAGTTCTCATCTTTGTGTTCAGGTTTGTGTTGTGCAAGACTAATGACATCAAGCTTTGGAAGTTAGCTGGGAACTGCAGTGGCCTTTGCTTGCTCTGCCCTTCCTATCCTTCCGGTTTTTATTCACCAAATGTACACAGATGTGAATACAAAGACCCTCTTTGTCTCAAAAGTCTCCATTCGAAGACAAAGAATTCCATGGAAATGTCCTCTCTTCTCCGTACCCTCCACACAGTAGCATTTATCCCGTTCTGTTCAAGAGTGAGGAAGACTTGTTTTTAGTTCATGATAATAAAATCTCATAACACTAAAAAAAAAAAAAAAATCAGTCAGAATTAACCAGGTCTCTAGCAATGATATTCTCGGAGTAAAGCTCTTGGATTATTCTTTCATGATTGACAGTATGTTTCGTTTTGGTCATCGAGAGCTGGCAAGTCCATACAGCGCTGTCTGTCCCTGCAGATTCCCATACTTGGGTTAAATTGTCCCAAGTGTAAGAGATCAGAGCAAGCAGCAGTGCTTAAGCAAACGATAAAAATGTTTGTGTGAGATCTGCGTCTCCTTTGCATGCACTGGTGGGAGCACCAGCACCTCAAGGCTGCATCCCCTGGCTGGCCTGCTGCTTCGCGCTCAGGAGCTGACCTAATCCAGGACTGCTATTTCTGTGTGGAACAGAAATAGATGGGTTCCAAGGTAAGGTTGCCTGCTGCCCTTTAAGGCAGAAGTTGGTTTGCAAGCAGTATTCAGCTTTTGCTTTGAACCTGTCAGTGTTGAAGACAGTGCATTGCTGCCAGCTGCAACCCAGATACTTCATAAAAAGAGCTGAGGGAAAAGGAAATGAAATAGCAGCTATGGCTGCTGCGGAAGGTGAAGAAAGGAAATGGGAGCCTCCCTCAAGTGCAGCCACTAAACTAAATAGTTAAAAATAGCTTCTTGTACCTTGTAAGCAATTGTCTAAGTTACCATAAACATTGTTGTTTCTTGGAAGTAGGAGGCAAGTCTCAATCCCTGGATTTTCTCTTCTGAGATACCAATTGTGTTTTGAGAACTTGCTCTGTGCATACCACTGAATATTGCAGTACAGGCTTTTTTTTTTTTTTTTTTTAATGCATTGAGGCCTAACTGTGATTGTAATCAGAAAAAGGGTCAGAGTACTTAGTTTAGAGAGAAAGGATGGAAGGAGGGCTGTAGCAAAATGCAGTATCCAGTTAGTGATGAGCATGCTGCCAGCAAACAGGAACGTACCTTTGGTTTGCTGGCTGTTGGTCTGCTGTCACCCACATCACCATTTTGGGTTTCTTTCATTCTGATTCCAAACTGATGTTTGTTTTTGATACGTCTCATAACTGAAAGTTGATTGCGAAAAATGGTACTTATTAAAACTGCAGTGATGGAGAGAAGTGGAAAGCTGTAAAACATGCAACTACTAGAGATGCCAACTTTTAAATGGAACTCTGGCTTTAGAAATGTTACAACTGCATTTGTTTATTTTGTGCCACTTTTAACTACTCTGTTTCAGTTCTACACAGTTCAAAAGCAGAGGATGTTTCCATTTGAAATATATTAGTGTTTCATCTTACTCCTCTTTGAATTCTGCTTAGTTAATCTGAAGTTGTCATGATCGTTCCTCACCTCTTAATTTCATCCACTTGTTGCTTCAGGCAGTCCACGGAATCCAAATATCTGTTGTTTTGTATAATCCATTCATCCTCTGTCTGATTGAGCAGAAGTTCAGTAAACAGCTAAAACGTCTGAACAAATGATTAAGTAATTTTTTGGTAGTGTATGCAGTTGTCCAACTTTGTGAATATATTTTGATGATATAGCAAAAATGTGTGCATTTGGTAGGCACGTGGTAGATGTTCCTTATTTTAGATGAAAGTGAATTTCTAATATCAAGCTGCTTCTGTTTCTAAATGAGCAGATCCAAGTATCTGTACTCTGACATGCTTTCATTGCATTGTTTTCAAAGCTGCTGTAGGCTGAAAAACTCCCTATGTATCCTTTTAAGTGCTCGCCTTTCAATACTGCGTATCCTTGGTTTTTGTTGCAAGTAAAACAAAGTGTAGGGAAGTGAAAACATTTGAAATTTCATTACTCTTATTTCCTTTTTCATCTTTGTGCATTTCCCTTGCT
>WBMW01002373.1:0-200291 GCA_013396635.1 Penelope pileata | reverse complement strand
TTTTTTTTTTTTTCCCCCCACCTTTCTGTCCAGTGTTCTCCAAGTGCCTGTTCTGCCTGTGCAGGAGAGAGAAGAGGCAGCCTCGGCCTTAGCCTTATCCAGTGATGTTGCTGGAATGTTTTGTGTCTCATACTGAGATATGTGCAATTACTCTGAGCCCTGTCTTCAACGTAGGTTTTAAGGAACACCTAGGCACAAAGGGCTTTCCAACAAGCATTCAAAACTCTAAGGGCATTTTTCTTAAGCTTTTCTGAAGCTACTCATTTTTCACATCTGAAGTAGTGAATTGTTTAATGTGTGGGAGTCCAGTGGGCTACAATATGTATGTTTTAGAACTCACTTCTAAGTATTGTTGTTGTAAGTATTAGTAAAAACAGTAACAAAAAAACTGTGAACATGAGGACTTGCCAAGGTTTTGCTGCTTTCCATCTTTTTTCTGCCTTCTTTTCTCTTTGCTCTTCCCTGTGTACTAGCATTGCTGTTCTGTGTTGTGACTGTCCATTGCCAGAGAAGTTTAAGCCCTGGAGGCAAGCAGTGTCTTGAATCAGCAGTAAATTGTGAGCTAGTCCTGCTTTAGGCAAAATATTGGCATGCAGTGGGTATTTCTTCCCTTCAAATGCTCTGATCTACCACAGTGGGATGGACAAAAGTGTATAATACTGACTCCTCCTTAACAATCTGACAATTAGTGATTTTCTTCTGGTGATGGTGTTGATGTTAACCTGACTTGGTGATGGTGTTGATGTTAACCTGACTTGGTATGAGAATCAATAAAACTGCATTACATGGGTTTACTGAGATATTGCTGTTCTTCATCTAAAAGATTAAGCCCTGCCAGGGATGGGCACTTCATCTTAATGAAGTGTCTGTAAACTTTTGTCATCTTCAAAAAAATATTTGCTGCTACTGCTGTCCCCATGAACACTGAATAATAGAAGTCTTTGTATTATTCTACATGCCAGATAATCTGCAGTGGCTATGTGCCAGTGAGGTAGGGCTGTGTTAGCTGCTAATTTTTCTTATGAGGAATCGAGGCACGGAAAGCAGCTTGCCTCACATCACCTTTAGTTGTCTTTGGTGAATACTGACCTGAGTCCCGCACTTGTGGGCAGATGCTGTGGCTACTGGTTAGTTCTTGTATCCCTGGCTCTGCCCACATGATTGCATCCTAGGGGACAAGAAGCAATTTGAGCTCCAGTTTGGAAAATGCTGTTGCTCTTCTTGGGAGATTGTTTGATTCCATAAATGTGTGTTGCTGGAAACCTTAGAGTCCATGTACATTTGCACAGCCTTTTTCCCTTGAAGTGTTGCACCTTCTCTGTAATGCTGATTCTTCTTAGATCACGTGGAATGTTTTATCAGCATCTTCAGATGAATTAGAGGAGCCTTTAATGAGGTTATTAAAATTTTGGGACTCCCAACACCACTCAGTGCCAGGAAAGAGCCCACAAAAGGTCCTAAGGAAGATGAATAAAAATGCTGTGAAATCAGTTTTACAGGCTGTCTTGCATCCAGATACCATGGTGAGAGCTGCCTTCAATAAGGATACGGAAGCAATTAATTAAAAAAGAGAAGGGGAAAAAAAGAGCCTTATGTTGAAAACAAGCTGTCATTAAATGGAAAAAAATGATCTTACTGTATGTTTTGAACCTGGCTGTTTTATTTCTTATTGTTTCATACTATAATATTCCTCTTCCTAAACACTACATTATGACCAGAATCACACAATAAATGCTGGATTATTGGCCAGGTACCCAGAGAGTGAGCAAAAAGGCTGCTTCTACAAAGTAGATTTGTTCTTCATTGGAGACCACAAACATTTCCAACATCTGTCCCTTTTCTCTATTTCAGTTGCATCCCTTACTTTTGCCTGCTTCTCTGAGCAATGGCACCATTGCTGCTTTCTCCACTGCTGTCCTTTCTCTGTTTTTCACATATTAGTATTCATAATATTTTGTTTCTTCCTATTTCGTGTGTTTTTGTGGCAAGAGCAAGGAGCATAGGAGTGAGTCTTGTTTTTATTCCGGTTCTACCAGAGTAGGTGCCTGGCTGTGGGAGGAGGACCTGAATGTGAGTTCATCTCAGCTTGTTCCTAATGCAGCTGAGTATATTTTTACTTGCCTATGGAGGCAGCGTGTGCACAATCAAAAGAGGCTGTAGAGCACATCCAGTGCTGCTGGTCTGTGAAAAAATTGAGTTTCCAAACTAACAACCTCTTCTGAAGTTTTTCAGAGGCCTATAATTTTGGTACTTTGTCAAGAAAATGAGCAATCCTCCCTCTATTCCCCTTCCACTTCCCCAAAAGAAAAAAAAGAGAGCTAGCCACAAACCAACCAGAAGCCACACCCTTGGGACAAGGCAGCCCGTCTGCCACATCTTAAATTCTGCTCCAGCTCTTCCAGTTTTAGAATTTGTCAACAAAATACTTGCAACAAGTATTGTAATGTGGACTTCACAAGCTGGTTTTTTCTCATCTTACTCACAGACATGACAGAATCATTTTAACGGAATCTTTTTGGGCTTTTGTGTAAAATAGGAGAAAAACACCTGCTGTATGCAGGCTTTGACCACACTGATAATTTGGCAAATGTCTTAAGCAACTGAAAAACAGAGTTCCTCTAAGATGTGTCAGAAACCTTAATTACAGGCAGAGTTCCAGACGTGGTTATAATAAATGGTCCCTCCTCTCTCAATTTAAATTAAAAGTAAGTAAATATAAATAATGTCAGTACAACTGTCCCTCAATGCCATTCTTAATTGGCTAACATTGAAAAAGATGGTTAACACTGCAATTAGTTTAGAAGAGATCCTAGAACTTGAATTTCAGGTTGTGTATGCAAACACACCGAGCTGAAATAACGTGAGGATGAACTGGAACAGCAATACCTGTGGTGGTGGTCAGTTTAAGAAAACCGAATCATGATAAAAAGCCAACAACAAATCAAATGTAGTGTAGCTAATGCAAATAATTATAACCTAATTGGCCTGAATAACGTTGTGTTCTCCAATGTTTTGCAATTTTGGTGAAAACATCCCTTGTGCTTGAATTTGTTTTTGAAACAATCTAAATTAATTAAAAATACAAAATGCAACACTTGGTAAAATAATGTAATTGAGTTGGCAGGGAAAAAAATCAATACCTCCTGGCAAAATGTTTTTGAAGATGATGAGCAGTGGCATTATTTAAAGATGGAGAATTCACGGCACAGTTATTCTGCAGCTCACTCCCCCTTCTGATGCTTCTCAAACAAAGTCGTTAGCTGGGCAGGGTTGTATTCCAGTGTTCTACCTTGCCTTCTCCTCTGTAAGCAGGATGACTTGTACTTGAGGGTTTTTAATGGATCCATTCGCAATCCGCACGTTTTCTTGTAGAGCATGAACTTCTTTGGAGCTGCATGTGCTCTGGGTTTTACAGTGACACTTTCAAACAACGAACACTTACATCCCTGTGCAGAGTTTTTGTATTCTCTCTCTGGAACTGCCCCAGTGACACAAATTCTGTTTTTGACAAATAGTTTACACATAAAAGATTGTTCCAAAGGCATTGCAGGGCACACAAAGTTGCCAGCATTCCTCTCATGGAGACAGTGGTGCAGTTTTTAACTGGTTTAACCAGGTGAGGTGGCACTCCTGGCCAGCGTGGATGCTTGTCCCGTCATGTTTTTAAGAGCCTGCATGGGGCAGTTTGTTTTTCCAGGGGAGCCAGCAAGAGGTTTTATGTTTCTTAATTGACTTGGCTGTTTTTTCTGTGTGTAAGACATAACGGGTCTCAAAAGGAACATGAGGGACTGGCCCCAAGACACAGGGAAAAAACAACTCAGTGAAGAGTGTCCACTGCCCTCTCTTTATCAATCTATTTCATTTGAAGCTTACAATTGCTGTGTTAGAGTACTTACCCTTCTTGGCATGGTGTTTCATCCCCGTCTTGATGAGCGGTACTTGGTGGGTTTCTCCCAGCCAGCAGTGACTCGCTGTGGGCCGCTGGTAGGGCTGGGGGTGCTGCTCAGAGGGCCCTTTGACACTGGTGTTTAAAATTCCAGAGTGCTGCAGTTTGTGTCACTGCGTATGATGAAATCGTGTAACTGGTAAATGATTTACAGAGGCAGGGCAGGGTTGGCAGAGATGCCCTTATTGTGAAGTGAAAGCTCCCTAAAGCAATGAAACAATAGAGAGCAGAATTAGAGCGGAATTTAAATGAAGGAAAGATTTTGTGGCAGCCAGCCAGAAGGGCAGATCGGGTTGTCTGAGGTACTGGCTGGGTTTTCATAACCTGATACTGCTGCCCTGGAAGCTTGAGGAGCTTTCTGGTTTTGCTTATTAGGTGCCTGAAATGTATGATTGCCATAGCATCTTCTAGTAATCGGTCCAACATTTTTGCTTATCAAGAACATGGAAGTGATTCACAGATCCTCTCTGCCCAAGTATCGCTAGCAAGCTTAGGGAGTCAAGGTTGGTTCAAATCAAGCTCATTTAGAACCTAGGTACATAGATCTTTCTGTTCCACCTCTCTCCTGCTCTATGTATTCCATCCTCTCCCTTGTACGCATCCTGAACTCCTCATTATGCTGCTTTAAGTCAGTGACCTGGCAGAAATGTAGGAAGTGTGTTTGTGGGGCTACCAGCCTATTTTTCGCTAGACTTGCGAACTGCAGCGGCTTGTGGAGGCTCCTCCTGTGGGTCAGCTTGCTGAGCAACAGAGCATGCAGCAGCAGGGGCAGGAGGAGTTTTGGAGGACAGATATGAGTGCTGCTTTGAGAGATGCTGTCAGTTTTCTTCTGTAACTCTTGCGTAGGTCTTGACCTAAGCTTCAGCACTCAGTGTTTTTGGTATCTTGGTAAAGTACAAGATTTTGTGGGACAGTTATCACAGGAAACAAAGCTGTTAAAACCACATTGAACATTTCAGTGTTCTGGTGCAGTCAATGCCTAGCAACTTTCAATGCTTGAAGGAAGGTGATGCTGGGTTTGAGCCTAAATTCGCAGCAAATTTGTGTAATGAAGCATTCTATCATCCACTTTTGACAAGCATTTGCTTTTATCCTACTCATTACATCTTTAGTCTTAATATCTGACCTGCAAAGATAAAAGATTTGCACTCAGTATAGTATCTTGTTTTAACAGATGAAGACTCAACTGGAGACAAATCCTTAAATATGACTCTTAAACATGAAGTTTGTTACAGACTTAGGACAGTACAGAAGCAAAGGCTTTTTGTTTTGAGCTTAGCTTTATTGAGAATTGGTCTCTTTTGCTGCTGAGTTTTAAAAGGGTGTATGCAATAATTACCTTGGTTACTGTTATCCTACAAAGAATTCATTGTCTCAGCCTTCCTTTTGCACATTTGGCAAATGAGTCAAAAAGGGTGGTTACCACCCTGTTTGGGGAGCTCTTTTCGTTAAGTTCCAGGTTTTGTGTGCTGTCTGAAGGATTACTGCCTATTCAGATATGAAGTAACACCATGAATTTTACTGTTAAGAATGATGGCTAACAAACTGTGTCGTTCTCAGAAATAAAACAACCAAGTGGGTTGGATCTATTGCATTGTTGGGAAGGGAGGTAAAGGATGATAACGCTCTGGTTTTACTGTTTAAGGAATGCTGACTTCCAGTAAAAGTCACCAGGAATAAGAAAGCACATTGCTCGTTCCAGTAAAACAGGAAGTTCATTAGCTGTGAATTTGAGCTCTGATAATTAATGGATTGATACAGTGAAAGCAGCCTTCTATGCCTAAAGTTTCAACATTACTGGCAATTATTCTGAGAAGGGCTGAGAAGGATTAGCTCTGCATGCTTGCTGTATTTTGTAGAATCATACAACCTTTTGCACTGAAGGGACCTCTAACGATGATCTAGTCTAACCCCCATACCCCATGGGCAGGGACATCTTTCCATGAGGTCAGGTTGCCAAAAACCATGTCTAACCTGGCCTTGAATGCCTCCAGGGATGGGGCATCCGCAGCTTCGCTGGGCAGCCTGTTTACCCTCTGAGTAAAGAATTTCCTCCTTGCATCTAATCTATATTTATTCAGGAACTTCAGGACTGTTGGTGTTACGACCATATCTGTGTATGTGCTTAGATTATACGTGTGGCTAGGTTTCTTAATAATACACATCTGAATCCTATTTTACGTTTAAAGAGCCTGTGACGCTTCTCTCTGCTGCAGAATGAGCTGTATTTCTTGCTTTACGGTATTGGGCCAAAGTTTTGTAGCTGGTTATCTGAACTCGCACTTACAGCACAAGTGCATCAGACTGATGGACACAATTTGTGCCTCTTTTTGAAGTGTGATTGTTTTGACAATGAGATAAATGGTTCTAGCAACATAGAATTTGATAGTGTTATAACTAAACAGTTTAATGTAATACTTATTGCAGAATACTGTAGAATAATTAAGAGTTTCTATGACGTGCAAACTAGTTTACAAGTTATAAGAAGATAGCAGAAATACTTAGTAATATGAGATCTGTGTGTTTAACTAGTTGAGCTCATAAGATACAAATTTTTAAAACTTCTAATTTTTAAAAACTTTAAATTTTTAAAAGTGTACCAGTAGCTGTATATTTTTCCTATAAGCTGATCTTCAAGTCTGAATTTGGGTCATCTGTGCTTATATTCAGCTGTCTTCCAAGCTGAAACAATTTGCCTGCTTGTTTTTTTCATGTTTTGGCAACCATTTACAATAAGTGGGTTGAAAAGATGTTGAGTGATCAAACACCTTTTTATCTTCTATTATTGTCAAAGTTCATTTCCATAAAACTAGTTAGTTTAGAGCCCTTCTGCTGTGATAGATTGTATTTGTCTTGCTTAGCAATTTTTCTTCATGTATCAGCTTTGTTTGAAACTCTCCCTGTTCACAGTGCCTTTACCTTATCTTAGAGGAAGAGCTGAGATGTTTGCGTTGGACTACAGCACGAAGTTATCTTGAGCTTCATGGATGCTTGTGTATAAGGAAAGGCAACACTTCATCTTCCAGTATCCACTGGTATTTGTCCAGGTCATTAGGAGTGAAGTTACTCAGGGTCTGTACAAAGAAGGAAGCAACAAATTTGCTACTAAGAAACGGCTCGAAAATGCCTGTGCAAAATAATTACATGCAGGAAGCTCTATGGGAATAGGAAGTCCGAAAAGGCCTGAACTGGAGCGTTAGAAGATTTGGGGAAGAGAATCCAGGCACCTGTGGCTAGCAGGCTCATTGCTGGTTTTTCTCGTCAACTCGAGTGACAATTGCCCAATGATCTGGATCTTTTTTTTTGTATTTTTGTGCGTGTGATAAATTTTTGGTTTAAAACACAATTGTTTAAAATTTCAGTGCTTTTTGTTATTGGTATTTGCAGGTTTCTCATGCCTTGTCAGAGATCAGTGTAAAATACTTTTCAGGAAGGAAATCACACTGCTAGTAAACAATCCACTTCCATTTTAATGCAGAGGGTATATTTGATATCTAATTTCTCTGGGACAGCTTCTGTATTTTGTACTTGCTGAAAGAATGAATGTTTTCTCTGTAGTTTATTTAGAGGGATCTTCGGAGAACATCTTTGCATATTCTATCAAAATATACGCAAGCTGACTTCACCCAAGTCCATTCACTGAGCTATCAAAAATGGATTAAAGCACTTAATAAGAAATGAACCTCACAAAGACTTTGCATTGTGAAGTGATATCAGTGAAGTGATTTAGCAGATTCTTCCTATTTCGTTTCTTTATCTATGAAGGGGAAGTTTGAAATTTCTTCACCTATTGGTGGGCTGCTGTGAAGTAGGTGGTGTAACCTTTCAGCTCTATAGAAGCTGAGAAATGAAGTGCTCTGGATTTCACTCTACCAAGGTTTCATGATTCAGTCTTTGTACAATTCTGTGCCATAACTTCTCAATACAGGACAAAATTACAGGTTGGACTTGTATAAAATTCCCATAAAATTGTTGTAATGTTCAAGTTGATTGACGATTTCACAATGAGTTCTTCTAATTCTTGGAAGCGCGGATGGTACCACATGGTGGGATACCGAAACAATGAGCCCACAGGTACCGTTTGTTGGTTTGCAGCACCCCTTGCAGCACTCCTCTGGTCAGCATTTGGTGAGTGCAGTGATTGCCTTTTGAAGGAAGCAGTGAAAGTGCAGTTCTGTTTGAGCTGAAGTTGATCTCAGCCTGCAGCTGCCAAGTACCACGTTTCTTCCCCTCAGCTGCCTCCTGCACGCCCCGTCAGCAGTTTGCCTCGCCTTCTTTTGCACACAGGCATCTGCACTTCGATGTGCAGTGAGACAGCTCAGAGCCACCCTTCGAAAATGTACCTCTGCCTGCTCCCCCAGCTTGTTTTCTCCCCAGAGCGTCTCTGAATTAGTTCGCCATGCAGTCGTGTGAGTGTCACGGCTGGCTCAAGAGAAACAGCAGTGAATAGGGGAGGGGAAAAGGCAAAATTGGGCTAATCCCACTTTAGATTGGTTTAAGAGGCAGCGTAATGGCCCTGAGAGAAAGAGAGTATTATTCCTGGATTGCTGAATAACAGGGTTGTCTAGAGTTATTGAGCAGCTGATTAGAAAAAAATCTTTGTCTAACTACAAGTGGGTCCGTGGAGTGCAAGAGAGTCAGTAGTGTAAAACCATATGAAACAACTTAAAACTGCATTGCCTCAGTCTGAAGCTTGGTTTCAAGAGTTGATGTTTGGGGAAGTTCTTGTCCTCTGTTTCCGCTGGCAGTGTCCTTGATTTACAGGAGGAGGCTCACTTGGGGCTTGAGGGCATTGTGCTTTGCAGTGGGCCTGGGGGCAGGCGTTCCCTGCAGGGCAGAGGGAATGCGGTGGGTTTGAGGTGGCTGTGTGTGATGCACTGACTTCCCTTATCTTCCTGAATTTCTGCAGTGACTTTTTTTCTTCCAACTCCGTTTCTGTCACTGCATAAATAGCAAGTGGTGGGAATGTATAAGTGGGGAGTTCTTGTTTTTCTTTTGTTTTATTTTAAAGGACCCATTTTGACTTGAGAAGCATTGCTTTGTGGTGCTTCCCAGCTCTTCTCTTTTGTTTCATGGGGCCTCCCTAGAATACTTAAATCTGCTAATCCCTGGCAGCAGGAGTGTAAAGGATTTTTAAACTTCTTGGTTTTGTCTGCCTTTGGTTGCTTAAGATAATAAGAAATTGTAAATAATAAAGTAAATGATGTGCATAATTATTTGCCAAGAAGCTTATTGCAAAGAGTCCTGGAATAAAGTGGAGGAGCTACGAGGATACATTTGAATAGCAAACTTGCAAGGCTCTGAGAAACTGTTCCTAGCTCCACTGCTGAATCACATTGGATGTCTTCTAAATTGACAGACGATGAAAGAAATTAATGCTGTTGCAGTTTCTTAAAAACAGAACAAAACAACCCTACTTGCTTCAAACAAATGGTCAGTACAATTCTTTCAATAAATTGGCTATAAATGTATAGATTTCCTACTGAACAATTGATTACAGTTACTTTTTTTTTTTTCTCTTCCATTTCCTCTTTTGTTTCTTCCTGGATTATTTGGTAAGGGGATAGCTGCCTTAAGGACACAAGCTGTTACTCGAGGTTTGTGTTGCATCTGTATAGGCTGGAAGCATGACATACAAAAGAATCTTTAAGTAATGTCTTAAGAACTTGGTGTGTTTTTTTTTTTTGTTTGTTTTTTTTGCATTTATGAAGAAAATAAGGGACTACTACAAACTTCCCACTAGACAGCTCTGTAATTTTAGAGATACTAGTGTGAGATAGAAAAAAGTGAAGGGAATAGAACAAAAACTTGATTTTATCACAGTGTATTTGTGACGTACTGCAGTCGTGCTAAATATTAGTTTCAAAATCATAATTCCATGGGGCACATGCAGTGGTAAGTTAATTAATCCATATATTAAGCACAAAGTTAAAGATGTGCTTCTGTTCTGCTGGATGCTAGCTTTGAATAGTAAGGCAAAACAAGACATTTATCTTCTGTTCATAGCAAATGGCTTGGATTTGCAGAAAGGTGGATTTTTCTTGGTGCTTAATTGCTTTGGGTAAAGTAATGCTTTATAATCTAGTTTTACACAGTTGGATAATTCTTTTGTTTAATTTTTTATGTGACCTGGTAAACAAATGGTTTTGGCAGTAAAAGCTTACACATACTGAGGCTATAATTGCCTCTTCCAGCCCTAGAGAAAGATGTAAATCTTTTCAAGATTGAAGGAGGTCATTGCTAGCAAAATGTGATGGTGTTGTTTTTAATGCAAGCTATTTTATGCCGTTTCCTTCCTGAAGGGAAAATTGATTAATAACATTAAAGGGTACTGAATTGCATTTAAAAATTTCAAATCATTTGAAACCTACATTTACATTTTTGTTCAATAAATCCTCTGAAAAGTAAATCCTTTCATAATTTTTCTATGTAAGTTGTGATTTGATGCACAGATGGTTTGTTTGTTTTTTAAGATGTTGGTACACGTGCAGGATAAAATACAATGATGCAGAGAAGCACTCAATATAGACCCTTTTAAACAAAAAGCTATGATCTCTGGCTTGGAGAATCCTAAGCTGCAGATGGTTAGAAGCCAGAAAATTATACTGGAAAATGTTAGATGTTTGTGTCTAACATGTGAAACTGGTCGGCATTGGAAATCATCCAAAATACATATGCAACGTAAGTTTGGGACTTCAGAAAATACTGTTACTGGCACCGAGTGACTGGCTGGAGGGAAATTGATGTAACAGTCTGAAACCTCTTAATACCCTGAGCAGTCAGCTAGCTGAGATGTCTTTTAACCAGTGGGATAATGCTTGCTTTGGGTCACCGGGGAAAACCGTTGAAAATATTGAAAATATGGGTCTTGGGATCATTTTTCCTGTTCATTATGAATACTGAGGCCTCAGTGTTGTGAGTTTTTCCTATCCACTTTGTGTTTGTGCCACAGAAGAGTGGTGGTGCAAGTACATAAGTGCCCTTTCCAGAAGCATGCCATCACCCCGTGAAGAAGGAAGGGGCGGAAGGCCTTCCCTGGCAGCCTCGCCATGTGGCATGGCGCAGCCCGGCAGCGTCACGTTGGCGCTGGGTGCCCTCCTGCTCGCAGTGAGGGAGGTCCGTGCCCCGGGCAGCTCCTTGCTCCGCTGCTGCTGATCCTGCTGCTTTTCTGCTTCATTACCCTGATGTGCGTGTTGCTGGTGCCTTTTCGCGCTCAGGCCCTCAGTCTGATTCAAAGGCAGCTCGAGTGTATCTAAAGGAAAAGGTCTTCCACCTCCTTCTCTCTCAAAATACAGCCCGCATAGCAAATGTTGGCTGGTGTCATCGTGGAGCTGTATTCGGCTGCACCGTTACAAGGCAGATTTAAATGGAATCCAGACTAAAATTTTCGTCCAGTTTAGCGAGAAAATGATAAACGGAACAACAGGTTTTTCATGATAGCAGCCTGCTGAATTACAGGTTGCTGGATGTTGTTAAGAAGAGCAAACATTTCTGTCTCCTCCATGCTGATAATTATGCAGGATCTGTGTCTCTTCTCAAAGATCCTAACATAAGTCCTTATTTTTGCATTTCACAGGTGCTCATTTGTATAAATTTCATAGTCTGAAATTAACAAGGTGACAGGGTGATATTTCTTTTCTTTGGTACCAAACTGTGGGTTGCTACTTGTATTTTTGTATTTCAGTTGATAGCAGTGGTACACACAAATTGAAATATAATTTGTGATTGCCATGACAATCCCATTTCTACTCTAATGGTAACCGAGGCAGTGCGTTACCACTTTAGGGAGGGATGGGCTTCTTACCTGCCACCTTCTGGCATTTTTTTCTCTTGACCTTTCTGCCCTTCCTTCTTGCACCCTTGCCCACACTTCTTTGCTGTTGAGATTTCCCATGTTCTCCTAGTGCTTACTCTGCTGTATTTAATTAAATGTTTACCTTTTCAAAATTATCCAAATGTAGTGCTTCAGTGAACAACATGCCATGAAATGTCCTTCATAGGAGGCACAGCCTGCTTCCAAGTGTCAGCTGGAGGGGCCCGCGCCTCCCTTCCACCTCTCCTTGCAGTGGGGAGATGTTAGGTGTTCTCTACAGCATTTATTATGACTTGGTTTTGTGCTTATTAAAGCTCATCCTCATGTTTTATTTAGTACAGTTTTATATTTATGTAATAACAATGTGAAACATGGGAGTCTGGTTCCCGTGTTCAGCTGTACGTGATCAAGCAGTAACCTTCTCCTTACCTTTGGGAGAAGCTTGCTCCGTTTGGACAAAGCTTGTCTGGGTGGAGAGAACAAATGTGTCTTGAGGGCAGTGCCGGTCCTAACCTAGGATTTGCTTGGTATGTTCATTAGGCACTGCAAACAGAATGTGGCTGTGTCTTTTAATGCAAGCTTTGAAGAGCAAGTGCTCTTGCTAAATACTGTATACTTACTGCCTACATGTAATTTGTATGTGTAGAACAAAGGACTTGGGCTGAGAACTGCTCTCCAAATGAGATGCTGGTTGGGTATTGATGGTGAAGGGAGTAAACTTCCTGCATGTTCCTTGTGAGCTCAGACAGCGCTGGCACGGAGCCTGAGGAGGCCGACTTGTTGGTGGTGCTGGTGAAGTATTGAAGTTATCCTTTACAGCTGGGGCTTGGCTGCCAGCGGGATCTGAACGTATGGCTTCATGCAACGTGTCTCCTGTGTGTGAGCCATCTTCCTGAAAGGAATGTGCTGGGCCTTGTTAGCAAGGATTCGGCTTATACCCTGTAACGTGATAGTAGATCAAAACCAATTAAACTGTAATTTTACTAGTTTGCAAATTACCGCAGAAAAAAGTGATATTTATTTCCAAGAGAATAAACCCCTGACCCAAACAGGACAGAAAAACCTCAATAACTGGATAAGAGAACGCACCTTCTGTGCACAGTTCATAATATTCTTACTCTTTTTTTTTTTTTAAAAATTATAACTACATGCTGATGCAGCTGGAACCAACGCAATGCTATCTGTCCTACAGCTTGGTTGTACTGCGGTCTCTTTAATCACGCTTGTAGTCAGTCATAAAGGGAGATTATCTAAAACATGGATATGAAGCATGAATATTAATCACTGTGATTTAGGAAGTGGTGGTATGAGTGGAATCTGGAGTTAGCTGGACTGCTGTCACTGCCACTTTGCATCTGAGCGGAGAACAGCACAGCTGGTTTGAAGGAAGAATCTCCTGTACGGCAGCTTGTTCCTAGCTTCACAACCTGCCCAATTGGTTGTGCCTATAACGAAAAAATAAAATAAAAAATCAGAACTATTTGTCAGTTGCTGGTTTCAGGTTTTTTTGTTTGTTTGTTTCAGTTATTAAATGGTTACCTAGATATCTAAGATTTTAAGTTAGAAGTGTTTATTTTGCATCAGCTGTTGGTTGACTTGTACAGCACTGCATGCAAACTTTAACTGCCCTGCCACGTTGGTGCAGCTGTCCTCGAGAAGACCTGAGCTCCCTTAGCTAGGAGGGGCTATCCAGAAGACTTGTTTGCTCTGCTCTGGAAGGAGAAGCCCTGCTGTTGGTGTCTGCCCAGGGCTGGCTGCTGGGAAAGCACCTGCAGAGCTGGGAGCTGCAGGCCCTGGGTCAGCACAGCCAGGCCTGGGGGCCAGGGAGCGCTGCGTGCTCTTCTGGGCCAAGAGAAGCCATCCCGAAAGGGAGGGGGAGAAAGAAGGGCCTGCTTCATCCGTCAGCTGCTGTGCTTTGTTGTGCTAAAGGGGTTAGCTAAGTTCTTGGAAGTAAACTTAGCCTGCAACTTCTTCAAGCTCTTGTCAAGTTGAATGTGTTCCCTCCTGTCCCTCTCCTGTTTCCTTTTGCGTTAGCGAGACGCAATAATTGCAACAGGATGTTCAAAGGTCTTCCTGTATTCTTAGTAAAAGAGACTTCTCTCATGCCATTTTCTAAATTAAATGAGAAATAACGTATGTTGAAGAGGTGAACATTGCCATCTTAGAAGCGTAAGGGGACGTGAATTGACAATGGTGAGCTAGTTTTCACAGTTCTCATTTTTTACAGCTGAAGATTCTTTCCTAAAAATAAATATTTTATTCAATTCCTTTTCTTAAACTGTGACTTAAATCTTGATTTCTGTAAAGCATAAAGCTTTTTTTTCCCTACTATTAAAAGCACATTCCACATATCAGTCACAGTTGTGAGGAAAAGCTTCACATAATTTGTAACTTTTCTGAAATATTCAGTAACTGAAGCAACTGCATCTTAAGAGATGAAGGAGACTGCTTTCTGAAATGAGGCTCTGCAGTCGTAACAGAAGGATTTGCACTTCTTCCCCTCTGTATTTAGCCTGTGATCGTGATCTGGATAAGACATAAGACTTTCAAAAACCACAGTAGCTCTGAGCAGTACCAAAGTAAAAAGCTTTTCATTTAAGTATTACCCTGTTGAATGTTTTGAACAACTAAAATACAAAATGGTGCCCTCAGATATCGGTACAAGGGCAACCCAGGGTAATTTAGTGTTCTAGTAGCTGAGCCATTATAATGTGAATGGTTTTAGCAGTGGAGTGGGTGAGTGTGTTACTTGGATGTGTCTGGATCAGTCTTTTGTCTCTTTTGTCTTTTTTTACCCAAAAGTGCCCCAAAAGATGGGGAGGGGAGAGGTATGGGGAAGCATGAAAATTAGTTACAACTTGCTGCCAGCCAGGACTGTCAGCTGTGAGAGGTACTGCTTGCCCATGGTAGCTGACTTGTTCTGCAAATTTGCAGAAAACAACTCTTTTTCCAGACTTAGCTTTAGAAATTGCGGTTTCCTCTTTGATTTAACAGTTTGTGTAGGAAAAGGATAGCATTCTCAGTTCATCTAGGGAAACCCCTTCTACCTGGAGAAATAAGTAGTGGCTTTTGCTGTTGGTTGTACTGAGTATACAGCAAAATTTTTGTAGTGCTGTTTTCTGTTTTGAGAACAGAATCTGATGATGAGTCTGGATATTCACAAAACTAACGCCTGGCCTCTCAAGCTCCCCTTGCACTTGCAGTTTGAGCCAAAAGCCTTGTAGAAATGCAGCAGAAAGACTGTCATGCAGTTAACAAATCAGTATTGCCATTTGCTGTTTCAGACCTGGAGTGATCTTTTTGTATAGTAAGGAATATATCTTGAAACTGTTTGTTACTGTTCTTCATATGCTGGCCTTGTTTAAGCTAATGGAAGCGCTACTGAATGGGATGAATTGTGAAGAAGGAGACTGTACGCTGATAAAACGCTGCTGTTAGTACAGCTGCAGAGCAGTTAATAGAGACATGCTGGGATTTCTTTTTTTTTTAACCAGGCCAGAATGGGAATCTGAATAGTGCTGTATTGTTTGAAAGCTCTACACGTCCATAGTTAGCTGAGCTGATCGTGGAGGAGAGCAGCAGTCTGTCCCACACCATGCTGGTACTCGTTTTCTTAGAGTGGGGCAATGCAAGTTGCACTCCTGATGACAGTTAGTTTTTAAAACAACATTTGTTTTGCAACGCAGATAAATTGTCTGCGTTGTCTGAAAGAAAATGCGCTTCTTGGTCACTTTTTCACAGTGATTTGAAGTTACTGTAAGGATTGCACAAATTGATGTTGAGACAATGCAATGTTACTGTCTTTTGCTCGTCTTTGGAATATGGGGAGAAATAAGAATAGAGAGGGATGAAAACAGTAGTCATCTGTTGTATCAGCACATGATGCTTTAGGCTAGGAGGAATTGATACTGTCTTGTAGAATCAGTTTAATTTTAGGGGGATGCTAGCCTTGGAGCAGGAACTGCTGGCTATCACTTACTGTAGATTTCTTTTACAAGAAAAGCTAGTTCTGCAAATATCTAAAACAATATAAGCAGAAGATTAAAAATTGGAAATATTGCTGACCAAGCTGAAAACCTCAAGTTTTTCCTCCTAGTCTAAAAAGGTATACTGCTTGGAATGTTCACTGTGTTAATACCACACGGAAGATGTTCAACACTTAGTGATATTTTTGCTACAAACTTTTATCAACAACTGCTGCAGCTTATTTGTTTAGTAAAGCTAGAATGGAAGAATGGGGGAAGAAGTTAATTGCTTGACAGAACTTTGAATCACATTGAAAAAAGTGATGAAGCACGATCCTTTCGTAATTGGTTACTTCTCTGGATAATATGGTTGAATATTTCAGGATCTTTTTTCCCTATTAAGGTATCTATTTGAATCAGAGTTTCTGTATGTGTGTCTGAATTTCATTGTAAAGCTAAATATATTCAGTTTTTCTAGTGTATTTGGTCCTACACCCAGATGCATTTCATATACGTTGTAGTAGATGAAGGAAAAAAAAATCCAAAACATCCTCAATTTTTTTTTCCCTAGCTTCAAAACGTATATCCCTCACATTTGTCTCAAAATACCAGTTTGGTAGTTTAGAAGATTATGGCTTTCCTTGACATCATCTTAATCATGCTCCCAGTCCTTAGAGCCAGCTTTTTGTAACCTGGGAATTCTATGCAGACATAGGTCCTGCGTGCCATCTCTCTACCTAAAAGTAGCTGAGATAATGTGATGCAAATGATTTCATTGAAGTTTTTCTTCTTTCTCTCAAAATATGCACAAATAAGAAGTGATTTCCTTGAATTTGTTTAGATCACCAAACAAAAACAAAACAAAAAAAAAGTTTTGAAGATTCTGAATAACTATGACCTGAATCATGTCTAGTTGAAGTTAGCCAGACAAATATATGTAGCATTTTTTCTGCGCCTTGATGGCATGCCAGAAATATGTAATCAAATCTGCATGTCTGGATTTGCATTTAGTAACCAAACTTCCATGTATATAATTTAGAAAATGTTTTGTTTGGATATTTGATTTAAGAATTTAGACAAAATTGAAGACATGATCCTGGTTACCGTTGCTGTTAAGTGCAGTCTCTTTTGATTCCTAACAGATTAGATTTTGATCATGCTTAAACTTTTTCTCAAACCTGAACATCGTGTTGTAGGACATCATTGGAAACCGCAGACATGTAGTGAGTCAGCTGAGGTGATTTTCAATATTGAAGCCCAGAGCACTAGAAGGAAGTATGTAGGTGCATTCCATCAAGTATTTTTCAACTATAACCCTGACTGTGCTAATTAATTACTTGACCTGCATGATTTCCTCCATTATCTTTTTCTTTCAGAAAGAGAATTTGTACCGTCTCTATTTTTTCTATTCCTGAATTTCTTGTGAGGTTTGCCAAGGAAGTCCCAAGTATTTGGGGATGAGCTAATAGAGTTTTACCTCAACTCCTAAGAAGTGAGCCATCTCTCAGCTGTAACAGGAACCTGCGATAAGAAGTAGAGAATGTTTTCCATGAGGCATTCGTTAGTGCTTGTTTCATTTCTGTGAAATGGAGGAGAGGAGGCTGAATCTCCAGGGCATAAACATCTTGCTAGTACACAGCCATATTCTTGTTTGAAAATTGAGGCTTGAAAGAATCATGTAAACTCTGGCATCTGTGCCTGCTGTAAGCAATGGTACATTGCTCCACTCTTCATACCCTGCTCTTACCATTTAAATCAGGCCACATGCTTAAAAAGAAAAAGAAAAAAAAAAAAAGAGGGGGGGGCAATTTAAAATGAAAATTAAATAAAGGTCCAATAAATATTGGAAATTCACTTTGCAACTGAGATGGGCTTCTACAAGCTGAGATCTGGGTGTAAGTCTTGCTAATTATTTTTCAGAGTAGAGGGCCAAGCCAAGGAATCAGTCACAAACTTTCATTGTTTTTTTCCACGTGTTTTGGGGAATGGGAGTAAAATGGAGAACTGATGGATTTTGATGGAGTGTTAATTTTTACTTGAATGTTGTACTGGTGATTATAGCTTATAATGGCATAATTTCAAGATCTTTTGGTTGTTCTTGCTTCCGCAATCCTGTATTTCACTACTTTTCAAGGTTTTGATTCGAAGGTGCACAGCCACTTCTACAAATTACATCCAGGTAGTTAGGCTGAGTTCATAGATAGCAGGTATAGTGAAACCTAAGGAAGCATTCTGGAGGTAGTTGGGTGAGCTAGAGAGAATAAGGTCAATTACTTGAAGGAGGTCAGCCCTTTGGTTGCAAAGGGACTTGGATAAATACCCTGCATAATTCTTTCCTTGTTCTAGTGGCATTTCACGCAGGCATTTGGGTGCATATGTCATGATACTGTTTCTCATTTCATAACTGTGAAAATAGGTGAATGTATCTGAGTCTGCACCAGCTGTCCCTGCTAGTCTTTGGAGGCTTTGTAGGAGAGGGAGGCACCTTATAAAAAGCAAGATAGACATGGCATTTTGTTCCATCTGGAATCTGAGAGTGTTGCATCAAGGACGATTCGAGAGCTGCAGTTGCTATAGTGATGCTTGCAGTGATGTTTTCCAGTACTTATTTTCTTTGAACACATATTAAAAGTAAAGCTTAAGAAAATAAAAATTGTCAGCTTTGGACTCATTTAGCTTTAAACTGTGGCTTGTGTGGAATCTTTTAAATCAATATATGAATATCAGGAAAACTGTATAAAATGAAAAGAATGTCTGTTCTGTTCTTCCTACTGCCAAGAGTAAGTTCTCTTTAATAGGAAAAAAATCTAGATTCTTTTTAAGCTACTGCTTGTGCTGGCATAGGATTAGTGTGTGCTTCAGCAGAAGGTGATGGGGGTGTGTGTGCGTAGATCCTGATAGGATTCAATTGTTTGTAACGCTTTATAAACAGACACTGCTGTGAGGAGCTTATGTCTGATTTTAGATTATAGCACAGCAAGACATTTCATGTTCCACTTCTTCCATTTCCTCTGCTGTTCCCGTCCAAGTGGTCTCGGTTGTGCCTCCAGCATGGCTGTTCCAAAAAGGAGCAGCGAGCGTCGCCGTGTTTCTCAGCTTCTGCCCTGACATCATCTCTGGCTGTAACACTGGTATTTGGCACTTGACTGGAATTAAACAACTTTAGTACAATCTAAGTAAAGTGTAAATGTTGAAGTGTGTGTACTAAAATGTTGTAGAAGTGAGAAATATGGATTCAACCTGGTGATAGGAGAAGCTCTGCCAGGGTTCTGGATGGCCTGCTTGCCAGGGCTGCTCTGAGAGCCCTTGTGCTGTGCTGAATAGGAGGCACTTTGAGGTAATCTTTCTTTCCCCTGAAAAGTCTCTCATGTCTATAAGCACCTTTTCTTCCAGCTGGAGCAGTTGTGCTGTCTCTTGCTTCTACCCAGTATGCTTTCATTGAGCTCTTAAGAAATTAGTATCCAGGAGTCTTTACTTTTCTGTCAAATTTGGTTGAAAATAGCAAGTGTGCTGTGTTTTATTGTAGGGATAGAGCATAAAAAAAATCATTTTTGCTCTCTCACCATCTGAGCTACAGAGCAGGCATGGTTAAGGAGGGGGCTGTCACGTTTTCAGCCAGTAGGAACCAACCCATATGGAAGAAATCTCCACTGATGGCCGTACAGCGCTGTGCCCATTCGTTGGTGAATACTCACAGGCCTCCGTTCTTGTCATACTTCCCCCTGATTTTGAAGATACAGAAGTGTTATCCCATGAAAAGAGAACAGTGTAGGGGCTTAGATGAGCATTTCTTATTAATAGGCAATGTAATGGTAACTAGGACATTTTTGAACTTTCTTAACATTTTTGATCCATCCTCACTTGAAACCGTGAGTTGATTCCTGTCCCAGTTTTTCTAGTCAGAATAAAGACAGAGTATAATGGCTAGGGGCAAAAATGCCCAAATGTGAAGGTGAGGTCTCAGGCTGAAGAATGCCAAAGGCAGTAGCAGTGAAACTCTGTTCAGTTTAATACACGTTAGCATAGGGGTTTTGTTATTTGTTTGTTTGTTTTTAATTGTTAGAAAAGGGGGTGAACCCGTCCTGTTGTGGAGGATGTAGACTGTGGTATAGTTGAATTTCAGCACAAAGCTCAGATGAAGTGTCTTGGTGATTTGGCAGCTGATCTTAGAAACCATGCTGCACATACGGAGTGACCTATAAAAGGTGACTTGTGGGAGAAGCTGGCAGCTGCTGTCAAATGCATCGCAGGGAACAGCAAGGAAATGGCAGACAGAAGGGGAAGAAAAAGTGAGAGACTGAATGCCATAGGACTTTGAAAGCAAAGATGGGAAGTGTAATGAAGAAATAAGATCTGTTCTGAAAGAAAGTGATAGATTACATTTTTTCTGTGTGCCCAAATATGTTATGAGGCAATAAGTAATAAGGATATGAACTTTTGTTTTGGCTGTTTGGACTAAGATGTACATCATGGTTAGTGGGAGAAAGAGCAAGACAGAGAGAGAACCTTACTGCTGGGGGGGTGTGAAGGCGAAATAGAAGGGAACGTGATAATGAACTCTACGCTGGCAAGGGGAATGTACCTTAAAATGCTATGGAACAGATCCTGCACTCGCTGTTTCAGTAGCTTTTAAAGTCCGAAGATAGCTGTTAGAATGCTGGTATTTTATGAACGTATTCAGAGACTGCTGGATTTGATTGTGCTTTATTTATGTTGTCTGTATTTGGTCTGTATTTTTTCAGTCACAAGTCTATAATTTTGCAAAGCCTATGAACTGTCATGTCTTGTTAACGTTCTTTTGTAATGTTGAAAATACCCTTAAACTTGATTTTGGTGTAGAAAAATTGATTCTTTTTGTTTGGGACTTCACCTTCTTCTTTTGCTCCCTTATTTGGTTTAGTAGTGGATTGAAAGGGATTCAGCTGAACGGAATGGTGCCTTTCTGCTGAAAGACTTTCTGTAGTTCATGCAGTCATTCATTGTGTAAAGAAATCGTCGCCAATACTGAATTGAATTCCTTGTTTTTCACCCATGGGATGCTCCTGTTCCCCTGTAACTAGCATTCACTGCTCTGCTGTCACAGATGAGGACAGTTGCACCCCAAAAAGATAAGCTGTACTTTTTGTCTTTTTGTTGTCTTGTTTGNTTTTTTTTTTTTTTTTTTACAGAGAACAGATTTACGTGTCTGCCAACATTTTCATTAGTTTACTTACAGTTTTGCATCAATACCCGTGTCATAGTACTTCACAGTTCAGTGTTCTCAAAGGGAACTTACGTCACTCTAATTAGGAAAAAATAAAATAAGCTGAGTTCGAGCTGCTTTTTCTTCTCTCTGAAATCAGACTGGTTTTGTTGTTGTGAGCTTCTTCATTTTAATTTGTTGTTTTTTTTTTCTGGTCCCTGAAAAATACAGTGACTAGGTAACATTACAACCCGCATGAATCCAAGTATTTCCTGTTTTCTCATCCTCATTGTCCTCACTGACATGCAACTATGGTTTAGAAAAATAAAAAAAATAAAGTATAACACAGCTTATAAAAATAGAGATGCTAATGAAGCTTTGAATGAGGCTCTTTGTAGACCCTCTTAGCAATCTTTACTTGTAGAGATGGATAGGGAGAAAGGATTCGAAGAGCTTTTATATAAGGGTGGAAAAAAAGCTTGCAAGCTTGAGAGGTTTACTTTTTGGTATTATAGTATAGCAACAACAAGTAAGACTTGGAGAAATAAGTTGTTTTTTTAAATTAAGAACAGCTGAGAATAAATCTCTGGTAAGCTTCTTTTAACTACTCTGCTTCATTGAGGCAAAGCACTTAAAAACTGTGATTAGCAGTTGTTTCATCTCCTACTGAAGATGTTCAAAGACCTTTAAATCTCCAGAAAGCGAGAGAAAGAAGACAAGCTAGAGAAGAAACAAGGAAGAGAAGAATAAACTGTCTAATCTGAAAGCTTTCTGGAAAGCCATGCTTTGAGTAATGAGCTGGTGCATGTTTATACTGCTGCCATTACCCCTAGGCAGTCAGTGCTTTATCTTCTGACGGTGAAATTCTGACTTGGGCTTCCTCTTCTGAGATACAAAGGCCATATCAATAGCTAGAAACTGTGATCAAGACGATCCGGTTTTTCTCCCTGTACAGGAGCACTAGGATTCAATATGCCATTCCAAATGACATAGACCAAGCCAGTGTTAGTCAAAGCAAACCGTACGCAGTGAAAAATGCCACATCCATGTTTCTGATAGCAAGATACAGTTCTACTGTCCACTAAAATTGCCTGCCAGAGGGATTAACTCAATTGGTTACTGGTCTTGGATTTGCTTCAGTGTCATCTGAAAGGAGTGGTTTTACCGGATGAATGAATCACTAATATAATTTCCTTCCCCATCTGAATCTTCTTTGTAGTTAATAAATCATAAATTTCCTTTATAGTTGTATCAAGTTGGAGCGATGCGATCATTCTGCTGTTACCAGTAGTGCAGCTCATAATAAAGGTAGCACTGAAAGGACGTGACGCTGAAGTGGTAGTAAGATGTTAGTAGAAAATGTAAAGATGCTTCCTGTATTTGGTAAGCAATGCTATAAGCACTTCAGTATCTTGTTAAATGCTGGGTTCTGCCGCTTTCCTGCTCAGTAGTGGCTCAGTCTCCAGCCAGAACAACAATTCTTTCTCATAACCTTGAGGAGGAGTGTCGGCACATTTAAGGTGCCATCATAGTATCTGAACACTTCTTAGTTAACTCCATTTGTTGATGGGTATTGGAAGTTTAAATTTTGCGATTTTTTTGCACATGAACTGAAAAAACATTTGAAAATGTTTTGAAGACAAACCTGCAACTTCCAAATTGTCCAGTTTCAGTCTTTCCGTTATTGTATCCTGAAGTTTGATAGGACATATGAATTTTAGACGTTGGTTTTCTTTCTAGTAAGATTTGCTGAAAAGATTGAGATGTGAAACCTTAACTGTGTAATCTGGTAGTATTCTGCAATTTCTTCACTTGTTCATTTTGTCAGCTTTCACTGTAAATGCGTTTTGATACTTTCTAAAACTGCATGCAATTTATATTTCAAAAGTTCTATTTTTTAATGTATAATTGAATTGAGTTAATATCCCATTATTCTGATGTACCCTTCTCTCTGACAACAATGGAGCATTTCTGAAAGCACTTTCCAAGTAAGCTAGCCAGCTACAGTCTGTGATCATCAGCTGTGATGGCACACAGGCAGCTGGTTTCTTAAGACTTTGATTGCGGTATTAGTTCGTCTCAGATGCTGAAAACCTGTCTGATCCTGTTGATGTGTTTCGTGAATATAGTGGAATAAATTATATATTGCCTTAAGACTCTAAAACACATTCAGAGTATGAACTCTTTATTTTCACTGCTTGTGGGTTTTTCCCTTTTTTGATTATTTTTTTAATGTTCTAAAACTGATCAAAAAAAAAAAAAAAGACGTTGATTTAACATTGGAAGGATTTGTAATGTAATCACCAGAAATAGTTCTTATCTGGCTTATCAGCATGTCAAGTAACTTGAACTCGGATCAGGACCTAATAGTTAGATATTGCAAATAGGATTTCCATTATGCAAATCTATTAAAAAGAATGGAAAATCTACTTTGTGTATATGTAGGGTTTATTTGAAATGTCTGGCACACTGGATGTTTATATTAGAGTTTTCTGTGCAACTGTTTTTCTGTGAAGAAACATTGACTTGAAAATTGCACGTGCGAACACGAGTGTTGTGCCATGTTATACTCCAGTTTTCACAAATTAGAGCTAACTCCCTCAAAAATAAGCACGTGAATTAATCTGATCTGATTTTCTTTAAAGCTGCTGTTTGAAATTTTTACTGCAAGTTATATTGCTTTCTAATGTTTTTACTTCAAATTAAATAGAAGAACTTGCTTTATTCAATTCAGAAACTGTTAACATCCCCTGTAGTGGCTGATGTAGTTCTTGATCTTAGTTTTTTTTCTAGAGCTGCCTAAACCAAATGTTATTTGTCCCGTGTCTGTGTATACCACTTTGTGCTTTTGAAAGCCTGAGGCCTTTCAAAAAAGTGAAAGTTTAGAGGAAAAAAAACACTTCGCTGGTAAATTCTGCCATTGGGAAAGCCTTTACTTATATTTTCTTTTTCCTTTTTCCCCTCTGTTAGATAAGGTCTGTCTTTGTTGCTTCCTTCTTTGTCCCAACTGCCAAGATGCTACTTGTGCTTATTTCCTACCCTTAGTCTGTGTCTGGTTCAGCAAATGTGTGAACTCCAGAGCTCATGGACGAGTGCTCACTGTGCCTGCGGTGGGGAGCTGGGCAGTGCATGGGGCAGCCGCTGAGCTGGAGTCCCTGTGCTCACTGCCTGCAGCATCTGGGTTGTGGCCTCAGCTTGCTAATGGCCCAAAGAACCTGATGTCATCATCTTACGCACTACCCGTTGTGTCTTGTGGGATGGCCTACCCCATGCTACCTGGGGGTGTGTGGGGTGAGGGGTTAGGATGGTCTTTGGGGCATAGCTGTAGTCGTCATCCTCAGATTTGTAATGTAAGATGTGAAGCAGGTTGACCACAGCCTTCTTTTTGGGTGTCCGTGCTTTGGAAGTGCCTTCTTCCGTGTTACGTGTTGTTAGCAGGGGAATGCTGGTACAGGGTACAGCTGGGACAGGCGTCAGGCCATCAGCTACGTGTGAGGACCTTAGAATCCATTCTAAAAAGCTGACCTTCAAAGGGAATAAAACTTTGACCTGTTTTGTAGCAAACCACAACACAGTCAACTAGGGTCATTAAAAGCAAACTTCTCCTTGTGGAAAATTATTATTTTGTTCCCTTCTCCCCTGAAGTTTGTTTCTGTGGTGTGACCTGCTGTACTCCCGCTGCATAGGCAGGAAATCTTTGGAACAAGTGTATTCAATAAGCTGGGCTTGTGTGCGTGTACCAACCATTCCCTGTTTAACTGCATAACTTGAGAAACCAGAAGTTAATGAAGAGCTTGTTTTGACTAGACGCTGACTTTTCTCTCTATGTGAAGTTTGTAAAAGTCAGCTTATATCAGCTCTTAGCTGATGTAGTTATTATTGATACAACAAGGATTTAAATATGAAACAACGCATAAAGAAAATGCATGGATCAATTTTAAATAGTTCAGTGATGTGGCCATACATTTCTAACATTGCAATACCAAGAAATGTATGAACTGTTCCTCTGTTTGTTGGGTGGGTAACTTTGAAGTTTGGCAAAAGTCACTATTTCTGGTTTTGCCCATTTCAGCAAACACAGAAGGACTCATAAGCATCTTTAGCTCACAGTTCTTTCCGTGCCTCCTGTCAGGTAAGGAGCATAGTGTAGCATTGTTTGAAGTGGGTCTGAGTTCCTGGAGCAGCTCGCAGTCTCCTTGTCCGTATCAACACTGTCCTCTGCATAGGCTGGCTTTTACCTTGCATTGGCTAAATTTAAGGTGCCCAGGGAGCTGTTGTGCTGAGTTGATGGCTTGTGCGATGTTTTGTGGCACACCATCAGGTGCCTTGAAGGTAAAGGCTTCAGGTTTTTGAACTTGCAGTTGTATTTTTTGAGGAATTCCGAAAAGAGTGAGAGGCTTGGCACACTTGGAAAGCACCACGCTGCAGCATATAAGCTTGTTTCTGCCTTCTGTTCCTCTTGTCATTTTTCTGAGGGTTAAGACTTCAGAGCCAAAAGACTACATTGCTGTGGTCAGTCAAAAGCTAGTATAATGTATATAACTGAGGGCAAAACATGGTTACAATTTTGGATCTTAATTTCCTTGTACCTTCGAATCACATGAAGTTTCCCCATTTTCAGACGTTTCACCATCTCCCCGGTAGTGTAAGCTCCCTACAAATGTTTGTAGGGAGAACTTTTGTAGCATACTGTGAAGGACAGGCTGTACAGGTACTGTCTTTCTCCAAATCGAAGATACTGAAAAGTATTCAAAAAAATCTTTCCATAATATTTACAGAGGAAAAAGGCATCCAAGCTTGCTGGGAACCTGAGTGTTGTTACATGGCCTGGGACAATACCCAGTAACAGGCTTTTTTCAGTGGAATCTGAAATATACTCTGAAATAATGGATTTTGCTCTGGAAAGTTTGTTACATTTGGTTTGGGGCAGAAATACCACATCATTAGTTTGCTTTACTGTTGCTTTCCCTGTGGAGTTTCCTGTTTTATTCCATGCAGATGCTTTGCTTTGACAGCCCAGATAAACAGAAGCCAGGCACTCATACCCAGAAAAAATCCCTGAACTCCCGTCTAGGGCAAAGATAAAGAATCCAGGCTCTTTCAGCTTTGCAAACAGACATTGGCCAGTGGACAAGATTATGTGTGACTAAGGCTGTGATGGTTTCTGTTCTGACATAATGGCTGAACAGAAACATTAATATACTTATTTTTCTCTGAATGAAAACATAAGCATTTAAGAAGTGAATAATATAAGAAAAAAAGGAAAAAATGCTAGTTTTTTTTTAATCCTGTAACGTGCTGTTTCACGCTTTTAGAAGATTAATGTAGGCTGGGATTTCTTCCAGGAGGCCTGGAGAAGTTGGATATCCAAAATCCCACTGAATGAGTGAAAGCCAGCTACTTCCTTCCCCATTTTTTCCAGAAATCTCGGCTTAAATGGCCTTAAGTTTGTGTTGTAGGAATACTTAAATAAAATTGAAGTTACGTATTAAAAATAGCTTACAAAACCCTTTTTGTTGAAATTATATCATTTTTGTTTGACCAACATCATGAGTCTGAGTAGATTGTTTCTGAGCTGATTGATGTATGTGCAAAGACTGGGATTCCTATCAGCTCATAAAATAAGCAATTGTTTCATCTTGCGTCGAGATGATGGGAGAACAGAAGACTCTGCAAATGGGACAGTGATTTGAAGTCACAGCCATGCTGTGTGCCACGTGAACACCCCAGCAAATCTGCTGCTCCAAATTCAGTGATGCTGTTGAAGCTCTAAGACTTGTAAAAAGCAAGCACTAGGACTTCAGAGCATGTTGTGTTGTCCTCCACTAATATGTTTAGCTTAGATTCCCCGTTACGTGAGTGTTAAACGTATTCCATCATCTACACTTCTACAGCATTTAATGGTTTAATCATGCAAGTTTTCTACTTTTCAGTATTTAAAATTGACAACTTTTCAAAAGGCTTTTGGAGTAGGCTTGGAGCCTTGCCTTGCCACATAGGGCATGCTGACTGAATCTGCTTTAATATGAAATGAGAAGGTTTTTGGAAATTGCTATAAGCTGGCTATACGTTGCAGTCTGAGTATTTTGAAGCAATGGAAGTGCATGTTATCATGCTATGACTTTTTTTTTTTTTACAATGTTTAATAAATAAAAATGAAACTGAGACCCAACCAAAACCTGCAGTGAGTTCTTATTGCAAAGCTTGTAACTTTCTGAAGTGAAAAGCTGTGTGATTAAATGCTGTCAGTCTTGTGTCATCATTGAGCTAAGATAATGTTATCTTTTTTAACAGATAGAGTGGAATTTTTGCTGCTAGCCATTGATATATTCAGGAATTTCATGCTGGTCACATTGATAACGTTCCTCCACTACCTGTTTGTTACACACACTTCCTTTTAATTGTCTTGTTAAAAATCAATGGCAATCTAGCTTAGGGAATGAAGATGAGAGGAAGGAACCTGCACTGTGTATCAGTAGAGCACAGCAGTAAAGCAGAATCTTAAGGAAAGTGCAGAATCATTTAGGAAGGTAGCTGCTTTTTCTTGTCTAGGCTTATACTTTCTGGAGGAAGTTTTTAAGGGGGATAGGCCGCATTAGTGGCCAAAGTAGGGGTAACAGAAGGTCACGTTGTTAGGGCTGTCATTTAGACTGGAGGACACTTGGCTTAATTCTCTAGCGTGTCCTCCTCTGCCCCTGGCAGAGCCAACAAGATACCTCTTCATTATAGATTCAGCTTCATCTCTTCTCAGGCCAGATGTAAAATGCCTCAACCTCGTGATGTAAACCATCAACATGTATTAATGCCACTGCTTCAAATTTGCTTGAAATTGTTGAGTTTTGTCCCAGCGATCTTTATGCCAGAGCACAGGTATCGTTAACTTTTTTGCAACTGTTGTGAAGAAGGTGTAATTACTGTACCTTGTGCTCACACTAGGTGGATAAAAGCTGATGTTGTGGCAGTTCCTGCTTTGCCTGAGGTTTGCACAGCAAGGTGGTCTGGTTGTCCTCTGAAACATCTAGAAAACTGACGAAATAAGGCACTCAAACAGCTTACGGGCAGTAAGCTCAGGTCTCTTCTGCGTGAGATCTACCAGTGTGTGTGGACTAAATGCTTTGTCAGCTGCTAGCAATAAATCTTTGCTGTCCTGTTGCTCTCCCTCATGGCTCCTCTCACTTGAGCTGGATTGTGAGGTAATGCTTCCTTTCAGAGTAAATTTGGGGGAAGGGAGAGCAAGGCCGTCATTGAAGAACTTGAATTATTTGCTTTTTGGCCACTCTGTACCTCTCTATTTATGTTAATTCTAATTCACCCTGTATGGTGGATGCGTGCAGGCAGAGGCATGCTGCACCAGCAAGCTGCAAAGGCAGCGTGTGTTGGTGGCCCGCTGGCTCTTTGCCTTGGGTATCCCTTGGGTCAGCACAGCCCAGGAGAGGCCAAGGCTGCGTGCTGCAGTGGTGCGAGATGGTGATGCCCATACGGGAAATGAGCTGTGAACCTTATATACAACGTGCTGCCAAATGACCTGGGTCTGGTTTATTCCTTTGGTTACCTGAAGGCAGCAGACCACTGGTACTTCTGAATGCAGTTGAAACACCAATTGGCACAAATACTGTTTAAGAATGCAACAGGAATAAGGTGCCATCTCTATCGTTGTTGTTAGCATTTATCAGCAGACAACACTGCTAGAAAGCAAATAAGGAGAAAAGATTTCAAGTTTTCTTGCTTTCTTAAAGGCTGGGTTCAGGAAAATGAAAGACTAAAGTATATCCAAGTGCAGGAAAAAAAAAGGCACTTGAATTTCCTGGTGTCAAGTTATTTTAATGGAAAAAGGTCTTGTAACGAACATAAATGATTTAATCATCTGCCTGCTCCGTCACTTAATCACTTTAAAGAGGATATCAGTTCTAGCAATCATTTTAGTTTTGGCACTAGTCCTCAATCAAAGCCTGAATTCGTGTAATTGCCAGCATTTGAAACTGATATGTTACACAGCAAAAGCAGAGAAAACTAAAATAATTTTTGTCAATGAAGGATAAGAACATACAATATTGTGAACAGATTATTCCAGATTTTAGCATTAAGTATGCACTGTCAGGGTTTTGTTGTCATAATGTATTTTGCAGCGTATCTTGAGATACATGCTATGTCCTATAAAACATTGGAGGAGATTTAATGATTGCGATATTTATTTCCTCTTATTTTAAAAGGAGACAAAAGCTTAACTGCAGATGTAAAGAAGGTGTCTCAAAAAGTTACTTTTCTGCTTCCCTCCTGGAATTTCCTTTTGTATTTTCTCCTTGCAAGTTTCCCTTCTTTCTTATTCCTTCTCTTGAAAGTATTAATGTTTGTGTTTGTGGAGCCCACCTGGAGAGCTTCTAGCATAAGAGTTCCCCGTCAGTCAGTGGGCTGTGCTCTCAGCTGGCTGGGTGTTGCGCTGTGCTGCTCATGACCTCTTGCTCAAAAAGTCCCCAGGCCATTTCTGATGGTTTTAGAGGTTTGTACTCATGCGCCATCCTTAAGCAGGCAATTGACTTCTCTTCCTGACCAGTCAGTCCAGAGCTCTGGTGTGTGTTTGGTCAAATGTGCTGTAAAGCAGTGTATTGGAAGTGTAAATGCTTGGAAGATAACCATCAATTTAGCTTTTTTCCTCCCAATATGTTAGTATTAAAGATGGTCTGTCTGCAAAAGAATGACTTATTTCAAAGGAAGTCTGTATGTGACGTTGTCATGTAAGTGCATACCCATTTGGATATATGTGTAGTTAGAGCCTCTGAGGAGGAAAGATGAAAAAGGCAGCTCTGAAGAGCTTGCTAGGTGATGATTTCTTCAAGATTCTTTTTCTCTCTGCATCACGTCAGAACATAACTGTCAGTAGTTGAAAGGATATTCTCCGAGGAGCCTCCTGATGTGTACTTTAAGGTGATATTTTAATCCCCCTGCTTTTGATAGCTTGCATTGTGAAGACACATGCTATCTCAAAACACAGCCTCTAGGGTGATGGTGTTTCCCTGGATTACATACGTAAAAGAACTTCACAGAGAGCTGGCAAGATCGAAAGAAAAGAGCTTCTGTGTCTTTGGCCCTTCTGATTAAAATCTCACTAATCTAGAGGACAACTTACAGAAAAAAATGTTAATAATTTCAAAAAATCTGTTGCAGCCTAATGAGGTTCGCAGTTGAACCTATAGTGGCTTATAATTAAAGAGATCTTGTTAAAAGCAAACACATCTTCCAGAAACTTCTCCTTTCTTTTTTTTTTTTTTTCCAAGATTTAACCTATGTGGTCATGAAGGTAGTTGGTATCTGTATGCCTGTGATGTCAGCAAGGCCGTTTGCCAAGGCTTTGTGCAAAGCCATCTTCTGACAACTAGCTCAGATTCTTTTATTTGTGATTTCTACATCGTGTAATGTATTGCTTGGCATTATCTGAGAAGCTGAAAATTTGGGTTTTTATCCTGACCGTTGGAACACAGATAAAATAATTCTCTGTAGCGTTTCCTTCCTTTTCTCCTCCCTTTACACTTGATGCGAGTTCCATATGCAGCACTGAATAGATGTAAGGGCAGGAAATGTTGATTAAGTAGAAACGGAACCAACTTCCTATGCTATTAATAAATACGTGAGTCATGTTTTAAGGATTTGCAGTTGGATTCCTGCAACTTTTGGTATTTCTGTTGTAATTGCTTTCAGTAATTATGTTCTCCAATAACACAAAATAATTGCTAAAGAATGAGTATATTAAAAACAATAGCAGCATATTCATTTAAATTCATCCAGTATAAATTAATTATATTCATAGCACATAAGATTTCTGACACAGTAGATACACTTGTAAAGTTATTTTTATTATTTTTTTCTAAATCTTTGCCGTCAGGAAATATCTTCTCCCTCTGCAAACATGGTGGGAGTAAAAGAATGATCCAGGAGATGAGCTTGGGAAACCATAGTTAATTCCCACTTCCTTCTGGAATTTAGGAAAGCAGTTTAACTTCATCTGTTTCCCCATTCTTCTTTTGGAATACAACAGTAAGATTTCAGTGGCTGCTAGAAGTTAAGTGTTACTGTGTGTGTGGTCATCAGGTGCAACAGTAACAGCAGCCAAACAAGAAAGCTGAGTAAATGTTGTGTTTCTCAGATTACTCCTTTAAACACCCAGTTCAATGCTGCTCGTATTTTCAGCATATCTTTGAAACTGCAAACTGCCTTTGTTAAGTTCATTTTTGCATAAAATGTATGAAATGGGCTCGAGAGAAACAACTTTTTTTTTCTTCCTTTTATGATAAGGAAGTGACAATCTTGCTCCACGTTTTGGAAATGGTGCTTCCCGTTTTTGTTGGAAAGCCCTGCTGGATGGGAGAACTGAATTTTGAGTTAATGTCATTATTTTTATTAAATTATTTTTATAGCTTGTCTGATACACAAGTTCAAGGGAAATAGAAAATATGAATTTCATAATAAATCTTTTTTACTAGTTGTTCAAATTTTACTTATTTGTCCCTCAAATAGCCTCATCTATTTCCAGTTGTCTGCAGGAGCATAATTTTCAGTAGTTTATGACATGTAGGCTCTCAGGTGTTATTTGTTTGAAAATCTTGCTGCATCTATCATTAAAAGTGAATTAGAAAAGATCTAATGTATAATGAGTTCTATGTGACAAACGTTGTACTATGATGTTCACATTTTTGTAATTATAAGGTAAGTGCCAGAAGTCCTCCTCTTTCTTCTTATGTATCATTAAAGAAAAATTAAATAGATATTTTTCAGTTTTGGAGGTAGCCTATGATGCGACTTCTTAGAAATATGGAAATTATTACTTTTATTGCATACTGATTTAATCAGGTAATTGTGATTAAGTACAGTGAACTCTCTCCAGCGGTGTCTTCCCTTCCCCTCCAAACCAAGAAGTGTTGTTCGTTTGACTCAGTAGGTTCGTAATCTTTGGGAGAATATGCACCTTTGGTGTTTTTTTCTGTTTGTTATGTTTTAGTCCTAATGATGAAAGAGTTGTTACAGACTTGCACATTAATTAGAGCAACTGCAGTACAGATGAATGGTTTTACTGCAGCTATTTTTGTGATGCTTAACTTGTGCAAGAGTAAAGAGATGGAGAACTTGAAGGGGACTGTGACAGGGTTGCTGCAACGTGGTATCTCTTAATAAGAGCAGAGCTCTGAAGGATGGCTTCAGCAGTGCAGCTGACGCCCTTGGAAACCTGTTCCACTGCTTGGTTTGGTGCTGATGTTGGGTTTGCTAGCAGAGTGCAGTGCTGGGCACTTCTTGTCTGGGCAGATGCTGCATAGCTTGACCTGTACATGGCCTCTGCGTTTTGCTGGCTTGGAGGTGCATCTGGGCTCTGTGGGGTCTGTAAGCACAAGGGCACTGCGCAGGGAGCTCTTCGTGGGTTCTTAGTGTGCTGAGCACATCTGTCCACAGGCGCTTTGCCTTTAATTTTTCTGACGTAGCAAATGACCTGGATATATAAAAATGGATCAGTTCAAGAGCCACAGCCTTCAGAGGTTAAACAACTTGTTTATTTTAATTGCTCTTGTTGTTTATTAAAGATCTTAGCATTGATGTATTTCCTCAGTTTTGCATCCATTAGAACTGAAGACAGACAAGAGAATCCAGTAGTTCTAGTTCTACCCCGCTATTTCCCCTGCCTCAGAGACAACAAATAGCAGGGAGCCCAGCAGAGGAACATCGCCCTTCTGTCTGGTGGCTGCACGTTCAGTGCCTTGAACCCTGTGTCCTGGAAGAACCACAGAATGGCTCAGGTAGGAAGGGCCCACTGGAGGTCACCTTGTCCAGCTCCTGCTTGAGCAGGGCCACTGAGGGCCAGATGCCCAGGACCACCTCCAGATGGCTTTTAAACATCTCCAAGGGTAGAGTTGTGCCAGAAGCAGCTTTGGGATGACTGCCAGCTAAGATGCTACAAAGGTGTTAGTGGGATGGTGGCTGCCCTTTCACGTGGCCAAATGGAGCTCCCGAGGGACAGGTGGCCAAGTCTCAGCGCTGCCTGAACCTAGCTCAGCTTTTGGCTCCTGTGATGACTGAAAGCTGACAGAAAGGTCATCCGTGAGGAGCACGCATACAGCCAGAGGAGCCGACGACATTGTACATGAAGGCTAAGACTTCTGTTGAAATACAGTTTAGAACAGTATCTCAGCACCTTCACATATTTTTATAGTAGTATCTCCATTCTTTTTGGGGGAAGGTTTACTGCAAGCTCATCCAGGCTGGTGACTACTTCCAGGGCCCAACTTCGAGTTTTCCAACGCTAAAAGTTTTTGGAGTGGACTAATTCCAGTGCTTGGAAGAGCAAAACCTCATTGCCGGATTCCCAGCGCAGGAATGTGCAGAAACCGTGCGAGAAAATTGAAACAACTCATCTGATCTGTGGTTCTTCAGGATGTTTTCTGAAGACCTGAATGTCCCACTCAGTTCTCTTTGGCATTAGAGCTTCAACAACGAACCTACAGAGACCGTTGTAAAAACTCCTGTTCTCCAGATGTTCCGAGCCATCAGGAAAGGGGCAGGGGTCAGCAGAGCATTGCAGTGGGTACTGCTCCCACAGGGACTGTGCTACTCGCAGTTAGAATCAAAGCAGGAATGTGCAGAGATCAGCATGAAAACCTTTATTTTTGTTGGAAAAGTTTCCCACTGAGGTCATCTGACATTAAATTGCGGCAAGTGAACTTGCATTTTTATTAGTATGCTGGAAAACTGATTAGGACAGGCACTTGTACGCTCTCACTGGTACTTACCTCTTCCTTACCCCCCCATGTACTCTTGTGGGACAGTACATTTTCTTTAAATCAGAAGAGCCTTTGGTAGCAGTGATTGCTTTCTCAAGCGTGTGGTTGGATATCATCTAGCACAGCAGTTAACTACTTGTGTTTTTTCAAGTAGCTCCAGCAAGTTCTTGCCTCTCAAACTCGATCCTGGTAGATAGATAGAAAGCAGAAGAGTCCGGAAAAGTAAGCAATTAAAGTGGTCTCTGCCTCCAGAGCATGGACATTGTACGTGTAACTCTACTGTGTATGTCTCTGGCTGGAAAGCAAAAACAAGATTTTACTTTTCCCTATTAGTTCAGAGGTTAAGCTTTTTTTTTTTTAATCTATTGAAATATTATGAAAGTGGACTTTTCCTGGAATTGCATGGGTTTTTTTTTTTTTTTTTTTTTTACGAAAAAGAAAAAGAAACAACAACACACAAAACAAACACATTTTTATAACTAAATCTGTCTGGCTGCTGTAGTTCTGTTCTTTTTAATTTATTTTTCCCAATAAGAGCAAGTCATAATAGAGATTATCTTGCAGCAATTTGAGCATTCCGTAAACAAGCAACAGCACGGGTGACCTTAGTTCCATTCTGCTATTGCACTCAACTGGCTTCAAAACCTTGGTAGTGTCCCTTGGAGCAGATACATTGTGTTTCACAAGAACCTATAGACCTGTCCCATTCCCTCCTGACGATTACATTTCAGTGATAATTTTTTTCCCTTTTGATTTTCAAAATATTAGTCACCTCCAGTTCTCTTGCAGTGGGTGGAATACTATCCTTTTCTGTGTTGTTTCTTGGCCAGTCCTGTGTCATGGGGCTGGGAATGTCGGACAGATGCTTCACGCCTGGCATACTCAGCTGTTCCTGAGAATAAAACTACTGCGTGCTACTGGCAAGGGCTGCTTAAGGCAGCACATGCTGGCTCTTAAAATATGACCTTTTTGTCCTCAGTAACTCAACTGACTTCAGAAAGAAAAAGTTAGATGTGAAATTGGGCAATTGAGTTTCTGAATGTAAAGCTGCTGCTTTATCATGAACGTTTATCACCTCAAAACTCGAGTTATGTGTGTAGAGGATAAACTGTACGCTGGCCAGGGCATAGCAAGGTGGGTGAGTAACATGGGCTGCTGCCTAGGGTACTGCAGCATGTGGAGCTGCGAATGATTGAATTACAGTGGCTTAAGAAGTTCTTGTCCCATCCACTGAGAGTTTTACCACTGCTGAACTGATGGGCGGCAAGACTGATCGCACATGCCCTACCAGACCACTGAAAAACACACTAAGTTGTGCTATTTTAATTACTGCTGCTGCCGGATGAGCTGGGAGCTGCTGTCAGACTGCTTTTTTGGGTGGTGCAGCTATTTACAGTTGTCTCAGGGTAAGAGAATATTGAGTTTTGACTCACTGATGAATTGTAACAGCCCTAGAAGTGAGACGTATCTGAGTCTAGATCCCTTGTTTGGTCTTTCTGCTACCAGATCATCTGCACTGATAATACAGTGAAACTGCGTTTTTGCAGCAAGTTCAGCCTTGCTGAAATGCACCTTCTTCGGGGTCAATGCTGCAAAATGACAAAATAGTTAAATTGTCAGTGAGGAAATATTTTGTGTGTATCCAGTACCTTTAATAGTTGACAATAGTATTCTACTGTTTTTTTAAGTTCGGAATCAGTTTTCCCAAGAGATCACTTGTCATCTACTCAACCTTGCATCTTTCTTCTCCCAGTGCTTTCATGTGAGTTTAATTACAGGATGAAATCTCCTTGTTGAGATGCATAGTACAGGTTCTTACTGAGATGCATTTTTTCTGAGCTGTAGTACTGAATAACATTTATTGTATCGTAGTTACACATCTGACTTTCCATGCATTTTATAAAATTAAATCCAAGTGAAGAATGAAAGTACTCCAAATAGCACGTTCACTACAAATGTAGGATTTATTTTTCTCAGACTTGTTCTCTTTCTAAAGTTAGTTGTTTGAGTATGTTTACCCTTCTCTTCCGAAAGAAAAGATGATACAGGTGTGTCAGCATGGTTGAGTCCTTTAATGAAGGTGCCATAGACACAACAAAACCCCGGTAGTTTTATGGGTAAAACATAAGATTCTTTTGGGTTCTTAAGATACTCAATTTTTGAAGCTTGTCAATCAAATATTCTTTAAATCAGTATGCTGTCTGTGATTTATTTTTTAAATAAAAAACTCAAAAGATTTTCTCAGGTGATCATATATTTTGATTTTGCATTCTTTTCATACATTAAGAGTTCCTGCTGGACATTCCACGTGGAGAATCGTATGTACAGCGTTGCTCCTGTTTGCAGTGTTCTGCAGATCTGTTGGCCGGAGTTGTTTGTGTTTTACTCAGCTGTTAGTATTCCTGTTGATGCTCGTGAACGCTGTGTGACGTAGCCCAAACTAATCGGCTGCTGAGGGAACAGAAGTCAGTGCAGCAGATGGATAGAATGTAGAAAAAAGAGATCAATGGAGGGGACACAATACTGTGTTAGGTAGGCCCTGGGTTGGATTGCACTCTGAACAGGGTCTTCTTGGTTTACAATCTGGAAACGATTAAGTAACACATGTGGCTGCTGAAGAAGCCAGCCAACAGTTGCATAACTTGCTTGAGGACAAATGATGCAGGCTATGCAGTGACATTTTTCTTCTATACCTTTGGACTTGAAACATTTTGAAATATCTTCTAAGGTTTTTCTGTCCTCTTTGTGAAAGCAACTTCAGGATATACCTCACTTTTGTTTCTGACTGTTGGAGTACAGTTTAAAGAATGAACGTTTATAGTTCAGGAACATAGGTTTCCAGAAGACTGTAATCATCCTTTTTATTAAAGTTAAAATTTTACAAATGAAGTCAGTGACAAAAAATATTTTTCTTTCTTTGTCTAAAGCTGCACAGAGTGAGGAGCGGCTGTGTGCGTTTAAGGACCCGTATCAGCAGGACCATGGAATCAGCGAGAGCCGAATCTCCCAAGAGAATGGCACCATTTTGTGCATGAAAGGTAGTACCTGCTATGGACTTTGGGAAAAAACACGAGAAGGAGACATACATCTCGTAAAGCAAGGTATGTGACGTTCTGTTGGTTTTGCTACTCTTCACCTTGTTGTGATACAGCGAGTCAATCTGGATGCTCTGCTGCAAAGTTGGATGTTTTGTTTGTGCAATATACAAATGTAACTTCCCATTTAGCTATTTTAAATAAGTACATTAAGGGTTTTTTAAAATAAATAACTAATAAAAGAGACAAAAGAGCCCAATGTACAGTTAAAGGAAATAAAACTCAAATTAGTCATTACTTAGGATGTCCTGAGGAAGATAACTTTCTTGATTGTACTTTAGTGTACAAATTGATGCTATGATAAATTTAAAAATGAATGTCCCATTAAGTAAAAAGGTACATTTCATATTGACTGGATGTTTGTTAACAAAGGGAGTTGCAGCTCTAGCACAGAACTGTGACATATTAACTGTCAATTCATTATTTTTCTGCTGGAAGCACGATGGCAGGGAGGAGTGAAGTGTCTTGCAGTTGCTGGAGATGAGTTTTGATTTCCATTCTCAGGGACTGTGCGCTCAGTTATTTGGATACAAGCTGATGTAGTGTGAGGTGTGAACTGAATGAAAACCAGTTTACAAACATCATGTGCAGTTCAGTGTGATTGCTCACCTCTGCCCCCACACTGCATCCTTCTGTTCCTGGCTCTTCTGCATAAACAGTGTTTAGCTGCCATTGACCATATTTGAGAAGGGACAGTTGCAGTGGGAAGAAAAGGCCCGCACTAAGCAGGAAATAAGTTGTGGTCTTGTAGAAGGCTCCAGTAACGTTGACAAAGAGAAGGACAGAATTTTTAGAAATTATGCCAGAAGCACCTAACTATAGATGCTGTCTTATTTTCTAGCTTTAAGAAGAGGACTGTTTCACAGTTTTGTCTGGACTGTGGATTAGACTGTGGTAGTATTGTCTTGGTATCAGAAAATTGGGGAGTGGCTTACATCTGCTCAGAAGGCTCAAGAACTCAGGTTTTATCATACTGAGGTCAACAGGTAGACACCTTTTATATTGGCCTGCATCACTGCCCGTATTTCTTCTCCGTGGCTACCATAAATTCTGAAAGAAATTACCCAGTTGTTGATTTAAAAGGCAGTAGTGAAATTGGACAAGCAAGTCATAACTGTTTCCAACCCACAGTAATGTTTAATTCAATATTATATGGTACTGATTTGTATAGGTGTGCTTATTGTCTATGCAGTAGAATTAATTTTATGCCTCCTTTACAGGAATAATTATTTAATTTACCTCTTTACAGGTTGCTGGTCTCATATAGGAGACCCACAGGAGTGTCACTTTGAGGAGTGTATAGTTACAACCACCCCTTCCTTGATTCAGAATGGAACATATCGCTTCTGTTGTTGCAGCACTGACTTGTGTAATGTCAACTTCACTGAAAACTTCCCACCTCCTGACCCTACTGATACAACACCTTACAGTAAGTCAGAGGTTTCCATGTCTACCATTTCATGGTTTTAAGTTATTTAGAAAGCGATTCTTTTGTGCACTCTAAAATATGAAATGTGACCTTTCTTAACTATATGCAACAGAAGTAGCACACAGAACAGAACTTTTCCATATGAAGTTTACCGTTTTTATTTATTCCACAGTGCTCTGCAAAGAGTGAGTTAATTGCTTTCAAGAGAAGTATTTGTATAGGCAACTGCTGAATGCATATTATGTTTTCCAAAATGATCTCTAATCTTGGTTGCTTGGAGAAGAAGCCTGTGGGGATATTAAGAAGGATCCAGACTTAGGTTAAAAACAAGCCTGGAAGTTCATTAAAATTATGGCATATTTGAGAAGTCTGACATGTCTATTCAGTTCAGTTTCATGGATAGCTTTGAGCAGCAGAACTGGTCTTAAGAGAAAGTGATCAGTTGAGACTTTCTCTTACAGTCTTACAGAGCTTTGAAATCTGACCTTTCTTTTGCATATCTCTAGTGGAGATTAACTTTGATTTAACAGTCAAAGAGTACTAGTTTGAGCAATATAATTTTTGTTGGGATTAGATTATCCATTAAATTATTTATTATAAAATTAACATAGTATAGAGATCCAAATGAAGGTGTTAAACCCCTTAACCTTCAATTACAGAAGGAAGATCATGACTAGCACATGACACTCTGTGATGGTGCCTTCCAAGAGTTTAGAAGCAGAGTTGTTAGCCTAATCTAAACTTCTTTACTTTCTTGTGTACTTTTTTAAAGTACAGCCTTTTCTGAATGCAGATTGCAAAAGAGAAATTCAATAGTGACAGATTTATAAATGGAAGTACAACTATCTCTGTATATTGTGAATTTTTTGTGATTGAAAAACCTTTTGTGAAATGAAGATGACTTTAATGGAATAGTGTTTACAGCAATAGAACGTGAAAATAATAGTTTGTGTTTAGGAATGGTAATTCTTTGAATTAATTTAGTGATGATATTGATGCTTTCAAAAGTAGCTGTAGGATAGTCTTTGTAAGCAGTTCTGGGCAAGATGGGGGTTTTGCATGTTAATGGAGAAAAAAATAATCTTTTATTGAGAAAGCGCATAGGGTATGATTGGGTGAAGGGAGCTGGCAAGACATATGGTACCCTTTGTCTGAGAATACTATTTGTACAACTAGTAGGAATCACTTTGGAACCTTTGTCAGAGCCTAGCATTGTGCAGTGCAGAACAGACATTGCTTGACTCCAGTGACAGCCACGTGGTAGAGCTCCCCAAATGTGACTGGAGTTATTGCTGTGCAGGGAGTTTAGACAGGAAGGAAAAAAGATGTAAAGATAGTTCCTTGTCCCTCTCTATCCCTCCATGGTAAGGAGACAAAGCTCCTGTACAATGACTTGTGCTTGCGCTTCTCTAAGTGTAGAAATTACGATATGAGTTAATTTAGTTATTTCATGACAACATCTTCAAATAATTTTTAATTTAACTTCTAATACTGAAAGATCTAGCCTGACTTGCAAGGTGAGAGGAAAAAAATATTAAACATGTAACACAGTCCTTAATTCACCCAGCTCTAATTGAGTGTTGCAGCATACATTTCTACTGACTCAAACTGTTTTATGTTATTGTGTCACCTTCCATTTTCATAATATGCAAATTTGGCTTCAGGCATAAGCAAAGTAGGTTGCTTTCTGGCACAGTTGTCTGTCTACATTGGCTGTGCTAGAGATGGAGATTGGCTGTTCCAGCAGCAAGGATGGCCTTATTTACTGTTCCGGTATTTTATTTGTAAAGCTCTACTGCTGCATCTGTCAGAGGCTGGGCTGCTTCTGGCAGCGTAAATTCTGTACACCCTCAGCACTGTGAAAGTAGATGATGTTCTAGAAAGCTGGAAGGACGATCAAAGAAAGAGGTTGCAACACAAACTCTTGCGATTTCACTGGACTGGAGTTTGACTGTCCCTTTCCCAACCCTCTTGACTCTTTCTAGAATCCATTTTGGTGCTGTAAAATTTAGTTTTGCCACCTCTGTGGTAAGGACAAAATTCTTGCACAGTCCTATGGGAAATCTTCTGCAGGTTATTACAGAATAGCCTGTGGACTGGATACATTCACCTACATTTTTGATAAGGCATTAAAAATGTTGTACATGGAAGAGTTCTTCAGTGACAGAAAATGAGGTATTTGGCCTAATGGAACTGTATTTTTGAGGTCCTGTAAATTCTAAAGCATGCGTGAATAGTGTCTTAATTATGTGACGCCTAATGAGTTCAGCCAACAGTTAACTAAGTATTTAATAAGCCTTTTTCTACTGACTTCCAGTAAAATCATGAAAAATAAAAATTTCCTAGAATAACAAGTAGAAATTTAAATATAGTTGAAAAACTAGAAGAATCTTGCAAACTAGTCAATTTAAAATTTTATTATTAGGGAAAATTTTAAGTATTCTTTTAAAAATGTTTTAGTTTCTTCGCAGCTACATGAAGGGTCTGCATAAACTGTTCTCTTGAGTTAAAACCATCCAAAAAATAATGAATAAAAAATAAATTTATATGGTCATTTGTTTGCAATGTAGAAGAAATAACTGTGGTATATTGAAAGATGTATCTAGAATATAAATATTTCAAGAAGACTGTAAGTTAATTAAATTTTTTATACATGTTAGGTGCACCAAACTATTGTTCTCATAAAGTACAGTCTTCTCCCAAAAATTACACTTAATTTTTATGGCATTTGTTGTCTTTTAGGATATCAAAAAAAAAACCTCTATATCATAACCATATATTTGTAGAATGGAATACCTTATTTTTATCTAGGTTAATTCTCATTTTGTCAGAACACAAATACAAGAAATCCATCTATCTCGTAATAAAATATTTATAAAAATGAAAAATAAGATCAAGGACAAGCTGGTTCTTGAAGCCTTGAATTTAATCCTTACTGCTGCTTAATGTGCAGCTGGTAGTTTAGACAGTCATACATCTGAGTAGTCATAATATTATTTTCTTCTGTCTTAAGGATAATCCAGGAAGATTTGAGTAGCTGCTGTTAGGTTGTCCCTCCAGCTAGAATTTTGCAAATGATGTGGAATTGTGTGTAGTCTAGAGCCCACAGTCTTGAGATACTAAAAATGCAAAGATTCAGGTAGCTGTTTTCTGAAGTGCGAGTAGTAAAGATTGGAGAATGTTGTTTATATCAGATCTGAAGATTTTCTCTACGTATTGTAGGGCTAGTGAAATGCAGAAGTTGAAGATCAAGCTCTCATCCTCAACCTAAGCTCACGCTTTTCAGCTGGAGTGGGTGGGAATACTTTTCCATGCTTTGCAAAATTACATTACATTAATTATTGGATAGATTCATTATTCTTGCATCTTTGCTTTTCACACAAAAAGTGACAAAGAACCCCACCGTCTTAAGTTCAGACAGTACACGCGTATCCTCTTTAACCCCACTTCAAAAGGGCCGACTATTCCTTTGGGTAAACGTTTTGAGATGTGTATTTACTGTTGGCTTTGTCCAACATTTATTTTGAGGCTCTTGTAAATTACCTGCCCTTCATGCCTACAAAGTACTTCCAAGTTCTGAGATAATTTGAAGGCAACTTCATTAATTCTACATTCATTCATAATGACCGTTTAAATAGACGTTAAGTAACTAAAGAGATGCATGTTCTTCCTCATTGGCCGTAGATATATTGTTGTAATGAAACATTTAAGTTAAAGTAACATCGGAATGAAAACAACAAAGCCACTTTTAATTGTTTTTTTTTCCCTCAAGGCTGCGTTCCTGGTGCTGCAAATAAATTAATCTTTCAGCAAATGAGTGTTAAGTGTATGTTTTTGCATGACAGATAATGCATTTGCATGATACATGGGAAAAATCCCTGGCAGTAAGAGTTGAGCATTGCTGGTACATACTGTTGTTGAAACAATGTAGGGTATTTTTTCCTCATAGCAACAACTGGCTGTGATTTTTAGAGGATCTAAATACTTATATTACGTAAGAGCACTGAGATTTGGTTATGGAGAAACTTCATGCAGAGAAGGAAGTTGGTGTTTCTTCATTCTAAACCACTGATAGGCTGGGTTATCTTTCCAGTGTATCACGCTGGCCTTTCTTTGTCGGCTTTCTTGCTACATATCTATCTGGTTTTAAGTGCTGACAAATTCTGTAGGAACTTTAAGGAAAGCTACCATTTTTAAAGAATGTAATTGTTAAGATGCATGGTTGGGTCAGGTGAGGTACTAATAGAAGGTTTTGGTTCAGCTGTTACTCTTGAGAGGTAGCAGTTAGACTCATGCTGCTGTGGCCTCCTGGCCCAAGCTAGCTTCACTGAACTTGGATTAGATCATGCCAGACTCATTTTGGAAAGTTGTAATCCTGCTCTCTCTTAGTTCTTATCTTGGATTGCTTTTTCTGAGAGAGTAACATCCAATATTAATTTGTGATTGAAATGCCTTTTCTTTCAGCTGGGTTTTTCTTGGCAAATGCAGCACCTGGTCAGCTAAGTTTTTAGCCGGTGTTTGAGCAGTTCTTCCATTTCTAATCTGCCTAATCCAAGAAAACACTCTGTAAACAAGCATTTTCGCCTACTTGCGCTGTACTTCTTTTTCTTTTGATTTGGATATATAGAAAAGGAAAAATTACAAACCTTTGCAATGTGTCAGATGTTATGTTTTGAAGGATGAAGGCAGGAATGATCCACATAAGGACTAAAATTTATACCCTTGAAATAGTGGGGAGTAAATCAGGCACTTCTTACACAGTTAATAGTTATGATGCTGTATGTCATCAGTGTATCTTCAGTATATTACAAGGCAGGGAAATGTATGTGGGAAAATGGCAGGAAATACTAAGGCAGTAATTAAGGGCCTTAATTTTTCTTTTTTTCTTAAGTTTACTTTGAGACAGCTAAGTATTTTGTGTAAGAGGACAATACCATGCCTCCTAGGAAGCCAGTTACTGGGACACTGCCAAAAATGGAAATGCTGAATTGGTCAAAGAAATAAAGATGAATGCACATGGAGATTTCTAAACAAGTAGCTCTGTTAGAAGAGCTTATAGCAGAGTAGCTAATAGAGGGGGAAAACACCAAGTGTATCTTTGGATCATAATTATGTGAGATACTGACATAATGATTGAAATATTTGGTATTTTTTGCCAGCTGTTAGCACAAGTGTATTTTCTTGAACCTTCAATTGCCTGTCTTGTTTTTGTCTTAAATATAACGTGCTTAAATGAAATCCATTTTTTTCTTGAAAAAACTAGAACTGGAAGTTGCTGTGGGGTGCAAACAATTTTATAGCCATTACTAACCTTTATAGAAGGTTATATAGAAATTCAAGTCAAAGCCTTAGTTTCTGTAGAATCAGTGGAAGGTTTTGCAAGTCACCCAAGATAACTGGTAATGCTTGTTGAGTAACCTCAGTTAAATGATTCTCATTACAAATGGATATATCAAAAGCAGAATCTCTTACAGATTGTTGTTAGGAGCACTTAATGTTTTAACTTCTAAGGCATCGTATTCTTTTGAGATTAAACTTGCATCTTTGCTGAATTTAAAATTCAAGCTTTGATGTGCAATTGGAGCTTGCATATGAAGGCAAAGCCTGCCTAGAAAACTGTGCATGTAAATTGTTTCTCATACAGAAACATTTAATCAGGAAGATGAAATTGGAGTGTTTTACTGACACTGAAATATTTTGGAACTGTTTGGAAATGTTTCAAAGCTTTTGCTATGTACCAAAGCTACAAAACACTGAAAAACTATGTTAAATACAGTAAGAACAAACATTTATTTGAAATTTGAGAAACATTTCAAATATTGTTTTTACAAAAAGTAATGTTTTTTTTTTTTAAACTGCATTCTCTGTTGCTTTATCAATCTGCTGTTTGAAATGCACTAGATAAGAGAGCTGTGCAAGGTAACTTTAGAGTTGTGCTAGCAAAAATCGTTTTGTTATGACCTGGATATTTAAGAACAAGGTACGGCCTTTGCAAAGTGTCTTTAAAGAAATGTTGGAATCTAAAAAAAAAATCTTTATATTGAAATATTGCAATAATATTGCATATTACACAATTGTAATAATATGTTTATGGAGTGCTAGCACTATAGCTGCACTTTGTTTCAGAGGCCTAAAAGCATTTTACTTTAGAGTCCATAGAAAACTCAACTCTTCGAGTAGATGGAGGCATAACTTTTGGCTTATTCATTTGGTGTGATCAGATCTAGAATGAAGAAAGGAAACGTCCATTTTCTGAAAGATAGTCAGCGATTTTTGCCTTCTTCAAAAGCAGTGAAAATTCATGTTGTAAATTGACTAGTATCTGTAAATAGGTGATTCACAGTTCTTGTATTGTGCAGTTCTTGAGGCAGCAACTTGCATCTCTGCTGGAAATTAGCTGCTTATAGTTAGTATGTTTTATGTGGCTCCCCTAAGAGTTCAAAAATGTGCAAATGTCTATGGTAATACAAATATTGTAAGTATATTTTGTGGCTTTTTTGGAAATGCTATTTTCTAACTTTCGTGTTGCCATATTATGAATTCAATGCCATAATTATTGTATATCTATTGTGACAATGTATTTTGGGACTTGATTGTGAATGCCTTGTAGATGCAAGGCAAAAATAGATAAGGCTGACGAGGATGGGACTCTTTCAATGTGTGTTCGCTGAAAATTGGGCTATATGTAATAAAGATTAAAAAAAGGTAGTAGATAAGTTGTTTTACCTCATCTCTCCTTAAGGTAAAAAGGGGAATAGGCGAGGTTGCTATAATTTTTGTCTTTATTGAGATGCTATGATATACAATGTGATAATAAATGTTATTCTAAACAAATTGTACACTGCTATGTAACAACCCATGTACCTTGAGTGTGGGAGCTCTCTAGAAGGTGGGTGGGCATACCAGGATGCTTTTTGGGCACATTCAAGACCAGTGGTTTTTCTGATGTTGTAGTACCAGTAGGCTTCTGATGAATGCTTCCCCTGCCCCTAAACTTCTAAGACTGCGTGCTGTAAATCTTAGAAGATCAGAATGAGTTGTGTGTGATTATCAGTTAGTCAGAAGTAGTCATATCCGGGGTATTTAATGCTGAGACCTGAGGTAATTGTTTATACCCTTGAAGTCTGAATGTAAAACATGAGAAAGCATCAGTGACAAGTTCAGCAGGTTGTTGTTCCAATCTTCTGTGTTTTTAAGTTGATGACACTGTGCACAGTGAAACATTACCAAACTGGGTTGCCCTAGCAAATTATACTGACTAAATTAGCTAAGATACCGTACTCTGATGTCACTACTCAGTAAAACAAAACACTATTTATGTTTCTTGGATGTTCTACTTGTCGGTGAAAAATGCTTTTTCAAACCAAATGTTTGTTTTTGCGCTGGGTTTGTTGATATCTCCACCTTGCTGACGTGTCACGCCAAAGGCTCCTTGCTGTTGGAAGGAGTGGCTATGTACAGGCTTCTGGGGGCTGCAGCTCCTGCCAGGGGCATTAGCTTCCACATGCTGCAGCTGGAGCTGCCAGGCTGGCTGAGAACACTGTTAATCACAAGCCTCCTCTCTCGTGACGCTAGGCTGGTCGCATTCATCGATTTGGTTTTATTTTTTTTTTTTTTTTTTTTTTTTTTAAAACCATGGTAATACTCTGTTTTTCTTTTAAAAGGTTGAAATGAATGGAATTAAAAGGAACAAGAGCTCTGCAAAGCTCAGTTACGAAGCACTGCTAGGTGCTGCCTGCAGCTACTGATAAATTCGCACCCCCAGCTTTGTCTGCCCACAGTGCAGTGCTGGTGAGAAAGGTCTGTGTACGCAGACTGCTGGCATAGTAAGAGGCAGGCTTGGGAGTGGAAATGCTAAGCACAGAACTGAACATTGCCTGTAAATATTGGGTCTGTTGTTGGCTGTTCAGTACTAATAAACCTATCCATATGGATTAATGTTTAGATCACAGAAAGCCTTCCGTGTATTTTTCTTACTCTTAATTGGACGTTTTCTCTAAACCTCACTTGTTACTATACTATGTGCTAAGCTTGCTGACAAGAATCTAATCCTGTGTCATGGTTCTGTCTAAGATATTTCACACTCTTGATTTTGGAACTGATGCAGTTTTGAAAGAAAGCTTTATGGGTTTGGCGTCTGCAGTATGACTGGAGCAGTGAGCCCAGCTGCCTTGCAGGCTCCCCTGCGCTGCATGTGTACGTCAGCAGCGGGGAGCTGAGCCTCTGAAGCAGGGACCGGAGGCCTGGATGGAATGGGAGCAGGGATGTGGGCTCTGCAGAGCTGGTCTTTAATCACTGTTCTTCTGTGGGACTTTTGTGGTCAATTTCTTCATTTTGAAAATATTGTGAGCCTTCAAATCCAATACATGATATTAACTTTAGCTCCTTCCTTTATGAAATAACATACAGCACATCTTCAAATGGGAGACTACCTAGAGGTAAACCAGCAGCGGTGTTTTACAATCTGGTAAATAAAGCCTCTAGTTTTAGTAATGTGGTAAGCTGCTTGTAGGAACATTTGAATTGCTTTCAGACCAAGCGTTCTTCAAACAGTGCAAATTCGGTCAGTCGGGTGTCAGCGGGCTCCTGCAGAGGCTGGCACGGAGCAGGCTGCAGGCCAACATCTGCCTTCCTGCCAGGGGCAGGGTGCAAGGGTGGGAGCTGTATTGATGGAAGCTAGAGTTTGTCTCATTTCCTCCACCTTGTCTGGCAAAATCTCTGCGTGTGGAAGGATACTGAGAATCAGGATTTTATTTATTTCCTTACAAAGAAAGGCTTATATCCATTTAATTCATGAAGTGAGTAGTAAATTCAAAGAAGTGCCTCAGGTACTGAATTGTGAATGAGTGACTAGCTCTATAATTAGGAACATGGTGTTTTATAACTGGGCATCTAGCTCCTGAGAAGATGCATGTGTCACCCTGGCAATAGATGCCTCCATTATTTCTGAGGAACTGAGCAATCAGGGATGCTCTGAAGTCACAGAGCTGAGGTGATCTTTTGGCATTCTGGCTAACAGGAACCATGGGCTTCAAAGATCAGAGAAGAGCTCCTAGAGCACCCAGGGGAGCCCAGACAGGCAGGAAACCATCATGTCAGTGTTCTCCTGATTTTCAATTCAAACCTGTTGCTTTTTTGCTATCTGAACAGGAGACGATGACAGTATATTCACTGGAGTCTTCAGACACTTGTGAATGCAATTGTTCTGTTCAAAAACTTTGAAGCAGATATTCAAGGTGACAACAAAAACTTCTGTATTTGTTAATTTTATAACCAGGAATGCCTACTGTTGTTAATAGAGTGAATTAGATTAAGGGAATTCCTGAAAATATTTTAAGTAGACGCATTTGAAATACAAGAAGTACAGTTCCTCAATATGTAACTACTTCTGTATATGTGTACTGAGTCTGTATTACTTCATTTTGAATTTTCTGTGTGACTCTTTCCAGTCACATTGCATTTGGGATGTTGCTTTCTTATTTATTGAAATAGTTGTTGATATATACCATGCATTATTATTTTCACTGTTTCGTATTTCATAGCAATGGTGGTGCCTTGTTGCTATGGACACTGATACCTGAGCATGAGGGAATCAACAACTCCTCCTGATTTAGTGTTACCTGCAACTTTACTAAGTGTATATTTGAGTCCTCGATCCAGATCACCTATAAAAGCACTAGAGAGAACTGGCCCTAAAATGGAGGCAGGCAAACTCAGCTAGTGACTGACCACCAGCCTGATGTAACTTCATTTAGTATAACTATTTGAGCCCAGCCCATCATCCAGTTGTTCACCCATTGTATTATGTATTTGTCTGGCTGTATGCTGGACAATTTGTCCAGAAGAATACTGTGAGAAACAGGATTGAAAGCCGGAAAGAAATAATCAACTGGCTTTCCTTAGTCACCTAAGCAATTAACCTTTTCATAAAAGAGAATTAAGTTCGTTAAACAGGGCTTTTCCATTGTGAACCTATGTTGGAATGACTGTTGTCTTTCAAGTGTTTTCCAGTAACTTCCAGAGCAATCCTCTCCATAATTTTGGTACACCATAATGGAGCACAATTCCCTGTCCCTGGAGATGTACACTATCCCTGTAGGTGTTCAAGGCCAAGCTGGATGAGACTTCAAGCAACCTGATCTAGTGGGTGGCATCTCCTGCCCATGGCAGGAAATGGTCATGAAGGCCCCTTCCAACACAAGCTGTTCTGTGATTCTGTGTGAGTGGGGAGAATGGTGTCTATTCATGCATGAGAGATACGTTTTCCCCATGTTGCAATTCTGATTTTGGCTGAATTTGTGAGAGGAAATATGACTTTCAGTACCAGCTGTTGGAAATTTGCAGAATATATGTCTTCAGCTTCTATGTTTTCAATATCTGAATAGGTATGGATCTTCTGAATAGTGAATGTAATCAGATTTCCGTAGAAAGTCCGTACATCTCTTCTCAGAAGCCTGTTTTGATCATCTGTGTTTTCATTTGGGATATTGAGATATTTATTCTGTAACTGACATATTTGATCATCTGAAATAAATCAATATATTAGTCTTTGAACCTGACTTAAATTCTAATTTATTTTGGTTAATGTGGGTATTATACTTCTTTATGTTAGTTGCACAGATATGTTTAAAAGGAGAGAACTTAGAAATTCTGTTTGTAAAGAAATGGAAAGAGGGAAATTTGAAGATTTTCTATTGCCTTAGCATTTATTTATTTATTTTTTATTTTAGCAAAGAATGAGAGATTTGACATTTTCAGAGGGGTCTGAGGAAGGACTTCTTTTTCTAAGATAGAAAGTTGCATTGAGACTGGAGTGTTTAATACTTCTAAATGCCCCTGAAAGTTCCAGTGGCGTGGATTCAGTGTTCCAGTACAACAGTTCTATGCACTTTAAAGTTTGATCCTACAAGTGTTGGATGCGTGCTTCTTTATGCTAGGCCAGTTATTTCATAAAAGTTTTTAAAGTATCTATGGATAATATTGCACAGCTTTTTTCTCTGGCTTGGATTTTGCCTTCCTTAAGGCTGGTAATGTGAAGCTCATTTAAAAATGGTCTGCAAGCCTGTAAATATTTTCCTAGGCTAGCAAAAAATTCCTTGTTCCAGACATTCATATTGACTTCAAAACTGTATATACGCTGAGCAAGGGTAAGGTGTCCTTGCAGCCAGTATAAAAGCACTTTTCACATTAGTAACACTTGGAACAGGAAGCAAGAGTGTTGGATGATTCTTTCCTATGCAGAACCAAAATATTCCCATTTATCGTTGAGTGATGGTTCAGAGCCGCATGTGTCAATCTGTTCACTAGCTGGATGTGTGTGTCTGAGGAGTAAGTGATGGATGGTGCTCTGGGTAGCCAGGCATTCTGTGTGGAGCCACTAAGATCATTGTTGCTTGGTCATAGTTCTGTTTCTCTCATTAAAGCATTAACTCATCATAAGAGTTGTTAGAAATAGAGTTTTAAAACTCAGCAAATTAGTATGAATGTTATAAAACACAAGAGTTCTTTTAATATGTATGTCCCTTTGCTGTGGGAAGTTTGACTGTTTAAAACAGTCAAACGGGAAATGGTTTCAAATACAAGAGGGGAGATTTAGACTGGATACAAGAAAAATATTTCTTACAGTAAGGGTGGTGAAGCACTGGAACAGGCTGCCCAGAGAGGTGGTGGATGCCCAGTCCCTGGAGATATTCAGGGTCAGGCTGGACTGGGCTCTGAGCAACCTGACCTCACTGTAGGATCCCTGTTCGTTGCAAGGGAGTTGGACAAGATGACCTTTAAAGGTCCTTTCCAACTGTAAGGATTCTGGAAGAAAAAAATGCACAAAACCAAACCAATGAACATCAAGGGGATGGGGGAGATATCTGTGTTCACACAAGCATTAGCTCTGAAAGGTAGATATCTAAACTGCAGTACATACAAATTGTTTAACTGCTGTTCTTTTCGCATCCATTTCTATTCTCCAAGCATATAATTGCAGTGAGTAGGGCAGAATGGATGGTGCTGACTGAGCCATTGTGAATTACATGTAGCAATGTTCTGAGTACAGGTCCAGGCACTGCTGTCTCTGTGATGGTACGGGAAAGCAGAGAAAACTTGGTGAAAACTTACTGCAAAATAAAGCGCAGAAAAACACCAGAATCCAGTCAGTGCTATATGAACGTACAGAAAATATTTTAACCATTTTCTGAAAAAGTTTTTTAATGACCCTGCAGAGTAACTCAAGCTTCCGTGCCTTTGTGAGCACTGTCAGCAGATCAATCACACGCTTGTTAGCAGTGCAATTAGGATGGGAAACGTTCACTGCCACTCATAGGTTTGGGTGTGCAGAGCACTGCACACACCTGTGTTGGAGACTCCCAGCTGCAGAGCCATTCATAGCATCTTTGGAGCAAACTAAAAATGTGTGTGGGTGAAATAAACACACTGTAAACCAAAAGCGTTACGCATCTCCTGAGAGCAGTGCCAGGAGCTCGGGGAGGCACGCTGTCCTCAGGCCTTGCAGCTCTTGCAGGGTGCTCGTACAGGCGCACTCTCAGCGAGAGAGTGCCGTGAAAGACGTGCTCAGCTTTGGAAACAGGAGGCTTCTTACATCCCACTAAACAGAGGCTGCTTAGCGTGTAATGGCAGTGGGAGAGTGTGCATCATGGAAATGTTTTTAAAGGGATTAGAGACTTCAACTATATAGCTCAGACGTGCTAACATTTTTCCTATTTTGATGCAGATCAGTTAAATGTGATTTTTTTTTAGTAGTTTTTTTGTTTGTTTTTACAGAAACCATCAAGCTCTGCTGTGGGGAGAGTTTTCATAGTAGGCCCATGGTGTTATGAAAACAATAATGTTTAAATTTTGTTAATAGGGAAAAGAATAGAACAAGTGAGCTAAGGTACCAAGACGTGTCTGCGTCGCAACTCCCAGCTCTACTGAACTTGGCCAGCAGTGAACTAGTGGGGGGTGTTACAGTCTCTTGCAGAGTACGCAGAGCAGGGAGCAGACGCTAGCACAGTCCTGCATTCAGTAAGAGTCCAACTGGGTGAGCACCACATTGTGTTTGCTATGAAGTAGAGGTCTCCTATAGTGGGGGACAGGTGTGCAGAGCTATATATTTAATTAGCGTGCTAGGGTCATCCTTCATCTATGTGTTCATCAAAGACATGTTCGTTTTATGTCTGCACACTGTTGCTTGCTAACTTATGAGTGAGTTGGGAGGCAAGCATAAACTGCTAAATTTTGAGATTTTTTTTAGTGGTCTGTATAAGGATTCAAGTGTTCCCTTAATGTAGTGACTTTCAGTCGCTACTCAAGCGGGACCTGAAGCGTATTCAGCATCACAGTGATGCCAAAAGCATGCCTTCAGTTTGTCCACTGTGATACTGTATTTGCAGTCACGGTTACGTGTTATGTCCATAGCAGTGCCTCATTCCCGAGAGTGCTATTGGCAGAGTGATGTTCTGTGTTATGATGGAGTTCTTGAGTTTGGTTAGGTAAGCTTTTCCATTCATGCTGGATTATCATAAAATCAAATAGTTACCAGCTTGGTCTGCTAACTGCAATTTTTTGCTTCTGGTGAAGCAAGCAGAAATGCCTTTTGACGGTTCATTACCTTCTTATAGCTGTAGTTTAGCTATATTTTTATTTAAAATGAATATACATGTCCTTGATAGCTAATTATACAACTGCAGTGATCTAGACTCCTCACAAACCTTCCATGGATTTGAAATTTTATTGAAAAGGGATGTTTAGGAAAAAGAATAGAAAATATATCTTGTAAGCATCGTAGAAATTATAGAACATTTGGATTTCTTTTTCAAAAGAATAGACTGGAAAACAACTCATGTCTTGAGGGGAAAAAAAAAAAGTGTACTTGCCCGAAGGCTTAACTGATGTGCTTATTTGCAAATTGTTAGAAGGATAAGCAGGGAAAACTGACAAAGAAAGAAAGAAACAAAAACAACAACAAAACCCCAAACCGTAGTGCAAGCTGCAAGTATAAAGTTGATTGAGGTCTTCCATTGCAATTGACAGTCAGTCCCCTATTCATGGAGCTTATAGAATTGCATATTCCTAAATCTGATTTATTTTAAGACTAGCGTGAGGAAGAAATTCAGGAGTCTAGTGATTGGGGAGTGTCTTAATTTTGGTTGACAAATATGTATTAAATGTGGGCAAATTTCATAGTATCTTTGCTGAAATCTAGAAGTGCTTTGATGGTGTCCAGTTGGGAACCAGATGAGTCATACAAAAACTCCAGCTCTGACTGTTTGTATTTTGTGATGTGTTAAAGCAGGCACACCTGTCAGGGAGGAGTTATTCTCAAGTTTACATTAGTTTTGTTTGACAAAAAAGATTTCTATTTATTTAGTGCAACTTGAGGTTTTTTGCCATTCATTTAACAGGATTTCATGGTATGTTCAGGATTTGAGTGAATCAGATAGACAAAAGCCTGCTTTGTATTCATTTTTAGCGAGGCTGTGCTTCCCATTCTAATTTCTGCTTTTTAAAGCAAGCGTTTGTGTAAATATGTGTTGTGAAGATACCAACCTTAGTCTTAAAGTTTGATTGTACAGCGTCATTAAAACAGTTACAATCAGTACTCGGGGCTGTGACAACTTCAGGATTTGATTGGAGAATTGTTTAAATATATTGAAAAAATGTTTAAAATAGAAGAGCTACAGAAATTGTATAGTTTAGTATGCAGAAGGGTTTTGTTCACTCTGAAAATAATGTAGAAATCACCCAGATTTCAACACTGTTAAAAGATCAGTTCTGTAGGATTGTGGAATGTCTCCACATAACCTATTTGAATTTGTGTTGAAATATTTTTTCCTGGTTTGAAACGAGTTTGTTACTGTAGGGCAGACTGAACATGTTAGACAAGTGAAGTCAGCTGTATTTCTCGTATGCCCATGGTGTAACACATTGATAGCTTTGATACCAGCCTTCACACTGGATTGATGTGCATTTGTTTTGGCAGGGGTGTTGCCTTTCATGTCTTCCTTCCTGCCCCCACCGTGGTCTCCCTGTTGGTTTCTCACCCAGCTCACGGCTCAGCATAACTGCGGTTGTAGCATGCGGCTGGTGGGCACCGCTGGGCTGGGACAGGCACCTGGGAGCAGGAGGCTGGGGATGGTGCTCGGGCTGGCACCTGTGCTGCACGAAATGAACATCAGATGCCGTGCGTGTTTCGTCTGAAATCAGGCACCTAGACCGGTAGAAAGATTTTGCATAAGCACAAACTAAGGATTACTGTTTATCGTTATTGCCTTTTTCATCTTTGTGTTATTTTAAAATAGTCAGAATAACCTTTGAAGTCAGGGAAGGTACTGTTTTTCACGTGGCATAACTGGCTAAGCCAAAGCACAAAGAAACGAAGTAACCCACCTAAGATGGGGTTATTCCCTCTCAGAGCCACCTTTGTTTCAAGTTCTGGAAAGTAATTCCTTCCTTGGAGGGGAAGAAAATACATTCACAAGTCTATAGCACAAGCACTTGTGTGCCCTCATAGGAGCCGTAGTTTTCTACTTGAAGGAGGACGCCTCAGCCAACACCTTGGAAGCAGAAGCTGTGTGTCAGTGGAGACCGTTGATTTGCTGGGGTCTTCCCGACGTGAAGGCCTTTCCCTCACCGCATCTGTGTACCCATTGCAGCTTCTGCTCGCTGCCCCCTGGGTGTGCCTCTGTCTCCTCCTGACGTGCTCTGTTGTGCTTGCAGATACCCACGTCCTCTTCTCTTAATTCCCTTCTACTTAGGGATGTCCCCAAATAGCTGCATCTCCTGTCTTTGAAGTATCTTTGAGGAGGAGGTTCTTCCTGCCAGAAGCTGGCTGAATCTCACTGTTAAGCAAGGGTGGGGATGGAGGGAAGTAGCCCTTGCAAAGGTCTCTCGGCTGGGGAGGAAGCTGTCTTTCAGCAGGAACAGGAGATGTTTGGTGGCTCGCTGGCTCACAGGCAGGGACACGGGAGATATGGCCGAGGGAGAGCAGCGTCTGGTGGGGTTTGGGGCGTTCTCCTTCACCACTCAATTACTTCTAACAGTAATTTCCTCTGGGAAGCATGGGGTAAGATCAGCTGGTATGTTAGGGAGAGGAAGAGAAATATCTGATTATCATCTTAACATGAGGAAAGACTTGAAAAAACTTTAAAAACCGTAAAAAGATAATCTGGTGAAAGTCAGAAATCACGTGGCCATGTAGAGAAGATAACTGGGAAAAACAGGGAGTGTGGGTGAGGATTAAGGGGAAAATGGGACATGCGCTTTCATGTTAGACTTTGTCCTCCTGAGGCAAGATAGCAGAAGCTGGAGCAGATGCATACTTCGGAATGCCATGTGGTGTTTGACTTGGCATTACCCAGACAAACACAGTCTTTAGTAGCTGTGAATGTTACTAAAATGTCGGACAGGTTTACCTCACAGGTTTTAGCGCACACTTCCAAAGCTAAAATTACAGAACCATGCGCATAGGAGAATGTGCACTATACTGGGTTGCACTGAAAGTATAGAAAAATGTTCTTGAGTCCAAAGAGCTAAGTTTTAATACTAAAATACTTGCTAAACTTAAGGATTACAGCTGAGGATTACAGCGTTAAGCTGATTTAGGACATTAAATCTGAAATACTAGGGCACAAACCAGAAGTGCAATGAAGGGTTTTGTCAAACTCATTCTTGCTGTATCATTTTGTATTGATCTTGGATTTTAGTTGAACAGATTAGTTGCTTGAATTTGTGCTCTAATTAAGGTTTTGTTGCACAGTTGGGACAGTGATTTTGGTGCAGCACACCACACACTCATATCTGATAAATTTGGTTTTCATTGCATATGAGCATCCTGAATCCTCCCTCGGTGTCCGTACCAGGACGGGAGCCCCGTGTTTGCCTCCCCCCAGCAGGGCAGGAGCCAGGCGAGCAGCGTGGCCTCACGTTCTCTGCAGCAGCCCCAGACAAAGGCGAGTGTCGCACGGAAGCAGACAGCGTGCCTCCAGCTCGGCCGCGGCCTGGCTCCACGCTCTGTAAACAGCAACATCCGAGGCTCCGGCGCGGCAGGCAGCGGCTGCCTGGCTGGTGCACGCGGAGGAAGCGCCTGCTTGTACAGGCCCGGCCGTCCAGCTCGGGCTTGGCACGGCCCCGCTGCCGAGCAGCAGTGGGCAGGGGGACGTGGGCTTACGGAGCGGCCATCCTCAGCCCCACAGCTACCGAAATACGGAATGTGCTGGATCGCAGCTGCCTCCTTTAAAGGAATTTGTGGTTTTCAGTTCACATGCCCATATGAAAATACACATTTTAGTGTTTTGATGTCATTTCTGTGCTTTATTTTTAGTGCAGCAATATGCCTGGGAACATTAAAAATATGAAATATTTAACTATTGAGCCAGTTGGATTTGAAGTAACTTAAAATAACTTTAAAGAGGCTTTATGAAGCACTCTTTTTTCCCCTCTGTTGCAGCACATGCATTTTTTTGTTGCAGTGTTTTTACAGACTCTGGCCGAGTGCCACCATGTTACAGCCGCTGTTACCCTTTGGCATAATGAGGAGGAAGACCTGTGGGTCCAAAATCAATAAAGGGGGATAACATAGATGGTTTTTCAGCCTTTTTATTAAAAAAAAAAAAAAAAAAGAAAATCCTGGCTATTTAATTTTTCTGTGGAAGGTGTTCCCAGTACATGGCTTTTGGTTAAGCTAGCTTTTGGTTAAGCTTGAATGCGAGGCTCAGGCCTGTACTCCAGTGCAGTTTGCCCAGAGAAGTAAGGTATTTCTTTTGTCTCTGTAGCTACCGAATGTTTGGCTGTGTCTGGGGAACTTCAGAAAGGTGATCTAAATTTGGGGTTGGCTTTGAGTTGCTGTTAATTTTACAAACTTTGTGATTCTAAGGAGGTGTTCAGTAGTGTTAGAAATTACACTGAAAATGCCTGAATTCACAGGAAAGGCAGAGAAGCTGGGTTTGGTTCTTATCTACTCAGGAGTTACTTCTCCAGAAAGGTGACAGGCTGCTAATTAGTGCCTCTATGCACTCATCAAAGGAAGAGCCGTTAGGGATTGCATAACCCACTTCTGTGCCAGAGAAATTACCACACATGCTTAGTTCTTAAATTTCATGTATCAGTGCAGCCTTCAGTTTTCAAAACAAAGAAAGATGATGAACCTAACTTGGATCCAGCTCAGGTGCTTGCTAGCAGATGTTCCCCTGGAGGAGAGCGGAGGCTGGGGAAGGGTTTCCACCTCTGGCTGCTTGGGCCCAGGCAGCCCTCTTCGAGGAAAGGCCCCAAGAGCTCCCGTCCAACCTGCAGATCCTGACAGCAGGTTTCCAAAGGCATCTGCCCGACTTCTGGCTGTAGCAGGATTACTCTGGAGCACGCTGTGGAAAACAATGCAGTTTGGGCCCTAAGATCTGTGCGTTCAGGCATTCTCTGGGGAGCAGAGGGGATCTGCGATGCATCATGGCCAGGTGAAGGTGTTACTGCAGATCTCATGGAGTCTGGTGCTCTCTTAAAGCCCAGGTTCTGGGTGTCTGCAGGATTACCTGAGCTTCTGCTCGCCTCTGAAAAAACAGAAATGTTAGCTCTCCAGATGTGGAGAAAAGCACGAAAAAATGTCATAAAGGACACTTCATAACAATATGTATGTGTGATTTTATATAAATGATACTAAATGAAAAGTGGAAAGATATTGGTGACTGCTTCTCTTCAAGTAATGGGATGACTGGAAATAGTGCAAACTTTCTGCTCCAACTAAGCTTTTCAGTCTGGAATACCAACCACTGATGTGCTCTCGAGTCCAGGGAAGGAACACCCATTTTCAGTTATGAAACAACATTGCCTTAGGTTTACTGCTTGGCAGGGTTGTTTTGTTAAGGAATGTCGCACCATCTCCCACAAAAAAGTACTGTTCCCATTGTGCCTTTCATCTGTGCCAGCACCACATGCTCAGTCCTCTTTCATAGAAGTTTCTTTGCTAATCTCAGTCATTCATTGTATACTCAGACACTTGCACAAGTTGGATGTGAAATAGAGTTCCTTACCTGGACTTTGGTTTGGTTATTGGTGCTGGTCACAGTGATTGGTATCACATATTTACGTTTTACACTGTCTTCCATTATTATGAAATGTTGACATGAATTTTAATTTTATTGATCATTTGTCAAGTGCTGACAGAAGGATGCAGTCTCACTTCAAATTTACAGACACCTAAAACAGGAATAAGACAGTAGTTGTTTTAAAGCATGCACCTATAAAACCTTAGGTGCATGGCAAAAAATTTTTTTGGGGGGGAAAGGTTTAGGAAATGTTATTTTTTCCCTTTCATTATTCTCAGCTGGCCATATGGGCAGCTGGGTTGCCGTGGGGTTGGAACTTGGATGATCTTTAAGGTCTCCTCCAACCGAAGCCATTCTATGATTCTGTGTTTTAATGGGAAACAAAACTGGAAATAGCTCCTGTTGGAGTTCATTGTGGAGGTCTGTAGAGAATGTCTTTTAAGGTATTGCAGCCTTGTAGTACTACTACCTTGACTGAAAATAGGGTTTACATGCGTTTAGTTAAATCGGTGCAGAAGGTGGTGTGATTGGGTTTCTTGATTCCACGTTTAAAAGCCGACGTATCTAAAAGGCTAATGTATGTTTTGTTCTTCATTTCTTCTTAAATTTTTTCTTTCACATCTTCTTTCCTGAACTGAACGGATTTCAGATTCACTTAAAATAATTTGAGTCATTTTGATCTATTGTTTATATTGGAGGTGTTCTTGTTATTTGCTCCAGCACGCTGAAGACTGAGCACTCATTGCAGGACGGTAGATCAGGATTGAGGCAGTGGCCAGTAAAAAAAGTAAAGGTTGGCCTGGCTTGCAGAGTGAGATCCACAGGACACATTTGGTATAAGCTATGTGTAGGATGAGCAGATAAAGAGATCATTGCTTGTACGTTATGGACAGATATTTTGTAAGGAAAACTAAAAAAAAAAAAGTACAAATATTTTTTTTCCTTTTTTTTTTTTTAATGAAGAAATTGGGAAATAAATCATACTCACCGTGTCATTGTTAACCTGGCAGCAAATACAATACAGTTTAAATCTTTGGGCCTTTGGAGATGTTGATAATTGTATGTTCTTTCAAAGGACCAAGACCTTATTGTCACACAGCGACTGTGAGAAGAAATGTGACTTGAAAAGCAAGTAGAATGAATCATACTTAGAGTCCCTTTTCCAATCTGCAGAGCACATTTGCAGTCCTCTGCAGCTGAAGGCCACATTGCCCACACGCTCAACCCTCCGCCTCACCCTGTGTTTGTAATTTAAATGTAAGGTTTCCCTCATGCTTCCGATCTCATCCTTAATATCGTTAAGATTCCTCCTTAGAAAAGCAACTTCTGTAACAGCCTGGCAGTGACCATACTGAATCGATCACATCAAAGGAATAGCTGTAGGATGGTGCTAAGACTCCACTCCTTTTTAAAGTGATCTTCATGGGCAGATGTTTGAGTCCTGTTTAATTTCACTGACTTTGATCAGCGTCCATACAGCTGCAGTTGTTTTGAGGAATCTGATGTTACTGTTGTGCTGTGAAGGTCGATGGGTGATGCTCTCCTCGTTTGTAGGAGACTATCATCACCAGTTACTTGGTGACAAGGTAATTAAGCATTACTGTTTAGGTACCTACCAACTGTAGGGTAACTGCTTGGCCTCTGCAGCATGTTGATACTGAAAATTCTGTGGGAACATAGGCAAATTTTTGAAAAACTGGTTTTCTTTGTATACAATAATTGTAGTGTTTCTCTATCACGCTGTTGTACAATACTTAAACGCACACATATATTTTCTAGGATTATTTACTACTGTGTGGCAAACACACAGCTGTGAGTCATTTACTTGAAAAGCAAGCAGCTGATTTTTAAAAATTTGAATGAAAAGCTTTAATAGTAATACAGAGATCTGGCAGAAATTAGTTTCATGTGCAAATGTCCTTTATTATGTGGCCACCCCAATTTCCGAAATACTGTTATCAGAATACAAATATCTGCAGATAATCAAGGTTGCTTCCATACTACGGATGTACACTCATGTACAGAGACAGTGTGTACGTGTGTGCATCTCTTTTCTTAACATGATACATTTCAAAGTCTAAGGCTTTGTATTCAACATAATTGCTCTCATAGTTCTAAGGCCATCTCCTTGTGCATCTCTGTGTTGTGATACAGTCTTATTTACCTGTTCTTGTAGCTTTCTTAAGATTTCTTCTAGCAGCAGCCTCTGCTGTGTCCCAGGTTTGATGCCTGGAGGGTGAAGGCCTTGCAGGTACTGGCAGTCAGCCTTTGGGCCATCGTGCTGTAGCAGCTTTGGTGCTTTCTCCTCGTGATTTCCCACTCCACACCTTGTGATTTTAATGGTAGCATTACAGTCAGGAGTCTGGTGGCACTGTGAAATGGAAAATGTGGCAATTCTGTGTGGGTTCCCTCAGTCCCTCAGCCAAGAGTGGAGTGTTTTACCGTACAGCACGGACTTTGGCACCTGAAGTGGCACAGGCAGTGTGGCAGTAGGCAGTGGGGGGTGGCTGATGCTCCACCTGGAGAGGGGGTCTCCAGGGGGCGGGGGCAGTGAGGGGCAGTGGGCCAGATCTCTCACGGTGTGTGCTGGTGGGAAGGGAAGGTACAGGAACGCTGCATCTTCCCCCTGGCTCCAAGGGAAAAGTGCTCTAATGCTTACAGACTCCTTTGCCATTGGCCATCGTTACCTGGTTTTGTCCCAGTTTCCTTTCTATTTCTCAAAATATTCTCTGGTAACAGGATAAATACTAATATTTTAAATATGGAAACAGGAAGCGTGCAAAAGAGGCTTTCCTTCTTGAAAGTTAAATTACAGAGAAATAAAAGCAGAAGCTTTGTCAAGCATAGGCACAGAATGGAATGCTTCTGCATTAATTAATATTACAATCTTATGTTTATAGTGGAAAAATTAATTGGAAGGGAAAATATTATTCCTCGTGATGTCATTAGCAGCATCAGCGCTTTTCTTTCATCATCATTTCTGAGGAAAGCAGCAGTAGAAAAATGTTGTGTGGCAATGTTGGGAGCTTAATTTAAAAAAATTAATTGCCCAAAGATACTGTACAAGTGTTTGTTAACTGTTATGACAGAGGGGCCTTAGAGGAGAAGGAGAAACGCCCGATGTGGTCACAGTGCTATGGGGAGCTCCAGAAGCACAGGGCCGGGTTTAGGCGGATGGCTCGCTGCTGCCGAGCGCTGGAAGCATCAGCCCTCACAGTGCTCTGAAACGCGTCCCCAGTTACTGGAGTGTGCCTTTGGCAGAGTTCTCTCCCAACACAGGGCCCGTTGTGCTTGGGGGCTGGAGCACACAGAGGAGCTCTGTGCTGCTGGCGGGTCAGCATGCTGCTGGGAGCAGTGCTCTGCGGGCTACCAGCTGCTCCCCAGCCAGGAGGAGGCTGTCTCTGTCTTTCTATGAACTTAGGCGATTGCTTTTTTAGGTAATATGGTGGTTTGGGAAAAACGCTGGGATGTCAGTGTTCCTGGTCTGAAATTTGAAGGCAGTGTCAAACAGTTCATGCAATTCCTTCTGTTTGTATCTGTCACTGAAGAAACACCCAAACACTGGTGGCAATCCCCAAAGATGACATCAGGTTACCGAGCAGCAGCTATGTGTGTTTGCAGTCAGCTCCCACTGTGAGGTGATGAAGTGCTGAAGCGATAGGGCAGGTGTCATGCCATCATCAATAAACTTTACAAGCAGAGACTGCTGATCAGGAACGGGGTTGTTAGTAACACCAGACTGTCTAAATCTTGCCTTGGAAAACGTTTAGTTTGTTTTGTTGCTTTTCTTTTTATATAGACGTACAAGCAAATATCAGAGAGTAAAATAGACCTTATGACTGGAAGTGTCAGCAGGGATTTACCCGCCCACGTTAATCGGAGCTGCACGTTACCAGTCCTTTGAAATGTTTGGTTACCCTTATTAAGAAATTATCTATTCTGAAATTTATAAAAGTTGCTCAGCAGTCTGGCAGTAGTAGTTCACACTGTAGGACTGACTTTGACCATTGGAATGGCTGACAGCATTGTTTTAAAATGTTTATACAGAGGAAAAACTGGTTCGAGATAAGCCAATGTAAGTTTTGTTAAGAAACAACTCTGCTTTAAAAAAAAAAAAAAAAAAGTTTATTTTCCTGTTGCACAACAGGGAAGTTCTTTACAGTTCTTTGGCGGATGCGGAGATGCCACTGAAGATAATAAAAAAATAAAAATAAAAAAAATCTCTGGAATAAATGATCCATCAACAAATGAGAATGCAATGATCCTTTCTTCTCTGTGTGTTTTTCTACTACTGATCTCCACAAAACTTTGTTATCTGGGATTTTTTTGTATCTGTCAGGCCTTCATAATGTGACCATTCACGTGCTTCTAATGGGAGAAAGCAAGTACGCAAATGCTGCCAGACCCGCTAAGTAACTAGCACAGCTCAGGGAGCCCCTGCCCCGGGCCACGCTGGGGATGGAGGAACAGCAAAATCCCCTTTCGGAAGAGAGGAGGGCGTCAGGGTGATGCCCGGAGCGGATGCAGGCTGTTGTCAGCCCTTTGGTTGTAAGAGTAGCTAGGCTGGAGCAATCAGACTTGGGCACTGGATGATGTTTGGGAGTCAGCTGCGGAAATGATGACTGTAGATAGAGCAAAAGGGAGGTTGTAAATGGCTACAGTCTGGTGGTGTGGCCAGGCAACATGCTGCAGTGTGTCATAGCAGGACGCCCAGCCCTCAAAACCTGCATTTTCTTAGTGTGAAGGTGGTGTCTAGAGACGTCTTGAACTGATGCAAAAAACCAAAACATTTTATATATGTGTGTGTGTGTATTTTAAAAGGTAAGCAAACAAGAAAAAAAGTAAGCTATTCCATTCACAAAAGTAGAAAAGTAAAAGCTATTGTTCCCCTGCCAGCAATTATACATTTTCTTACATCTGTACAGTGTTTTATATTGCTTTATATGATGTAAGGTTCCTTTATGTTGTGTTTTTAAAATGTATATATATATATAGTGGATGGATGGGTGTATGTGCAATTTGAGTTCATAATCTAGGTGAAAAACTGTAACTTAAGGTTTTTAATCTCCAAAAAGTCCCAGCTATTATGATGTAGCGCAGTGCTCTGAGGCAATAGCTGATTTTCCTAGAGAAACTCTATTTTACCAAAATGAGCAGCGATGGTCTTTCTTTTGACAGAACAACTTTAAATTTGATGGTGTTGTGGTTACCGTGAGCTCCCTCTTATTTGAAGGGTTTATCTGGTATGTGCTGCATGGTGTTTTGGGGTAATTCTTCAGATGGTTGCATCACATCTGAAATGCTCTCTGTTTTGTTTGGTTTTACCGATTTTTTTAGTATTTCTGTTTACCATTACAATTTTGTAGAAATGGAAGCTGATGTCTTTTAAACTTGCTTTCTCTTCTAATCTCTGTTGTTTAACCACACTGGGAACTGGAATAAATGAATCATGTTTAACTTCTTATGAATGCAGTTTAAGAAGAGTGAATTTGTCTGTTTATTCGGCTGGTGTAGGCTGGGATAAATTTTATTTCAGTCTCACCTACAAATTTACCCAATGTTTGAGCCGTGTGTGCGTTATATATTTTGTGGTTTTAGAATAGTTAGGTCTCATTACAAGTCTTTTAAGGAGTACTTTTAGCAATATATAAGACAAGTTTAAACATAGTTCCCAAACTTAGTTTTAAAGCCAACATAAACGAGGTCTTGTAATGCCACATTCCAGTGATTCTGACATCAGAGGAATATCTGCAAAAAGAAATTTCTGTATTAAAGTGGTGGAATATTTATATGCCTGAAAGAAGCAAGATTGGGATCTGGTGTGGACTAGCACTGGGGTAAGCATGGAAGACACCAACAAATGTTTTCCTGAAAATTCTTCCCCTCAGCACCTCCAGAAAAATCCAGTGGGATGCATTTAGACACAAATCAAATTTGATTTTAAAAATAACAAAAAAGGCTAAATAAAGCTTGTCATTTAGTTTTCAGTGTTTTAGCGTTGTTTCAGGTTGTTTGATATTCTGCTGTTGTCTGTGGAGATGTCTGACTGGATTAAGTAGTGAGAATCGTGCTAGAAATGATCTGAGCACTGACACCAAAAAAAAGTACTCTGAAATATTTGCACAAAAGATCTTGCATCTAACATATGTGTAGATGTCTGAATACGAAACATTCATTATTCATCACATTGCAACATCATTAGCAATTTTTTTCTTGAGATTTTCATTCTAAATGGAAGAAAGAAGACTTTAAGGTACAAGCCTGAATTGTAACAGGAAACTTAAGACGCGGACAGCCAAGCAGGGCTGCATCAGTTCGGCCTTGAATGGCTGTGCTGAACTTTTCCAGATAAAAAGAAGACTCACTCTCTGGTTTTGGGGCCTTTCTCTGGTGCCTGTTGGTGGCAAGGAAAGAGACTAGGGGAAGCTGCAGCTCAGCTGTGCTTGAGATTATCGGCTCCCCTGCCCTCCTTAGATTTTAAAGGGAAAAATAGTTTAGTGCATTGTCTTACAATCCATTTTTTTCCTCATTGTTATAATAAGATGTTTTTACAGTCCTGACTTTTTCAAATTTACAGTTAGAGTTTTCGTCTTGTTTTCTTTCAGATTCTTCTCCTTCTTTTCATCGAGATGAGACGATAGTTATTGCCCTTGCATCTGTGTCTGTGCTAGCTGTTTTGATTGCTGCTCTGTTCTTTGGATACAGAATGCTTGCAGGTAGCGTTTGACCCTTTTTTTTTTTTTTTACATTGTTCTTTAGATTGTTTCTCAAAATTATGCTTCTCCTCCAGCCTCTATTACATGTTTGTATGTAATGCTTCCCTTTCTGATGCTTTTTGGTGATATCCCTTTCATAACAGTTCGGAGAGATTTATGATGATTTCCCCAAATGGGCATTTTGGGGCCCATTTTTCCTCAACATATCCTCTGCTCAGCACAGACAAGTGAAGCTGTGAACATGCTTTACAGTTACTGCCAATGGCATGCCATTATCAAAACAGGTGTGTAGCCGGTAGCTTTAAGTTTGTACGTATCAGCACCTTCACTGCTGATTTTACTGACTCAGAAGAATTAGCGAATTCCTTTTTATTTGTCATATCCTTGCCAATGCTGTGTGTTTGTGCCAAATCCCAGGTAATATGTATTCCTGCTTGTAGCATGGCACGAAAACTGAAAGTGTCTGATTCCCTTCCCACCCCCTTCCATACAGGAGACCGTAAACAAGGTTTGCACAGTATGAACATGATGGAGGCAGCAGCATCAGAGCCCTCGCTGGATCTGGACAATCTGAAGTTATTGGAGGTAAATGTTCAACTTTGTTTCTTAACCTTCATTTTTTTCTATGCAAGAAAAAAAAGGTTACAGCAGTTGTTATACATATATATATATGTACATATATGTTATACAATATAACATATATACATATATATTATACGATATTGTTGGTATTAACTAGAACAGAGTCTACCTTGAAAAGAAAATATTAAATGCTGGAAGGTGATTAATGGGGGTTAGGGGAATCGAATGTGCTGTATTTAAGCACGGCATCAAAAATCTTTCTTTTTACTCGGCTCTGGTCGCTTCAAATACAGCATCCTACAGCAATCACTTGAAATGCTTTAGTAACACCGTTGGAGTATAGAATTTACTGCAGATAGGGCCATGTATTTCTATAGTAGTGCTTTTATGTATTGTCATTATTCACAGTGGGGAACACTCTATCTCCATGGCAACTAGAGGCCAACCAGAACCTTCCACTGAGCTTGGTGTTGGATGTATCATCAGAATCCTGCAAAATTTTATGCTTTCAATTGGCATACTTGGTAGAACTTACATGGAATGTGTAAAAGTTTTTTGCTCAAAATAAATTGGTGTAAGGACTATGAGATTCAGAGAGTGGTACTTTTCTTCTTGTTACCCATCAGAAATCACAACTAGAAATGCAGGCTGCAGACATTTAGTGCTCACTGCAGTGTGCTCTGGGCAAATGGGGAAAGCAAACCAACCTGCAAAGAAACGTGGGTGCTGTCTGCCAACAAAAAGTACTTGAGGTAGGGCTGACAAGAGTACAAAGGTGCATATTGTAGAAGCGTGCAGAGCCTCAGATGAAATTACTCGTACTGATAGGCAGCCTTGGAAAAAGCAGCAACTTTGCAGGGTCTTTGACAGAGTGGACACCTCACCTCCAGCCATAGGATGTCACAGAACAAATTATCTTAACCTGTGCTTGCTTTTTCATATCTCTGTGGGTAGAATATAGTCTGTGTTTGTACCTTGAAGTGACTGCCTGCCACCTTGCAGTCCACTATGAGTGCTCTATGACTGAGGACTGAGAAATGGGAAGTATTGGCAGTTAAATTATACTTTAATTTAGAACACTTCCTGTTTGACAATTTTATCATTTTTAGAATCATTACTTTACAATCCCTTCTGCTTCCCCCCTTCCATTTGTAAGCATTTTAAAAAGTAAAAAAAAATGCTTGTCCATGAAAACCTTACGCTTTCTTGTCCAAGTCTGCCTGTGAATTATCTGAATTCAAGAGACTTAAATTCTTATGTGGTTAACATGTTTTGAGCTTTAGAAGCTAGGACTCTTCTTGAAGGTGCTCCAGCATTCTGGTTTAGAGCAGAGATCGCATCTTTCTTCAGTTGCCATGGAGATGGAAAAGGCTTTTCTGTGAAGACAGTCTAACATTGTGGGGGTAGAATAAAGATTCACAGGTAGCACAGAATTGATTATTCCTTTCCGGTAAAACTTGTTTATCTCTCGGAATCTGTTTTGCACTGCAAATGCATATAGAGCCACTATTGACCTCAAATGTATGGCTTGTAAAGCTATCCTAAACCTAAAACGTATACCTTATTATCTGTGATTTCTGGAGCTAATTAAAATTGATTGTGTAAAAGCTATAAATGTTTAGTAGTCAAAAGTTTAGTGAGAGAATTATCAGCATAAAGCATAGGGGTTTATTGATGTTCCCTATAAAACTGCTGAATCACAGAATCTCCCAAACTGGAAGGGACCCGTAAGGATCGTGGAGTCCAACTCCTAGCTCTGCACAGCGCCTCTCAAAAATCAGACCACATGACTGAGAGTATGTTATTTACGATTTATTTAATGGGTATTCAGACGATAGATTGATTTATTAACATAGATCTAGGTGGTCCTATGCTAAGATTTTCAGCTCCAAGCTAGTTTTTATAACAGTAATCTGATTCTGGTTTTCAATACAAAACATTTGCTATTTCCTACAGTGTAATTCATTCAAGTTGGCATATAATCTTGGTAGAGTGAAAACTTTGATTTTGTCTTTGTTTGTTATTGAATGAACTAATTATTTACATTTTGTTGCAGTTGATTGGCCGGGGACGGTATGGAGCAGTGTATAAAGGCTCCCTAGATGAACGCCCGGTTGCTGTGAAAGTGTTTTCTTTTGCTAATCGCCAGAACTTTATCAATGAGAGGAACATTTACAGGATTCCACTGATGGAACATGACAACATTGCCCGCTTCATTGTGGGAGATGAGAGGTTCACTGCAGATGGGCGTATGGAGTATTTGTTGGTGATGGAGTATTATCCCAATGTAAGTGCTTCAGAGAAATCAATTGGATTTGTTTAGATTCCTAAGAATAGCCACATAAAAAGGATGTGCTTTAGTATTTGCCAATTCAGTTCTTGCACAGTAGTCACCTTTGCCTGATGTAATGTAAAAATAATCCATATAAGGTACAATTTTAATGAACCTTAGTATGGTTTCCTGTAATACCCTTTAAGGTTTCCCAGTTACTGCTACCAAATGTAGTCTTACAGATTCTTGACTGTAATATTTTGCTCTTCGTTATACCACAGTTTTTTTAACCAACTGTGAAATAATCAAGGACAGTATTTGAAGAGTTGTTTTTACTTAAAAATGATTAATAAACTTAAAATTACTTGGTATTAAAATGTGATACCTCCATTAAGGTCATTACGACCTCACTCAGTAGCTGTAAGTAGCTGGGGTTTTCTACAGTGAAACATAAGACATCCAGTGTTATTGTTTGCAGTACTATAGATCACGTTGGGTTTTTATACTGCTACCCTCTTTAAAGCTTTCTGTGGCATGCCGTATTTATTTTGTTGTACTATATATTGATGATACAGAAGTCGTCTTAAGGCAGTCTTATTTTCCAGAACCATATCTTCAATTCTCCTTAGCTAACTGTTGTTACGTCCCTCACATTCATTCAGAATTTCTTACTCTGTGTGTGTGTGTGTGTGTGTGTGTGTATGTGTACATGGAACGAAAATGTGTTAAAAATTTACAACATAAATGTGAACTGTCTATCATGAAAAATCATAAAATGTAACATACGTGAGATGTTGTTTATATGAAAACACAAGCACATTTCATAATTCATCTTGTCTTTTTTTCCCTTTGGTATAGAAGAAGGCTTTAACTGCTCAATTAAATAATACTTCAATGAGCTTTTTGGTCTCAAGTAAGCCCCAGTGTGTAAAGGTGGTGACTGAAGCGTGGTTTGTTATGGGGACAGTAGGATAAAAGCTGCTTATTCAAGTAGCAAAAAGAGACAGAACAGCAATAAATATCTGTAATGATGGCTTCTCCCTTAAGATGTTTCAGGTTCTACGTATGTGCTTGTGTTGAAAGTTAAGTCTGTACATGTATATAAACATCTAAATATGTATGCAAATTTAAGACGACAGCGTATCATTTCACAAATATAGAAAGAGTGTCCTAGCTGAAACCTGAGAACACACTTGACTCTGTCAGCTTGTAAGAATTGAAAATCTAAGAAGAAATTGCAGAGACTAGAAATGGCTGTAGAAAAGCTCAGTTGCATCTGTACCATATGTAGTGGCAAAGCTCTTCACTTAACTAAGCGAAGTGAAATCAAGCAAGTATTCTGTTCCTGGGAGGGCACAGCGTAATTGTCTTTACAGGTGATGTGGTTTTGCTGTTTTCTTGAATGAAAGATTTTTAGTTGAAATGTAATGTGATTGAAAACTGTCTTGTTGCTTCTATAAACAGGATCTGTTAATGATCTGATTAAATGCACAGACGAGGCCTACAGCATCATATCATCAGACTCTTCCCCAATATGGTGTTGAAAACAGCAATATTAGCCTGAAATCAATCCACTGGTGGTTTGGAAGTCATTGGAAAAAGTGCACAGCAGGTGTAATTAATGCACAGTATGGTTCTTAATTCAGTGAGCAGATGTTCTGCTGTATGCTGAGCTCACAGCGGGGAAGGAACCCTGCTGTGGGAGCACTACTAAAAGGGAATGGCACCATTCAAACTGTAGTCATAAAACTTGTTTCAATAAGGGACAGCCCATGGAAGACGTGCAGCTGAAATATTCGCCATTCAAAGCATCATTTTTCGGGATAAAACTTCCCTTTATGGAAGTAGGAGCATACAAAATAGAAAATTCTCACATAATAAATTGGTCTTGGTGTTGCCTGGGTGAAAGCAAGACAGATAGGTGAAACCAAACCGTGCTATTATCCAGATATCTCCAGACAGATGGAGGTTGGGAAGCAAGTAATAAAAAGGAGGATACGTGTGTTGCCTGACCAATGTGCTGTGGTGATGCTGCTGTGAGGTGCAGCAGGTAAATCAGCAGTGACTGAGTTGCAAGGGATGACAGAGCATGAAATACATAATGGGCGCAGAATTGGGCTCCTGGTACTCAAACGCTCATGTCTTTCTAGAACAATTGAAAAATTGTTGTAAAACACACAGTGGAATTTTATGGTTGTCAGAACAAAAGCATTGGTTTTATCAAAAATTATAATCAAAATAATCTCCATTATAAATCTCCTTCTCTCAAAATCTTGACTAAAACTTTTCCTGGTCATCATTTCTATCGAGCTTCACTGAGAGCACAGAATCACAGCTCTCAGCCAGCTTAAAGATACGTGGTGGTTAGAAAGCTTTGCAGCAAAAAGGTCTCCAAGTTGCTTTGAGATCTCTGTATGGCGTTTCCCAGTTAGACCCCAACAGTCTTATTGCCTCTGTTAGAATGGGCTGGGAGAAAGTGGAGATTTGTACATCAGGTGAGGACGTGATCCATATTGGACTGTGCAGTCTACCTTCATTTAAGTTTCTATGTAAACAAACCATTTTATCTCTATATTTCATATTTTACAACTTTGCCTTATCGCATGTGGACTTGAGTAAGAGAGGACTAAGCCTGAGATGTGGGCCTGGCATAGTGACAGTTTACGTGCACCCTTGTTTTTGGATTTGGGGTTTATTGCTATGGTAGAACAGGGAGGGGAAGGAAGCTAGTAGAGTGCTTGTATGTCCTATAAATAATTTTACATTTTCCATGCTGTTTAAAGCTTTTTAACTCACTTGTAGATGAATTCTCAGGTTGGTGCTACTGAAATCTATTTGAAGTTTGTATGGTAGTATTTTAAACAATGGAAAAAATGTCTTATACAAGTTTACAAGTGTTGTGATGTTTGGTCTGTGTTTTCACCAAGGGTGTTATCTGTTTATGGGTTCCTTATTCCATACAGCCTAAATCTGAAAAGCTGCAAGATTTTTGTAGTTTTATTAGGGAGCGTCAGAAACTGGGTTTTAGTTTTAGCGTTGGATTAAAAAAAATTTCTAAGTCTTAAGTCAATTCTCTGTGCATCCATCTGAACTGCGCATGTACCACGTACCCGAGTGTTGACTCCAAATGCACTCAAATGGCAAATACCTGACGTTATTTTTTTAACCAAGTGTTACTTAACTGATTTGTCAATCGTGTTTTTATTTGTAGCTATGATACTAAGATGTTACGTATTTGTGCATCTTTCTGATTAAGAATTTAAACAGACAAAAGGGGGTGGTCGTCATCATAAATCGCCATTATAATACGTGTGCAGAGAAGGCTGGACTTCTTGTTCCCTGTGCTTGGGGATTTGCTTTGTTTGAACTGAGTATGTTGTTACTGAGGACTGTGCATAAAAACTGCTCAAAGACATCACCAGTGCAGTTTTTTCTGTTTGTCTGAGTTTCTAGAACATTTCAGTGTCATAGCTGACACCCTTTCCTCTGTTTGTTTTTAAGATTTCACCATAAATTATTATTTGTTTGTTTTTTCAAAAGAACCAACACTTTATCCACATTTAAATTCTCTTAAAAAAAAGTGTGAAGTTCTTCCTTGTTTCCTGAGTCTGATTCTGAGCCTTCTTTGTGGGATTTCTTGTTTCAATGAATAAACATAGCGGGTGAGGTGCCGCTGAGAGATGCTCAGTGTTCTTCTGTAATTGCTAAAGGCTCAAAGTTCATTAATTAGTAACCCCAGCTGTCATGCCTGCAGGTACATTTCTCCTTCTGTTGTTCACTAAGAACTTTTTAAGAATAAAAGTGTATGTTGCTTTTGTTTTATAATATCGTTACTCCTAAAGGCAACCCCTACTATTATGCAATGTATGGCACATTTTCTATTCAGCTTCCTTACATAAACTGAATGGCACCACTAAAAACTGATGAAGCTTTGATCCAGTCTTGTGTTTTATAACATCTGGGTAAACACAGAAGCGGTTGCAGGACTGTAACTTTCAGGAGCAGCGGATAAAACTGCTGTTCTTCAAGATTTTGACTTCGTTATTCAATTTGATAATGATTTTAATCTGGTATTTGTAATTTCATTTTGTGTTAGGGTTCGCTGTGCAAATATTTGAGTCTGCACACCAGTGACTGGGTGAGCTCCTGTCGGCTGGCACATTCCATAACCAGGGGCTTGGCCTACCTGCACACGGAGCTACCTCGAGGAGGTAAGGCCAGAAAGGGATGCCAAGGTGTTCAAGATATTCCTGTTTCTGTCAGGTAGAAGATCCCTGCCTTTCTTTTGGTGTCAGTACAGTGAGTAGGAAATGATGAATCCAAACAGAGGTTGCTCAGAACTTCTGATACGTTTTTCCTTTTGAACAATTCCCTGTTGTGGGCTGTGCCTGTGGCGCTTGCATGAAAGCAGGGAGCAAGAGCCAGCAGAGTCCCAGAGACGGGCAAGAGGAGGAGGCAGAGTTGTGCAGTGCTGCTGTATCATGGCAACAGATTGCTGAGGACCTGAAGCACTGGATGTCTGCCTAACAGCGCGAGCAGATGGACTGCCCTGTTTATTTATTGCAGTTAAGACACAAATCAGCAAAGCAATTTTTAGTTTGTGTGAACTGTATACATGAAAAAGAATTAAATTTCTTGACTCCCCTGTAGTTTTATCATATCTCTTGTTTTTTTGTTGAAGAGTAAGGGCCTAGCGTTCTCTGTATACAAATGATACTGCTGGATTTTTGGTGATTTATTAGAGCATTGGATCTGACAACATGTTGATAAATGTATTTTATCCCTGCTCGCTTGTTTCATCTCGTCATTTCAGTGAGGTGAAGTATCACTATTATATAACAGGTATCCTGTGATCTCAGGCTGCAGAATGCAGCCTGGCACTGAAGCATTAGCTTTTTGGCAGTAAATACAAGGATGGCATTATTAATTCTACATTAAGGTGCTAATGTTTAAAGTCCCAAACTATACATCTCAAATGTTAAGCTTCAGCTCTACAAAAGAATGAAAACTGACAATACTGTTAAAAGTGCAAAGCCAAAAATATCTAAATCGGTATTTCTGTGTGGGACTGAAACTGCAGCTGTCATCTTAACATCATCATTTTGAAATGTGCAGACAGGTGTGTCCATTAGCAGCCAGAAAATGTGTAAACCTTCCATCATAAAGGAGAGGCAGCCATAGGCTGATCTGTGCATGCTAGGAAGGAACTCATGGAGTACAATAAATTCTGCAGTAAAACTGGTTCTGTAGTGCTGGCTGTTTTAGTAACTAAATAAATTGCATATAGACGAAGAATGACTGAGATGACTCTTTGCAATAGATAAATCCCATGCAGGATTAACATGTTCAGACTTTCTGGAATAATATTGTCTGCATACCTTCTGAATAGGTGCCAAGCCCAATTATGTAAATAGCTGGTGCTGCACTTAACAGAGCACTGTGGATATGAGAGAACATTTGGAATGGCTGTCAGGGCAGTGGCAGCAGGTCTCTGCTTAAGTACATAATATCTTCCCTGCCAAAGTCGTGCTGCAGTATCCTTGGAAAGAAGCTCATTGGCGAACACTGAAGCTGTATGTAACAGTAACCTAATATATTGTATAGGTAGAGTGAAACTATGAATGCCAGTCAGTTGCAGAGCTCATTATAAAGAAGCCAAAACAGTAGCTTTCTACAAGTTGATTTTCTGTTTATAATAGGTGAGCAGACCTAATGAGGTTCTCTCACTTTGCCAAACAGTAGGACTGCTCAAAGAATAACAAGCACTTTCATATGTCCAAATAGACCATTACAAACCTGCAATATCCCACCGTGACTTGAACAGCCGCAACGTCCTGGTAAAGAATGATGGCACATGTGTAATTAGCGATTTTGGACTCTCCATGAAGTTAACTGGAAACAGACTGGTGCGCCCAGGTGAGGAGGATAATGCAGCCATTAGTGAGGTAAGTACAAGTAAAGATAAGCCAGTATACGAAGGAAGACAAATTAGGATGGGAGTAACGTTGAGAAACAGTTGTTGTAAGATGAATACTAAGGTGGTACAATTCTTTTGGTGGGGAATTGCTTCAATAGGAGTAGAAGTGGCTGAAACCTTGACAGAACGAGATTGGTTTTCTTGTGAAAGCATTCCAACCTAGTATTGTGACAGGTGATAGGTTGGCAGCCCTGTAGATGGAAGTGTTGTGCATGAGGGATGATATATGTAAGGTAGGTATGGCTGCAGTGTGCACACAGATGTGGGTGCAAGCCTCTTGAGTCTTGTACTACAAGCATTACTTAAGCCCAGGCATTCTTTGCAAATCAAGGTGGTTAGATTTTTATTGGTGTTTTTTTTTTTTCCCTTTTCCATGTCCTACAACCATTTATTTCTGTGTGTCATCTGTTATTTGATGGACTTTAAATGGATACAACAGGGAAAATAGACGCATGTAGAAAGACATGGAGCAACTGAGAACAAACCAGGACAGAATAATGGGGGAAGCTTGAAAGAGTAACCTATGAGAAGGGATCGAAAGAAGTAGAGTTGTTTAGTCTAGTGAAGTAAAGATAGAGGCAAGTCTTCAACTATGTAAACAACTGCTACAAAGAGAAAGGAACAAACTGTTTGCACTCAGTTTGGATAGGAAAAAAGGTAATGGCGTTGTACAGGAGGTGGGAAAGATTAGGGTGGTTGTGGAGAAACCTTGCTAATCTATAGAAGTCAGACTGCGGGGGAAGGCTATAGAATCTGCATCCTTTTATGATTTTAAGGAACACATTGGAAAAACATCTGCTAGGAATGGGTTAGAATGGATTCTGGGCAGAAGGAGGAAACTGATTTCTTAAGCTTTGTCTTTATAATGCTATAATTCAGAGAGTGCTTGCTTTTTTTAATTTTATTTTTTTAATAAGCATAAATACGGTGGCATGTAAATACAGGCTGCTGAAATAATATTTTAAAGCAAGACTGAAAGCTCCCTGATGCTTCAGGATATTTGTCATCTGTGCTTTTCCTGCAAGTCTTTACATTTCATTCACAGAATGTTTCACAGTGCTCATCAATGTCCTTTAGAAAGCAAGTGCTGCAGTAATACCTCGTGCACAGGTGCTCATGTTAGATCTCACTCTCACTGAACAAAGAAACAGGGAAACCACTGTTTAAAATGCAGGGATGTGGAATAGCCCTTTGACAAAATGCTGTCCTGTAAGGACTGATGAATGGCTGCTCTAATCTAACACAGTCCCTAGTGGGAATGAATAGATGTCTTCTAAGGCTGTTAATAACCTTTTGAACACAGAAGATGTAGGGGTAAGCCTTGCTGACAGTCCAGGAACAGAGAACAAGTTCCTTTTTCACCAGCATCCTCTCCTCCTGTGGTATGTATGTTGGTATTTGACAGTGGTTTCAGGAAAAGGAAACATTTCTGCTGTATCATAGTGCACATGAGGACATTGAGAAAGGGACAAAACTGTTTTGTTCTGGTACGCACAAAAAAGTGCCAGAGCTTGGGAAGGGTTTTATTAAGACTAGGCCACTAATGAGAGTAGAAGCTGAAGGCACTTGTTAGAAGAGAGCTGCATTTTCCATCTTAGCTTGTAGAAAACTTTGAAGTAGGACATTAAAAAACAAAAAATCATGTGCGCATAAAAAATCAACAAAGAACACGAAACCTTCATAATAACATTTAATTTGGAAATTACTTTTTGATTTGAAGCTTTGATTTTGCTTTTCCCCAGGTTGGTACAATCCGCTACATGGCCCCAGAAGTGCTTGAAGGAGCGGTGAACTTAAGGGACTGTGAATCTGCTTTGAAACAAGTAGATATGTATGCACTAGGCCTTATCTACTGGGAGATATTTATGAGATGTACAGACCTCTTCCCAGGTAACTAAAAGAACCGGAAAAAATAGTAAAGGTAGAAAGGACCAGCAACCAATGTTGCTCCCTAGTCAGAGCTTTTTAAAGTGCAGAAGGGAAATAATCGGGTCAGTTGTTTTTTGCCGTTCAGCCGGTGCCATCTAGCGTTCGGATTGTTCCTGTTCACAAGGCGCTGTGTTGGAGTGGGAAGCATGTGTCGTGCACAGACTTCAGATTGCCTGTTGAAGCAGTTTCCAGGCCACACTGCAGTGCTGTTTGAGCACTGTTTTTATTGTCCCAAGTTCACAAACATTGAGAGTTGGACTGATGGCAAAAGCAGTACTTTCAGTACTTAGGTGTGATGTAGCACCCAAAATATTTTTCAGACTTTCCTCATGAACAAGTTGATGGGAAAGTGCTTTAATTTAATATGATATTTAGTCATTCATACCTGTATTTGTGACAGTGACATGAAAAATTCAGGGAACATCAATCCTGTACAAACAAGAGGAACTAAACTGTTACAACTTAACATGAGAGAAAGTGTAGTGATCTCCAGCTTCTTCCTGAGCTACAGCACACAGAGTTCGTCTGACACGCAGCATTCCCTCTGCAGTCAAACAGCTGCACGATGCATGCACAGACTTGTAATCTGTCTGGACTTCTTCCCAGCTGAAGTTGTACTCTTGAAGTTGTTGACGTTTCACAAACATTAGGTGTTGTGCTCAGGCTCCGTGACGTTCTGAAGGTACCCCTCAATCAGCCGAGTTTGAAGATGCTATCCTTTGAGAGGTTTTCAAACAAGGCTTAATTCATTTGCAGTTAATTCAGCTTTTTGGGGGAGAGAGAGGGAGGGAAGGAGAAGAGTGGGTTTGGAGGTGGAGTCAGAATATCCCGACAGGCAGCAGCTTTGATGCTGCCTTTCATCACTTGAAAGCCTTTGCCCTGTCTTTTTTTTTTAAATCTGAGATTTTTTTCCGTTCTTTCTTTTGCTAACAGGGGAATCTGTGCCAGAGTACCAGATGGCTTTCCAGACAGAAGTCGGAAACCATCCCACTTTTGAAGATATGCAAGTCTTGGTGTCCAGGGAGAAGCAAAGACCAAAATTCCCAGAAGCATGGAAAGAGAACAGCCTGGTGAGATAGAATAATTAGTAAGAGACAACTGAGCCAGCTATAGGGTGTTGTCATTTCTTAAAAGCAACATTTTTGCATATGCATGAAGTGCCTCTGTATGCTGGATGAGAAATGCTTTCTGCTTTTTGACATCTTATAAACTAGCATCACACTGAAGTAGTTGGCAAAATGGCAAAATGTAATCCTCCAATTCCGAATTTTTATAAACATTGTAATAAACTGTTTCTGAAGAAGTATAGTCCTCAGAATTTGCAGCAGCTACAGTTTCTAGCAATTGTTTCATTATAACTACATTAGAAATTTTATATGGCTTCATTTGATCTACAATTTTCATTTGCAAAAGTATAAGCAAAGTAATGTTGTTTGTAGTTTTGAATTAGTATAGCTATGGCTTAGAGCCTTGCTTGCTGCTGCAGGCCGGCAAGTTACTGCAAGTCGGCTGAACTCTGGTAAGAGTCTGTGTGCTTGCTTTCATCTGCAGCAAAGGTGAGGTAATGTGACTCCCTGCGCACAGTGGGGGTTGTTTCTTTTATTACAAGCAAAGTGAAATGACAACAGTTTCTGGGTTCCACCTGATACACGATGGTTTACTTAGGCAAGTATGGAAATTGATGTTTGGCTCATCTAGAAAGATATTTGTAGGAATTCACTTAATGAAATTATGCCCTTCAATCTTCAAGAGACTTTGCTACTTGATAAGGATGTGGCTACTGTGCAGATAGTGGGGAGCCTAAGGCCTCATCTGTGCTGGTACTTGCAAATATGGATGAAACCATTTTCAGAGAGGAGCATAGCCTCTGGTATCACAGTGTTATAAAACATGTTGTAACTGAGTTGAGAGCTTCACAGAGAGACATTCTTATTGCACAGTTTTGGCCAGTCTTAACAAAAGTAAAAAAAATAAAAATAAAAAATAAAAATCCACACCCAAAATGTATAGGAAGTCAAGCAGCAACTGTTTTAACTATAGTCATGTTGGCAAATATAGTGTTGGAGGAACCCAGGCTTGATAGCTGTTTTTGGAGACAGTTGTAACTGAAACAGTGTAAGGTTTGGTTTGGTTTGCAGACCACCATTTTAAGTGTTAATTATGTTCTAATAAATGGATGGACTCCAGTATCATTAGACACTGACCTGTAATGATCCCCATATTTGAACTGCTGAACACATTCTTTATGGTGTCACTAACATTTTTGCAAAAATCCAAAATAATAATAATAAAAAAATGCTTAGCTTTAAGGATGGATATATACCACTGCTTTAAGAGAAAACAAGAAAAAAACAACCTGTAGTTCTCTAATAGGTATCAAAAAACCCACTCTGCCCTGTGCTAGGATAACATCTCAAACACTCCAGGAGAGATGTCACAGAAGAATAACCTCACCCTGGACACAGGTCTTTACCTCCCGTATCTCATGAATGGGATAAAAGACTTCTGTCCATTTTTTGTAGCTATGCTGACATGTGAAGTTAAAACAGCTTTTTGCAGATCCATATGTTAGAGAAATGTGTTCTTTTCCTTTTAGAAATATAAATAAAAAATGTTTAGATAACATAATTAAGGCGCTCTAAACACATGGAAACCTAATTTTACGACTACCCATGCAGTCTCAGTCTGCTTCTTGAACACATGTGTTAACGATATGGACCTTGATTAGTGTAATTGTTTCTCACAGTATGACTCAATCCGAGCAGATGATGCGCATGAAATAATCCCAGGGCTATAAACTGAGCTGGGATGTTACCAGCATTTGTGCTTCATTTGCCAAGCCCAAATCAGGGGCAGAGTTTGATTTCAAAGGTCAGGACTGAAGGATATTAGTAGAATACGTTCATCTTTTTTTATGAACTGTTGAACTTCTAAATAGAGAATTTTAGTGTAGATCCCTTTGAATCAGAAAGTAAAAGAAAATACATTATTGTGATAAATGTGAAGCTCTGCAACTTCAGCCTTGTTAACTATCTGTACTGTCATCACTGTGCTCCTTACAATATCCTTAAAACATAGAAAGGAAAGGATTTGCTGGGAGAGAGACTGTTAAACTAATAGTCTCTGGTTACTTTTACCACTGGTAAAACCTGCAGGGGAGAGCTTTACACAGGGGCAAGATTAGGGCATCCACTAACTGAAAGATGCATCTAAATTGTGACTAACTGAAGTACTAAAAGCTGAAATGAAGCCTTTTCATCCTAGTGAAGAAAATGTACCCAGTGCATTATCCTAGCATTGTCCCTGATGGTGTTTTTAGACCCGTGTCCCTCAGCTGGGAGTGGTTTAGCTGCTTAGACCCCCTGATTGATTGTGGGGAGATAAAAGGTTTACTTGTGTGGGAGCTCATCCCCACCTGGGCAGCCGTAGCTGCATCAGAGAGCAGCACTGGTCTGCCAGATGCAGGCGATGCCAGGAGGCTGCTCTGTGGGCGAGGAGCTCTTCGCTCGCAGGCAGAGCTACTCCTGGCTTTCACTGCCAGAAGCAAAGAAGGCAGTTCTGGCAAAGAAGCAATCAGCAGGGCCCACTGAATGTTTTAGTGCCCAGCTGGGACTGTTCACAGTCACTGGTGCTGGAGAGGTGAAAGCTGGGCTGAGATGGGACACATTCTGGCAAATCACGGGCTGTAGATCAGCAGCAGGGGACCGTAAATGTCTGCCTGTTTTCTGTGTTCAGGGTGCTGTAGAAGTAGAAATGTTCAGTGCTCGTAAATTCAGTTGTCTCCTGTCCAGGTCTTTGACCATATGGCAGCATGATTTGAAGGTCTTGAGCTCTAATCCTGACTGCACCATTCACCCCACAGTGTGATCCCAGGAAAGTGTGTCTGTTTCTGTTTCTCCATCTGTTAAACAAGGGCAGCAATAATCTCCTCCCATAGCACAGACAAATTCACTGAGATTTATGAGGCATTTGGATGTTACAGTAGTGAACAGAAGAAGAAAAGCATAATGAAACGCGCAAGGCCACGTCAGCTGCACACAGTGCAGGCAGCAAGGCAGGAGCCATTAGCTGAATGGTGAGGATGGCAGTGGCGGGGTTTCCAGGGCATCATCAGTCCTTTGTACGTGACTTTCAGAAAGCAGGGAGAATGAGCATGCGTATATCAAAGCTTGCAGGCTGAAGGTTGCATGAGCAATTGTAACTTTTCCTGAATTACCTTCCCAGTTTGCGTGTGTGAGGTATGATATTAGTCCTGCATATTGCTGTTAGTAGGGTAAACTAGCATTGAGTGAAGTCGTGTTGTTTACCTTCCATTTCTTTTTCTCACCAGCTTGTGACTGTTTCCATCCATACAGAATGCTGTCATAGAACAGTAAATTAGAAGCACCATAGAGCGGGAAAATAGTTTTTAAAAGAGGGTTTTGTTTGTGTGTCTCCCGGCAGGCTGTGAGGTCACTTAAAGAAACAATTGAAGACTGTTGGGATCAAGATGCTGAAGCTCGATTAACAGCCCAGTGTGCTGAGGAGAGGATGGCAGAACTCATGATGATTTGGGAGAGAAATAAATCAGTTAGTCCGACGGTCAATCCTATGTCAACTGCCATGCAAAATGAGCGGTAAGAAGAGAAAAAATCTGTTTTAGTTGTCAAGGAATGTCCAGTGCTTAGCTCACTCCAGGAAGGAAGCCAGAGCACGCTGTTCACTTAATGTTTCTGTGCCTGTGAAGCGGACGTGTTGTATGTGAGCTAGCCTGTATGTGGGTTTTGTGTACGATCCTGATTGTTTTGTGTTGGATTAATACAAAAATAAACATTTTCGTGGCTTTGGATGCATCTGCCATACATCCCCAGGATTCAGACACCTTGTATGTAAGCTGTTCTTATCACAGAGGGGCCTTTTAAGCTGAGTTCAAGCTGCCCAAACAAGCTTACAAAGACATGAGGTGCCTATGAATTGTCTTTAAGGACTCTTTCTAAATAATGCATTAAACTTCTGTTTAAAATGTTCTGCTAAAAGCTGTGAGTGTTCAGGCAATAAGAGTTCAGGAAATCACCAAGACTCAAACCTATAGCTATTCAGTTTAAGAACTACAGAGCCCTTGTTTAAGTCACTGTTACTCTGACCCCAGTGGGAGAGGTGATGTGCTTCTCTGCTAACAGAAGGATACAGGAGTCAGAATTTGCAGAACTGACATTAATGCTCAAATAGCACACGCTAGAGATCTGGATTTGAGAGAAGGGTAATGTTGCTGTATGTGGCAGGGTTTGTCATGAAAAATTTCTGCTTGAATTATGGAACACCTAAATTGATAAAATAATAGATTTTTCGAGGTTTAGGGGCTTGTGACTTTTTTCCAACATCGCTTTCTCCACCCTGTGTATGTAGTTCCTGTTACCCTCCTTCAGCATTGCTTCTCTGCAACTAGAGCAGTATCTTAGCAGTGAGCTGTACAAACAGAGTATTGGACAAATAGAAGAAAATTACTGTGACGTGGCTTTCTTGTGTAAATAACATTTGTGACAAAGCTGTTGTAGTAAAACAGTTTTCTGCTTCCCAGAATTTTTCAAGGAGGATCTAAGTTCTTTACTGTATCTGTCCTTAGTTTATGCATGAAAAGAAAGACATTCAGTTCTCTTAAATGAGAGGGTTTATCATATACAGCAATATTTACATATGTGATCTTAATATCACTTGTTTTTTCTTAAAGGAATCTGTCGCATCATAGACGTGTGTCGAAAATAAGGCCATATCCAGACTACTCTTCTTCTTCTTACATTGAAGATTCAATCCACCACACTGACAGCATAGTGAAGAACATTTCATCTGAACATTCAATGTCCACCACACCGCTGACTTCTGGGGAAAAGAATAGAAATTCCATTAACTATGAGCGGCAACAAGCACAAGCTCGCATCCCCAGTCCTGAGACAAGTGTCACCAGTTTGTCTACCAATACTACCACCACCAATACAACTGGCCTCACCCCCAGCACGGGCATGACCACCATATCTGAAATGCCTTATTCAGATGAAACAAACTTGCACACTACAAATGTGATGCAGCCAGGTGGGCCCACTCCGGTTTGTCTGCAGCTAACAGAGGAGGACTTAGAGACAAATAAACTGGATCCAAAAGAAGTAGATAAGAACCTGAAAGAAAGCTCTGATGAGAATCTGATGGAACACTCACTTAAGCAGTTTAGTGGACCGGATCCACTCAGCAGCACTAGTTCCAGCTTGCTTTATCCACTGATAAAACTTGCAGTAGAGGTGACAGGACAACAGGACTTCACACAAGCTGGCAATGGTCAAGCATGTTTGATTCCAGATGTCCCATCTGCTCAGGTCTATCCTCTACCCAAGCAACAGAACCTTCCGAAGAGGCCTACTAGCCTTCCTCTAAACACCAAAAATTCAACGAAGGAGCCACGGTTAAAATTTGGTGGCAAGCACAAATCAAACTTGAAGCAAGTGGAAACAGGCGTTGCCAAGATGAACACTATCAATGCCGCAGAACCTCACGTGGTGACGGTTACCATGAACGGAGTGGCTGGCAGAAGCCACAGCACAAACTCTCATGCTGCCACAGCCCAGTACGCCAATGGGGCAGTGCCGTCTGGCCAGACAGCCAGTTCAGTAGCACAGAGGGCCCAGGAAATGCTTCAGAACCAGTTCAGTGGAGAGGATAGTCGACTGAATATTAATTCAAGCCCTGATGAGCATGAACCCTTGTTGAGGCGGGAGCAGCAGGTTGGCCACGATGAAGGTGTTCTGGACCGCCTAGTAGACAGGAGAGAGCGACCGCTTGAGAACGGCCGAACAAATGTTAACAACAATAACAGTAATCCATGTCCAGTGCAAGACACAGCTACACTCAGTATCCAGAACGTAGCGAGAAATCCTGGGCAGACCCAGACTAGAAGAGCACAGAGGCCTAATTCACTGGATCTCTCTGCCACAAATAGTTTGGATAGCAGTAGTATGCAGTGTAAGTGCCTGCAGAACTTGAACGGTTGCCCTGATGCATTTTGTTTGTTTGTTTGTTTACTGAATAACTATGTATATCTGCTTGAATAGAAAATACTTCAGTGTCCCCTTTCGCTCCTCAAAGCACGCCTACTAAAGCCCATGTAGCTTTAATTTCCATCAGAACAATTTCAGTCTTCTCAATGAAGTCCTGTCTTCTGTCCCCATCAATTCCAGAACATTATAGGTCACTATCTTCCTTCCACACACATGGAAAAAATCTGTCCCTTTCTAACCTATCTACTTTGATTCAGGGAAGGGAGCAATTTCTACACTTGTTATTCTTTGCAAGGCATCTACCTTGGCAGCTGCAAAGGATATTGAAACGTCTCCTGTTTCTTCCTTCGGGGACACATTGTACCTTCTTTTGCTTATTTTTCCTCATTCTCTTAAGAGTAGCTGGCTCTAAGGCGCATTGATCAAAATAGCTTTTATTATAGTAAGTACTTAATAGACTTCACAACTATTAAAGCAAGTCATGTTTCTGTATTAGCCCATGTTCTGTATGATGTTCTGTATTAGATGGACAGTCAGGTATTCTCTAGTTTGCCGTCTGAGCTTCAAACAATGACAGCAATCCTTTGTCAGTTTACCATGCGCATATTTAAAAAAACAAACAAAATAGTTAGAGAAGGAATTTTAATAGACTCCTTCAGAAAAAACACCTGGAGTTGTAAGCCTAAAAATGTAAGGGGTTGCAATGGGAATCTCCTTATCACACTAAGAATGCACTCATAGTAAAATTAAACGCATCCAATGAGTTTCTTGGGGTCTGTGAGCTGCTGGAAAGGCTTCCTAGATAAGACAGGCCCTGCTCCGAAAGTAACACCTCCTATTTTTATTATGTTGGCCCACAATGTCAAAGGTGGATGTTGGTGGTATGGCAGTAGAGGCTGAACCTTCCCACCAATATTCCATTCCATGTTGTTGCCATGTGACAGATGGCAGCAGAGGGGCACTCTGACCCAATGGTGTCTGACATGGGAGTGCGGATGGAGCAAAGGGGTGGCATTGAATTCCTCCATGCAGAAAAAATGGCACCCACTGACATTCATCGCCACTTGCTGAACATTTCTGGAGACCAAACAGTGGCTGTGAGCACAGTGAGGGTTGGGTGGTGCATTTCAGCAGTGGCGACAGCGATGTGGAAGACAAGCCATGTTCCCGATAGCCATGCAGATTTTTATGAGCACAGCATGCAGGCTCTTGTTCATCACTGGTGAAAATGCACAGCTAATGGTGGTGGTAATGTTGAAAAATAGTGGTTTGTAGCTGAGAACTTGCTCTGTCAAACAGTGTTATTGTGCTCTTTGCATCTGTTGTAGTTTCCATGGAAATAAATAGGAGGCATCACTTTTCCACTTCCAGAATACACTGCAATCTATGGACAATGCTTGCAAAGCTCTGATTATGTTTAGGTAGAGACTGTCATAGTGAAAATAACCTGGGGTGCCAGGCATTGTGTGTTTGGAAAGAAAAAGTTTAGAAATGAACCAGAACAGATCTTTCAAGAAATGTAGTTGAATATTCAGCAGTTGAATATTTAAGCCTTTCTGTTCAGTAGGAAACCTTATTTTTTGTCTTTACATGTTAACTTGAGTTGAAAATTTATTGAGGTAAAGAAAAAAGATGACTGCAGTAACTTTCTTCAATTAAAAATTATGAAGAAAACAAAGGTTTGAACAAAGGTTAAGGAAAGTGAAAATTGTTTTAAGAGTAAGCTTTCTACTGTTGAACTTCTGTCATTTAAAGTTGACAAGCAGGTGGTTTTGCAGTGCAGCATCCCAAATCCCGAGTTCAGATCCTAACAGAGCAGACCATTTTTCCTCCAGGCAAAAGCCTAAGCCCTTGCCTGGAGCTTTGTATGTAAAGAACTGCTATGTGAAGCCAAGGAGGATTAGGGGATCTACGATTTAATTATGCTATTAAATGTTTAGCCTTTGCCATCTTGTAGTAGCTACATTTCTTTTGTACCTTCCGTTACAGGTAATGTAAGATACTATGATTGCAAAAGCCCCTCAAATATCAAATGCTGATTCTGCTGTTTGATGCCAATGTGCATTCAAGGTAACACAAATTACTTCACTGAAGTAATTTCTGATGGAGAACAGAATCTGCCCCCTTGTTTCAGTGGCAGCTACTCCTCTGTGCTGTCATGTCTCTGCCACACAGTTGCTTATTTTAGTAAGATTTTCTTTTGGTTCTGTTCTGCATGAGTAACAACCCTGGACCGTCTAGTCAAATCTTCCCTGTAATGCTATTTCTACTTTTTTTCCCCTTCAGTAGGTGACTCCTCACAGGATGGCAAATCAGGCTCAGGAGAAAAGATCAAGAAACGTGTGAAAACTCCGTACTCCTTGAAGCGGTGGCGTCCCTCGACATGGGTCATCTCCACTGAGCCGCTGCCCTGCGAGGTCAACAACAACGGCAGCGAGCGGGCAGTGCACTCCAAATCCAGCACTGCTGTTTACCTTGCGGAAGGAGGCACTGCCACCACAATGGTATCTAAGGACGCAGGAGTGAACTGCCTGTGAAATACTTCAAAAGCCGACAAATTACCTTTTCTCCTCCCCCCCCCCCCCTTTTTTTTTTTTGCATTATTTGAAACAAACATGCAGAAGATATTTTAAAAAAAACTGCTTTCTCCTCCTGTCAGCAACCCTTATCAAGGACTCGCTTTAAATAGATTTCAGCTATGCAGAAAATTTTTAGCTTATGCTTCCATATTTTTTTATTTTGTTTTATTTTTTGAACGTTTTTGCACTTTTATTTAGTATCGCTAAAGTTAAGTCTGTCTGTTTTGACCACGGAATATATATATGTGTATCAAGAATTGTGGTCTCAAAATATTTTTTTAAAAAAAAAGTAACAAAAAAAGGTATTGCTGATAATCAGTTTGGACCAGTTTCTTAAGGTCACTAAGATCCGAAGCAGACTATAAGACAGGTTTGACTGCAGTGGTGTCTTGTAACCATGTTTTGATTTCTGTGCACAAGCTAGTCTGTATATTTCTATGTTACAAAGTGTATTCTCTTTTGCCCCCTCCTTTTTTCTTGTGTCATGTTGAAATGTGCAATAGTCTATAGTTCACTATGCTTTATTGAAAAGTGTTTCTAAAACTGCCACGTGTTCCTCTTTTTGTATTTGTTAATTTTTCCCTGACAGTTGAGCAGTCAGCCAGTCATGACAGTGAACTTTGCACACCATAGCCAGCTTGAAGCAGCTGCCTGTATCACATCATGCTCTGAGGTGACGACGTATGACCTTTCCCCAACTTGAAAGGGCTTTTTAAAAGGAACAAAAAAATGAGCTCAGTACCTTTCCTTTTGATCCTTCCCAACTGAAGTGAGTTTCCTTAATAGTAGTAGATGCCAGCCTATGAAGTTCTGAGTAACAAATTGGGTAACAAATTGTTGATTGAATGCAAGGAAGCAATGTCAGCCATTTCTGTGTTTTATTTTGTGTGCAGTTTCACCCTTTGTATTTATGTAAAACCTTATGTAGATCACTAATAGTGTACATTGAAAAAATTTCTGCAATTTAAGCAGAAATCTAAATAACTGTCATACTTAAGAGTTCTAGTGAAGATAGGTTGCAAACATATTTTGTTTACACAGAGGAAAAATCATGAATCTTATTTGGCACAAAAAAGTTTTGAGTCACAGATCTTTCCTGACTCAACACCTTCCAGACAGTCTGGGTAGAATCAGCCTGATGACTTCTGCAGGTAGGCACATCCTGATTGGCTGCTGTTGCTGAGCTGAAACTCTTCTTCCCCTCAGATTTTCAAAGCCCTTCATTCATCTTGATAAAATCTGTTGCATGCCTTTAAAATCCATGGTTATGAGTGTTTGGGAGGAAGGTTATTTTGTCTCTGATTAGACCCTTCTTTCAGTTTGTAACACTCCACACCTTGATTTTAGCAGTCAGTGGATGTGAATGTAACATGTATTGAGATATTTTTTTTCACCATCTCATGTAGATCTTACTTTTTCTTAGAATCATCAATTTTACTGTCTACTGAAAGAAAATGAATTTCCTTACTGGTCAGGCCTTTCTTTCACCTAAGAAACATCCTTCCACTTGAGAAATATTCTGATTGTTGAAAACACACTTCTGGAAAAATTATTTAGATTTAAAAATATATATATATGCAACACATGTCAGTCTTCAGCAATGCGTAAAGTTTTACCACTGAAAATTGGTTATGTTCAAAAAACAAGAAAAAGAGAGAGAAAAAAAGTCTGTGCAGTCAGCCTGCCAAACTCCTCTGGTAGGCTATTGGCAGCAACCAGTTGCCTCCCCCAGCTTGTCTTCTTTCAGCAGTCAGAAATAGATGCTCTGTGCTTTCAAGCTTGTTTGTTTCCTTGCTATTGTATTATTTTCTCCCATGAGGTAAACTTGCCAGCTCTGGTTTGTACACCTGATAACTGGCATAATACATGTCTTACTACATCTGATTCCTGCTATTTCTCTAAGTCTTGTTTATGCTTGATTTCTGTGATTTTCTGTTTTAATCCTTATTGCTTGATTTCTGATATGTTCTCTTCTAATCCTTATTAAATGTTTCTTACATTTTCCTAGATAGAAGGGATAACTCTAAATCCAAACTTTTGATGCAGTTTAGTTGTATAAATACAAGTTAGGAGACACCGTTTGGGTTCCCTGTGCTCATTAAGCACCATTTTAAATAATTTCTCTGAGGTGCAATTCTGTTATCCTGGTGTATAAATACATCGTTATATTTCCCCTCTTCAAAACATATAGCCTTTCTCTGGTTTTACTTTTAATTCACTCCCCAGCTTCCCATCTGCTGCAATCTTGCACCCCAGATGTTGAAAACCTGCCAGTTGCTCAGCTGGGTTTCAAGACCTCAATCAGAATTTTTGGCATTCTGTTCATAATGTTGGCTGTGTTTCTCATCTCTTTTGGACTTCAAGTCTGCATTTGAAGTGCAGTATGTTGTCTTGTGATGGTTGCTGTATCATGCATATTGAAGATTCTTCACTCCTTTTCCAATGGCTTTTTGCTTTGCCTTACATGTATCATCCATCAGCGTTTCAGAATGTGGGCTGAAAAGCATATTTAGGACACTTATCTAACTTGACAGACTCTGGGGAAAGAAAAGTTATTTGCTCTGACTACTTCTTTCTGCTAAAACAGATTTGCAGCGATATTCTAGCCTTTCTTTCCAGGCCAATCCTTTGTAAGAAATCCAACTTTTTCATGCTTAATGCAATCAAAATAATTTTAATACCAGATGAAAAAATTCTTCTGCAGTTTTCTTCCAACATTCTTAAAGCAAGTATAAAAATTTCTTTTCCTTTATCTTTTTCTATCTCTTCCTGGAAAGCCTTTTGGGATTAATTATAGTTAGTAAAAAGTACTGGATTTGTAATCTACCGTGGATAAATATAATTTTTAGCCTGACAAAAATGTGTACTTTATCACAAAATATCCTATAGATTAAATAGAGAAAAACTATTTATTTGTAAAGGTCAGTCAAAACAAACTCTTAAGTGCACAACAAAATATTGTAATTCTGCACAGCTAGATGAGATCAGATTAGCACGGTTTGTTTTTAAAGCTTATTTTAATAATATCCTTTTTGGTTTGGCTGGTTGGGTTTTGTTTGCTTGTTTGTTTGTTTTTTCTCATAGCACATAATCCAGTCTTCACAGAATACTTTCTCTGTAAATTAATTGATGTTGAATTTCATCTCAGAACTTGGGAAATGATCCTTAACCAAGTAAAATATATGGAAGAGAGAATTCTACAAATTGGACATGTGGATAGATGATAAACATACTATGATCAAGGGAGACAAATGTGGGTTATTTGGTTTTGTTTGTTTGTTTGTTTTTAGAATAAGGGTGAAAGTTGATAATTTTCTATCAACATCTTGTGTATATTGCAAACAAGATAAATGTAGAAAAATAAAAAAAAGATAGTGTAAATACCTATGAATTGTGCCACTGTCAAATAGGCAACAGTAGAATATTTGCTATGATAATTTATAATGTATAATTCAAGTAAAATATTACAGCAAACATTTGTGATGTTTGTATATATAAGCCAAAATCCAAAAGCTTATTGGTTTTTAAAAATGACATGCTAGTAGGAGTTAAATGAGTTAGTTAGGTTAAGGTAACGTCTCTTTTTCTGTTTCCTATAATAGAGATACTCACCAACATGACGTGGTATTGAGAATGTGAATTCTAACCATTGGAACAGACATGCCTGCATAGCCAAATGTTTTGTCTTCTAAATTTGATTTTTGCGAGTAAGATTATTTGGAACATTTCCCCTAAATTTGCTTATAAAACTCTTTACCTTAATGTGCTAAACAATTAGGATTAAAAATGTCTTTCTCAGAACTCTGAAATGCACTTAAATTACACAGCTAAAAGTTAAAGAAATTCCTAATCTAAAAGAAGATCAGTTGATATTGTCATCCTTAGAATATTCTTTGAAACAAAGAACATTTTTGTCTGTGTTTTGCTTGCTTACCATAATTATTTAAGTCTTGTTTCCAAAGGCAACCGAGATACTTTTTTTTGTTTTCAGTACAGGGTACAAAAAGCAATACAAGATGGATGCTGTCAGGTTTCAGGAAAAACAAACAAACAAAAACCCTTATAAATACATTTATAAAGTGTGTATCTTCCCATCTGTGAAGTCTCTTAAAAAGAAATAATTAATTCTGCCTGCCTCAGAAAGGAAAATGAGGAGGTTCTGCATTTGTATGGAATGGATTGTTGGGTAAAATTTGACAGTAATGAATTGTTATGTAGAAAATACAAATGTATACAATGTATGAGTATATGCCATAATTTCAGAGTTCAGTGATAATGTATTTTGCTCTAATGATATCCCTAAAGTACTTCTAAGTGTTTAAAATAACATCAACAAAAGTCCACTAATATAATATCACTAAGTCTATGTTCAGATGATAATTTTCTTCCATTAAAAAATATTCAAAAGTTCATAGCCACTCTGCCACTGAAACATAACAGCGGAAAGTTCCAGCTGAAAAAGTTATCATTAATTCACATAGCAGTCAATACAGGAAAAATGTACTGTACTGTAATTTCTGTTTGTATAAAAGTGATAAAGTTCCCAATGCTGAAACAGAATGTTTTTAAGTCATTAAAATAATAATTGTCTAGCACAGTAGTATATGCATGACCTGATGTAGAAAAAGTTTGAAACAACTTACTACAGATGATTGAAATAGGTTTGATCAGTCTATGAAAGTTGGGTTATAGACTGGATGACTTAGTATTTTGCATAAATTGGGATTATGAACTTTTCTTTCTCGTCTCCCGCTATGCATTTTGCCAGGTAAATATACTAACCTTCTTTTTGGGTTTTATCATGTGGTCTTTTTTTGTTGTTGTTGTTCAACTGTAATCCTTTCTTCAATGAAAAAGCTATTACAGTGGAGGCAAATATATATATATTTTATGTAAACTCTGTTCTATGTATTTAGATTCATATGTATGTTACATGTAAATTCCAGGATTAAATTCTGTGAGTTACAGCATCAGATGGTAGCAGCGCAGGTAGTTAAGTATAATGTTCTTTTTCAGATACCATTTTAAAGTTGTCTTTATAATAAAACTGGGCTCAGACTGTGACATAATCCAGCAGTGTAAGATCTCCCATGACAGAGTTGTCACTGATTTATGGTTCCTCCTTGAAAGATGAAAAAAAAACCTCAACATATTTAATACACGGTAATTTTAGAAGGCTTTTTTATGCATTAGCTATAGTTAAATGTATGGTAGCCCTTGACATGTGGGGTTTTTTTAGGCCATTAAATCCAAATACATTTTAGGCTTGTATGTTGTCATAGAAAAAACTCAAGCTTTAGAAATACATTTTTCTTTTTTTTTCCTAAATACATTCAGTTTTTATGTGAAATAGTAAGAAATCAGATCTCTCATTTTGGAGTTTCTTTAGTACTGACTAAAAGTGGTAGTAGAACTTCCACGTCTGCAGAAAAGAGATTTAAGCACTCCTTTGAATCAAAGTGGGTGTTCTGCTTGGCACAAATTTATCTGGGGAAATCAACATATCACAAGCAAGGAAATCACAAACAAGCTGGTGCTTGAGCCAAATGCTGCTGAAATCAAAGAGGTGTCTGCCACCTATAAGCAAAGAAGGGCTGGCACTGGTTTAAAAACTTCTTGGGAGGATTAGCTGTGGGAAAGCCAAGGTGGGATGTTGGACCACATGAGCTAACCCTGGCTGTTGATCTCTGACGGCTGCTAGCTGGTGGCTTGGTTCAGGCCTTCACACTAGGTCAGTACCAGTTCAGCTGCGGTTATTGTTGAGAAGTGGGACTACGCCAGTGGGAGTGACAGTGGAAGGTTTTGAGATAAATCCTCATTTACACCGAAGCCCTTTAATGTTCATCTGGGCTTAATGCAGGTTTGATTTAGTGGCTGTTGTGAGGCATTACCAGTATGGAAATAATTTTTATGGCCATTTCTATTTATTTCACTGTAGTTTAACTACATATGTGCATAACAATCGGGAACTAATTGAGTTGTGCTGATTTATAGTGTAGTACTCAGACTTCTTAAAAGCCTACCCATCAGTGATTGTGTCAAGCTGCAAGTCATTCAGTTGGTTGACTTCAGTGCATCGGTCACACCCTAGCTGTCACAGTAAGGAAGGGATTCTTCAAAGTTCTTGCAGGCTTCTGCAGACGCATTACAGCTTCCATTGGTCAGGAGCACAGACCTTGCCTGGTAACTATCTTAAAGCAGAAATAACTAGCCTTTGTAATTTATTAGTTTCTAGGCCTCCCAAAAGTTAATTTTTTGTAACCCATTCACTTGTTTTTAAAACAGCAAAAACATTTGAGGTTTATATTTTTAGAGCACTTGATTCACTTTTTTTTTGTGCTTCAGAACTGTATCATGAAGAATCACACTTCAATCTTGTTTATTCAAAAGGAAAGAAAATAATAAATGCTTCTGTAATCTTGAAGAAGACAAAGAAACAGGCAAGTCCAAGTTATTGCTGACTTTCATTAGTCACTTTTGAATTTCTTGACTTTGTGACTCCTCTCTCTTTCACAATGTTGAAATGTATTTAAAAAGGTCTGTATGTAATGTTTCTTGTCTGCTCTTTGTCTCTCGAGGAAAGTGTGCTCTATTCACATTTATATAAGCTGGAATCGTATTTTACAATTGCTGTTGATTATTTTTCCCCAAAATGCAATGTAAGAGGAAAATGAACATGGCAAAGACCGACTTCTATGGTTTGGTCTTCTGTAGAAGCTGAAATGAGATGTGAAACTGACATTTTCCTTATGAAAGACTGTAAAGAGAACATTAATTTCTGAGCGAGCTTTTCTGGGGAAGAGGGGGAGAAACCCTAGAATATGGAGTCTCATCAGAACCCTTTTGTTAACGGGTATTTTTGTTTTTTCTCTCAAATGATTGAGGAAATATCATGTATGAATTTATAAATAATTGCTTTTAGTTATTTCTTTTGTATAAGCTGCCCAATACCCTTGCTATGCTGTATAAGTTGTGTTTCATGGAACAGTGTGAGTATGAAATAAAAAGCTAATTTTTGTTTTTTAATCATCTGTGGATGCCACTATGAAAGCTGACATTGTTAAAGCCACTACAGAGTTTTCTATGAATACTTGTAAGAATTGCTTTGTTATATATAAACCTAAATAAAGAGATTGTATTGATACAGAGACATTGGATAAGAACATTTAAAAGGCTATTCTTTAGGTCTAAAAGAAAAGGCTTGCTGTAAAATGGTGCATTATTCCATTTATTAAAGATCATATTAATGACAAAAAGCATGGTCTTCTGTGGGTTTTTCTTGGTGTTATTGCCCATGAGCAATAAGACATGCTCCTGGAAGTGGGAGGAAGACTGCTGCAGTTATGTTTTGTTGGTGGAAGGCGAAGGAACTACTTGGTTACTGCTAGCTGAACAAGGCTTTCGGATACCTGAGGCGTGTGACAGATCATACATTGCACTGTTATCAGATAACTGTGAAATAATCAGGGCTTGCCTCTGCTACATTAATGCAATGCTTCTGCTTGCTTTTTTGCCCATTCTTACTGGTCAGCAAGTTGAGATGCTTGCATTGGCAACTAAATGTAGCTGGTGTGCATTTCAGAGTGCTGCAACAGGCATCTTGCACCTTAAAGTACCAAGCACTGGTCTCCCTGGCTTTTGCACTTCATTTTACACATAGATTGGTGGGCCCCATTCTGCACCTCATTTGCTTTTGTGTTTACATCTCTTCTTGCTTAATTTTTGTCAATTTATTTTTTTGTACCCACAGTGATAATCATTTTTGCAAGCAAACAAGAAGGTAGTGCAAGTCTGACACCTCTCTGGCCAAAGAACTACCTCCAAAATGCAAACAAGAGAAACAGCATGAAGAGTTTTCTTGCTGTCATGAATAAGGATGAAGCAACAAATCAAGGCAAGTAGTGCATGGGTTGAACACCTGCCTGTACTGCAAATCACCTCAGCATCACAAATGAATTTAGAAACCTCTGGCTACAGGGAGGGACCATTACAAGCCTCACCTCCACTGCGAGCAGGAAGCAGCCTCCCACGATGTTCCAGGCTGGATCTGCAGCTCCCTGGGGGGGTTCTGCCTCAAAAGGATTAGGAGATTAGGACAGTTATTGACAAGGAGAAGGTCCCTCCCTGAAAGACAGCACTCTGCTTACATGCAGTGGCTTGCTCTTGGCTGAAGGTAAGTGAGCAACCCCAGATAACAGGAAAGAAAGGCTAGCAGACCAGGTTTTCTTACCTACATTTAAAGCTTTAAGGACAGGCTCACAAAGCTTTCTTTGTCCAGAGGTCTAAATGACAGCAGTGGGAGCTTGAGACCTCTAAAGTCCTCTCAGGATCAGCTCCAAGGAATTTACATTTTCTCATCAGGCTGTAGTCGGAAAGAGTCAGTGGATGCCAGGGACACCTGGAGCTCTTGTATTCTGGGAACCACGTGAAGCTCCTTTCCTGTGGCAGAGCAGGCCCCTTCCCTGCCACCTTGCCTTAAGTGGCAACTCTCCTGGCACAGTGGAGAGAAGCTGGTGGCAGCGCTACAGCAAGTCATAGGAGAGATGCTGACTTGATCAACACCAAAACCAGGAATTCTGTGTGCCCATTTTACTTTTGCTAGTGCCCTAGAAGGCTGGGCTGCTGCAACCAAGAAAGACTGGGAGCCTGTGTGTGGGGCAGCTGTGTGGAAAGTAGATGCTCCCCCCAGCAATTATCACTCCTTGCCGACAGCAAGAGCAGCCAAGTCCTGCCCTAACCCAGCAGGTGTGGCTGTGTCTTATCCTGGGGCATCTGAGAACCCTTGAGTCAGCTCTGCAATAACGAAGTGTTACTGGTGAATTTTACTGATATATTTTTTACTGGGTGTGTGAGCCACTCAGACTGAAGAAATAGTCTCCTCGGAGATTTCCCTGCGTGACCTCATGCACACACCTCAGCCAGCTCTCTCCTTCAGAAATAACCACTTTTATTCGGCTTTTGCTTTGCTACTGGGAAATGAAAGTAAAACAACAATCATTATATTCCCCTTTGTTCCAGAGCAGCGCTGCAGCTGCTGAACGTACTTTGTGGAACACAGCCACATCAGTCTTTCACTTGTTTCCATTCAGGTTTTTTTTCCCCCTCCTTACTTCTTGCTAATTCTGATGTTATGTAAATTCTCCATGTGCAAGAGATTATAGACATCTGTTCTCTGGCCTGATACAAAGCATGTTCTACTGGATAAGGTTAATTTTACACAGGCAGGAAAACTCTACTATAACAAAATGTTTATATGTGTATAAAATCAGCTTTTTCTGTTAGCCTGAAAGGTTGTCATTTCTCCTTTACATGAGATGAAATGTTTTGATTTCTAGAATTTAAATGGTACACTCAGGCCTTCTGCTTTTATGTCAGAGGATATTCCTCTCTTTAGATCCCAGTACCACAGGGAAAGTCTGGGAGAAATACACAAATGCTGATCTGAGCAGCTAACTCTGCTTGAAGACAGCTGGCAGGCTCCAGAGCAGCACTGTCTGTAGGAAGTGGGCTGTGGAAGATGATGAAGGAAAGCAAGTCTCTATTTACTAGGCAGCATCTGAGCAAATGGCATTTCTAGATGGGGCTCTCAGGAGCACGGGAAAAATTTCAAGGATGCAAATATTGAGAAAGTCTGGAAACAACTGACCTAGATGCATTTCACTTCCTGATGGGAAGGACAGCAGCTTCATAAGACTGTCCATCACCGTCCAAGCACTTTTTTAGAATGAGCACACAAACCCTGTATGGAGTCATGATTTTTGCTGAGTGTTGGATGAGGGGCTACTAGCAGCGCTGGGACTTGGAGCTTTGTCTAGCTTTGCTTTTTTTTCATCTTCTTAAAGATCACATCCTCTCTCTCCTTGACAGCTCTCTGGGTGTCCTGGAGGCAAAGCCAGGTTGAAAGCAAGGTGCTGTGCATGAGGACAGGATGGCACAATCGAGATAAACTGATACCTGGCCGAGATGTGACCATGCTAGTTAAAAGCTCTCGTACCCCTCAGGGCTCAATGCAAGAAGGCTTCACAGCTCTCTGAGGAGATATTATCCCAAATCAGAGCGTCCCATGCACCCACCCCATCATATGCTCTGCTGAAGTTAATTAGTTTAACTGCAAGATTACTACATGTATGTGGAGATTGAAGTCATGTTATTTCATCTCTGCTTCTCAGCGCCCGGATAAACCATGCTAGCATGCTTTTCACAACCTCTTGCGCTTTTATAAATGTTATGAAAACAAACAGAAGGAAAACAAGTTTGTAGACCTGAATGAGAAGGAACGACATTTCTTAAGAGAACATGTTCTCTTAAGTGAACAGTGTTTATAGCCCTATACCCATTAATCACATATACAGGATGTTTATTGCTCTGTAATATGGCCATAAAACATACATTATTGGAACATCTCCATTTATCAAATTAACTGATAATTTTGACACCTGAGATAAATATTTTGCTCACAGTAATGCAGTACCATCATACAGTATAGAAATTGTGCCTGTGGCTTGTGAGAGCAGCGCTCAGCCTTCATAAATCAGGAGTTTTCTTCTATAGTTCAGATGCATTTTTCTGCCTGTGGACTAGAAATACAGAAACGTTACATCTCTATGCACAACACAAGTGTAGACAAATCTCTGTATTATTTTATAAGCTCTGTCACTATGTGCTAAAAATAACAAGTTTTTGGAACATAATTTTAAAAAAACGATCTCCTAAAAGGAAAGAAAGCTTAGTTATTAGAAGGGAGGAGTTAAGTGCAAATATGTTATCTTAATGCCAGTGAGGGATTGAAGCCTCAGGATATTATTTATATGATAACTTTTCTTAAAGATTATAACCTCATAAAATGTGGCAAGAGTGCATTTTGCTTTAAGTTGCCTTTTATTGCATGTAGCTTGACTTACGTCCTGGGCCCCATCTGTTGTTTTTATTGTTTTAATCTTAATACCTTATTTTCAATCTACTTGCCTCCTCAAATCCCCCCAAATATTCCAGAATATTAACTGGGATCTTAAAGGCTTTGTGAGAAGCAAATTCTATTATATTTGTCCCGTCTTAAAATGCCTTTTTCCCCTGTTGCTGTTGAACACTCAGATAAACAAACAAAGCTAACTCACTCTGCAGGGGAGAGATGGGAAATGAAGCGAAATATCCTGGGGCATAATTTAATGTTTAGATTAGACTCCTAGAATCTTTAATCTCTCAGCCTTCAACATGACTTGCAACGACAGTAAGTGTAACAATTACAGGCAGTAGATCACTCCTTCATGTGTGCTGCTTTGCATTTATTTAATTTCAGAATAAGACAAGAACATAATTGAAGCTACTTGGAGCGCAACCGTTTTCCATAAGGTTTGCTCATTACTGATATTTTTAACAGTATGTTTTTCATATATATGATTATGAGCAGAGAGTGGTTCTACTCATAAACGTTCGGTCCTCTGTTGCTTTTGTAGTTAGTACATTGGGACTGAGGCTCACAGACTTAGGTAAAGCTCTTTGGCCCTTGTTTGCCTGCTTTTGATTCAGAGTTACTATTTTGACCAGCTCACAACTTGTTTACATCCATTTTCAGAAAGCTGCAAATTTGTTCGTGCAGCTATGTGTATTTATCAGTCTGCCTCTGACAGCATTCTCAGTGAGCTTCTAGCATGTGGACTGATCTGTCTGTAACTGCAGCTTTTACTACTCACTCTGTGTTAAGAACCAACACATTGCGTGCATCAGGATGCCTGCACCACCTGAATTTAATCTCCTAGCACTGACCACCACGGTGCATTTTGGAAGGGCTCTGGTGAGGTGTGAGTGCCTCCAGGCTGGAGGGAGCGGGGAGTGCCCGCTGCTGCCCGGCAGTGGCACTCTGCTGTGGTGTCGTGGGGTGTACGGAGCGAGGTTGGCTGGGGCACCATTCGGCAAGGCTGAATGTGAGGAGCGTGACAGCTGAAAGCAACCCCAGCTCTGGGGGGGATGAGACTGCAAGGGGAGTCTGGGGGGATCAGGATGCCAGTCACTGGGGGGTGTGGTTTGCTTTGACTTTTGTGTTATTAGAAACAATGTTTCAAACCTATTTTCAAGTAATTAAGAATACTGCTTTAGTTGTTTCTTTCATTTCCATAGGGTGTAGGAGTAAGATCCTGTTGCAACACATTCGTTAAACAAATGAATGGATGAAGTACACACGGTTTGACTAGGTCTGAGTACACAGTGTTACATGCTGAACCTTCACATCTAGCGCATGCAAAGCAATGCAATGCTGATGAGCAGCATATGAAAATGCTTTGCTTTATATTCTCATAACAACTGTGTGCAGCAGTGCCATTTCTGCAGTGTGACAATAATGTGGGAAGTACTATAATTGTCACAAATATTGTGACTTGGCTCCAAAAAGTGCATCTTGCAAAAAATATAAATCAACACCTTTCATTTTTGGCCTCTTCAAAACAGTAATAGGAATTAGAAGATGTTATGCCTTAAAAATATCTTGATGGCACGTTGCTTCCAAGCAACTCCAGTACTGCTGGAGAGGATAAATCAATCGTCCAAGTGGTGAAAGCCTGCTGAGCACTGCACGGGCACTGCCGGTAGGTGATGTCACAGCAGGAAGAGCTGCAAAGAGGATTACATCTTCTGGTCTTGCCTGAAAATTGCAACAAAGAAGTGCAATAAGCACTGCACAGGTTAACCTGCTCAGGATCACTGCAGCATCCTGGGCTGCTGACAAAGCAGCCACCAGGTCCCATTTCTTTCTCCACGCACACCAGGGTGCTATTTTCTACCTCCAGGGCATTTACCACGGTGTCACAAAGTGTGGGTTCCCTTTGTCAGTACATGCTGGGGGAATGATGAGATCCCTTCACCCACACTGCCTGTTCTCTGCCTCAGCCGCTGCTGGTGAGGTAGCACTGTTTCCCAGACGTTTCACTGCTTAGGTGGGCTGCTGGGGATCATGATGCCTTGGCTTGTTGTACCAGCAGAGCTTGTGACGGCTACAAGAAGAGGACTGGCCCTGCAGGGTTGTTTGTGACTTGAGTCACCTGCATGCTGTAAGAAGGGGGCACAGCAGTGTCAATGACCACTGAGCTCCTGGCTGCTCCCTGATGCTGCTCCCAGAGGTAGCCCAGGACAGCTCTCAATGCTGGGCAGTTTTTGCAGCCAGTTTTGATGGATCCATCTTGCTACCACGTGGGCTACATTGCTGGTATGTGCATGGCCTGTGGCAAGCAGCATGTCCTTCAAATTAAGCTGAATTATTCCGTAGTGCAAAAGCTAACTTCAGAACAACCTCCACCAGAAACACATCAGTCCTGCTCCCCTCTGTCACTCTGATTTCTCAGTACAAACGCTGTAGTGCTGAAGGCTCTGAGTAGAAGTGTGCCCAGGCAGCCTTACACGGGGCCTGTGCACGCCATCCTGCTTTTCAGGTTTGTGAAAATCATCAGCTGCAGGGATGGAGCTCTGCAAAGGGGAAGGCAGGCCTGGGTATAAGCACAGGGGCTTCCATCAGAAACAGCAAGGGAGGAAGGAGAAGTAAACAACCTGCCCCAGGGGGAGCAGCGCGTTGCTTGCTGCCCCACCGCTGCTATCGTGGCAGCCGGGTTCAGCTGCAACACGTGGCTTGCAGAACAACACTGGAAAGAGTCTGGCATTTGGCTGAGGAGAGTCCTCGAGCAACCCAGACCCGGCAATGCCAACAAAGAATGAGATGAGAGGGGGCTTACTGGTTCCTTCGTGGCCTGAAGGTGTGAAAGGGCGTTCGCCTTGCACCGAAATAACACGAACACGCGAGCTCAGGCCCGCGGCAGGCACCGATCGGCTTCTCTGAAGGGCGCATCAGGTCACTGGGGGGCCGGCAGCGAACCGCGGCAGCGGAGACACAAAGAAGCTGATGGAGTGTAGTAAACACAGCAATTAAGGGGAAAGCGAGCCAAGTCTGCCTGGATATTACCCACCCGTCGGTAACGGCGGGCGGGTGGACAGGCGATTGGACGAGCTGCTGCTGAGCCCTCGCCCTTTCCTGCGCCGCGCTGGAGCCGACATAAGGCACGCAGCTCTCCCGCTGCCGCGCAGCCCCGCCCCGCGCCGCGCTCCAGACCGTGGCTCACGGTTCCCTGCCGGGTGACGGCCCCCACGTGACCCGGGGCAGCTCGCTCCCCAGGGCGCGGGGACCATAGGTGCCGCTGCTCCCCCCGCCCCGGGTGGGAGCGCAGCCCCGCGGCACGTGCCGGGCCGGCGCGCGGCCGCGTGCTCCTTTAAGCGCTGCCCCCTCCCCGTCCCCGCGCAAGCCCGGCCGCTGGGGAGCGCGCGGCGCAGCCAATGGGCGCGCAGTAGCTGCGCGAGCCGAGCGGAGCGGCGCCCAATGGGAGGGCGCGCGGACCGAGGGGGCGGGGCGGGCGGCGGGGCACTATTGTTGATGAGGCGCGCGGCGGCTCGGCGGGCAGCGCGAGGCGCTCCGGGCCGCGCAGGGAGGAGAGGGGGGGACGTTGTCGCGGCCGCCNCCACCGGAGGCGGCGGGCGGGGCGGCCCCGCCGCGGCCACGCAGACGCTGGGAGGAGGATGTGGAGGAGGAGGCGGTGGCGGCGCCGCCGCCGCGTCCTCGCGGGGCAGTCCCACCCGTGGCGGCGGGACGAAGGGCAGCCCCCCGCGGCCCCACCAGCTGCCGCCGACCCCGCCGCCCGGCTGCGGGCCCTCACCGTGCTCCTCGCCGCTGCCGGAGGGCAGTGCCACGGCGGCGGGCAGAGTCCGGCCCCGGCGACACTCCCCGGAGCAGGGCAGGAGCTCGCCCGAGAGGAAGAGCCCCGGCTCCCCGGGCTGCAAAGGTGAGCGTGGCCCTTACGCGGGGTGAGCGGGGGACGCGGGCTGACCGTTACCTGAGGGGCGCCCGGGCTGACCGTTACCTGAGGGGCGCCCGGGCTGACCGTTACCTGAGGGGCGCCCGGGCTGACCGTTAGCTGAGGGGCGCGGGAGACCGTTACGGCGGGGGAGGGGCGGCCTCGGTTGGCGGGGGGGAGCGGGCTCTGCCGGTGGCCGCTGTCAGCCTGAGCCCTGAAGCGGCGTGTGGGGGCCGCGGCACGGCCGTACCGCGACAGGGACGGGCAGCAGCGTGGGAACGGCGTGCATCTGGTAGCACGCTGCTCTCTGATGCTTCTGAATAATTAAAGCGTGCTCACTGAGCGCACCGAGGTGTAAGCGATACGTGGCGTCTGGGTGAGGATACGTCTGTGTCCTCTGGCTGAGGCTCCCGTGTGTAAATCCTTGTGTGTAGTGTGAAAGTTAACTTACAAATGTGTGAGTGAGGCTTTGTGTGGAAGAGCTGGTGCTTCTCAGATACCAAAGCTGCAGGCACTGCTCTGCCGTGAAATGGCACGCGGTAATCCACACAGAGCAGCGTGCAGAAATCTTCAGTGTATCTGCATCTCCTGATGTTGCTTTCCCCTCGTCTAAAATTGCATTTATAACCAGATGATGTATGTATTTCCTCTCCTAGCCCTTGAGGAAGGATGCTGCCAAGTTACCCACCCCTAAGCGCCGGGTGCAGTACTTCTGTTCAGTCACATAGGCATCAGCTTTGTGGTGTTTTTGATCCAGACGTACTTCCTCGAGGTTACCGTGTACCTGCTCCTCTGAGGCGTCGGAGAGCGGTGCCACGGAGGCATTTAAGTTCTGGCTTAGATCTCCAGCTTTCCAGATAGGAATAAGGTTATATTCTGAGGCTCTACATTGAGGAATGTGCGCGCTCTTCATTGAAGATTCTCGTTAGTGATTAATCTTCTCCCCAGGAACGTTACTGAAGCTCTTGCCAAGATGCAGTCTCCTGCTCTGGACAATGAGGAACAGGGTGGCCGCCCTTGAGATGCACGTTAAAAGCTGTTTGTGGAGGGGTGCGTCAGCCCGCTTAGGGTGGAGAAGCTGTGCTGTCTTCAGGTCAGGATGTGGAAGCCTGCTGAAGTCTAGCAAACTTCTTTACTGTCTCTAAGAATTATCGTACAGAAAGAAACAAGTGATTTCATCACTGATGTGCTCACAGAGCTCCACTAGCTTTTAACAAGATGTATGGAAACTGACGAGTGGTGTCTGTGTAGCTGCTGCCACATGTTTAAATTTCTGAACGGTGCTCACATTGGCCCAAAATGCAAGCAAAATGTGGTTAATATTGCTTAGTATTTGTCCTGTGTAGTCCAGTGCTTGATAGACACTGAGTCAGCTTCCCTTTCCTCATCTGGATGAGAAAACAGTGGCAGCCAGAAACGTGGAAGTGGAACGTTAGTTCTGCAGGAGGCTGGAGTTGTGAAGCTGTGCAAGATGCTGCAGGGTAACATTCAGAACCTACTACAGGATAACACTGGTTTTCCTGCTGCTCGCTTTCAGTTCTTGATGGCTTTTATTCGTTCCTACAGCTGCAGCCATGTTGTGTGTTTTTGTTTTCTGAGATTGAAATGAACCTTGAGGTTAGACAAGTGATGGCTGCTTCTGAACTTCAAACTACTGGTTCTCTAAATTGTAGTTAGGGTCAACTTCACGGCTTTCAGATTTTCTTTTCTAGTCAGCGATTAAATAGTTTTGAATTTAGAGTTCTTGTCAACCTGCTTAACACATAGGAGTTTGTCTACAGAAATGTTGACTTCTAATAGGTTCTTTTTCTTGATGCGTGCAGGTTTTTTTGTTTGCTTTAGGCCTAGGTTTTCTGAACTGAATTACAACTAAATGTTCAAAATGCTGAACTGAATTTGCTGTTGATGGGATAACTATAAGCTGAAGATTTCATGGCACGCTTTCTAAATTTCTGTGCTTTTCTTGCTGCTTCCTTCCTAGATGTTGCTAAGAGTCAATATCTTCCTGCTACCCATTTTTTCTTTGACTTTCCCTTTCTGCTGTCTCCAGAATTCATTTCACAGACTTTAGCTTCTACTTCTGTGTTAATGAATACTGATTTTTCAGTTTCTGTGCTGTCATTGCTGTCACTTGGGTGATGATTGACTCCTTTGCCTCTTTTCTATGCTGCAGGGTCTGTCTTGCAATCTCCAGTTGTGGTTTAGTTCTAGCACAGGCAAATCTTCCCTGTTAGAGGAAGTCAGTCATGGTTTTCTTCCCCCTTCCTCCCAGCATGTTTTGCCTTTTCTACAGCCGAATAGCTTTTCCGCATAACAAATTAGGCATCTGTAACACCTGTTGACTTTCTTCCCTTTCTGTAGTTTTATCTGAAACTATATTTTATTTCAGTCATTTAGAATAGCATATGAAAGAGCCTACCTGTGTGAAAGGAAATGAAGGATGCTGTTATAATGGTACATCAGAAAGTCACAGAGTTTGGTTGTGTACTTCTCCTTAGAGTAGGGAGAGGGCATGGAACTCCATCGCACTCTTAAATTTCACTGTAGAATTTGTTTTTTATTATTTTAAAAATTAGGTGAGAGGAAAAGTAATATCTACAGATGTGTCAGCATCAATTACAGGGTTATGCAGTAGTTAGGGAAGATATGGCTGTAGGAAAGAGAACACAGAGGGCTTTGTTTATTGTTAGATGACTGCGTTGCTTACCTAAGCTGCTTAGCAAATCTTAAGTGTAAAGAAAGTGGACTTTTTTTTTTTTTTTGCAACATGAAAATTTGGATTTCTCATGGTCAATGCTATCAGGGAGTTTGTTTGAATTAAAGATGTTTTCATTCACTGGAATTAAGTAACTTGAACATCTTGGGCTTTCTGAGCCTGTTTTGTTTTCCCTGAGGTTTGGTTTGTAAAGCAACATTAATTGAGTCATAGTGCCAGGTCATCATTTTCAGTTACTAGGAGCAAAGGAATGAGTAGTTCTTCTACATTTACGTGAAGGTAATAAGCAAGGCTCTTCCAAAGGAAGAATACATGGTTGAGCTGTGTCCCTGTTCTCAATACCATTTGAGCCTGTTGAACACTTTCAATGAAACGTAAACAAGTGGGTGAAGCTTTTGAGATCCGCTGCATTTCTGTGAGTTGTTGTGAAGAGACAGCTATGCGGAGGAGAGAGCCTGCAGATGTCCTTGCTGAGGAAAAAGGCTGACCAAAAACCAGCAACAATCTCAGCTGTATGGCTAGCTGCCAGAGAAGCTGCTTGCAGCTCACTCTCAGTTTTTGGATATCCCACCTGTATGAAGAGCTTTGATTAAAATTCAATTTGTCAGGGAGTTTGACTGTGAGGTTGATCAAATCGATGCTTTTTTCCTTTCTGCTCCTTGCTAAGTTTGCTTTCTCTTTTCAGTTTTTATTAGCAGATGATTGTTTGGAGATTTTTTCTTTTTTTTGAAAGCTTTAATCTCAAATACTTAATAATGAACAGAACTGAGAGCCTTCAAGTTAAACTTGAGCATTAATCCTTACTTCACAGTTTTAACAAGTTTGGAATTTTTCAGGAAGACTGAAAGATGAATATTTGGTGTTTGTCATAGGACTTTTCCCCATGGAAGATGTTCCCTCTTTTTCTCCTTCCTAATTTCTCTGTGTGGCTTCCTCCATATAGCTCTCTTTTGTGAGGTATCCAGCTCAAAGGTGTGTGGCCTTACAACTGAGAAAGGAAAGCGCGGTGTACTTACAGTTGTGGGACTTGTATGTTAAGAAGCCCCCACAGCAAGTCAGTGCTGTCTTTCCTGACTTTCAGCCCACTGGGTATTGCTGTCGATACTTGTTTAATTTTGCTCTCCAGTCCCCCTGTTAGACTGCCTGAGCTTAAACAGCTGTCAGAAGCGTGTGCAGTAGATGTGTGCTGCCAGCTTACTGTCTCCGTGGTGCTGCGATGACCTGTGGAGACCAGTACCTTGCTTGTTGTGTTCCCACCTGATGCACTTTGTTGATTTGCGTTGTGTGTTCTGTTTGTATCTTGTTCTGTTGTTTTGCTTTGTTTGAAACCAGATCACAGAAAGACTTTGCTTCTAAATAGCTTTAGAGCAGTGGAGAATGGATAGGAGGGTTGATATTTGCTGCAAATATTGGTTTAAAGAGTAATCAGGCCAATTAAAACAGATGTAATATTGAAGCACTGTGTGTTTGAAACAGCTCTGTTGTTTTTCATCAGCCACAGCTGCTGTGACTGTTATCTCTGTGGAGGCAGATCTCTTGCTATGTAGGTCACATCAAGGGAGAAGAGCAGCTGAGCGCTTGCTTCAAGGGTTGTGGAGGGAAATGCAAGGCACACCTTCCATGTGTTTCCATTGAAGTGTTTTGAAACAAAGTGGAGTTGAGTAGTAGCCTTTAGCAATTTGTATCAAGACGCATTGCGAGAGTAGAAAGGCAGTAAAAATGTATCCAAGTGTCCTTTGCCATCTAAATTAAAAGTTGTTTGAAATTGGAGTTCACAGAAGGAATCTAAATGAAAAGGAAAATAGTTACAGGCTTTATGGCTTGAAACGTGGCTGCCCTTGAACTTAAATAATGAACAGTTTTCATCCTGCTGTTTGCCCCATCCTCACCATTTTGGTGGGAAGGGGAGACGGTGATAGCTTCTGCTGCTTCCACGTGGAAGCTGTCTGCAGTTGCCTTGCAGATGATGTGAGTGGCTACACGCACTTCCTGATTTTTTTTTTTTCACATCCTTTGTTTCCCCTTGGTAAAAAAGAGAGAAGCTTCTTGAAGAGGAAGAATAATAATTCAGAAGAAAAATAGATAAGGAAGATATGGCAGCTATTTCTCAGACAAATAACATTTGATACAACTTTGGAAGCAAATATAATTTGTATGGAGTGACATGTTGCTTTAGCGTGCCACGTTCTCCCATGGTGCAAACAAAAGGAATTGATTTGAAATCTTATGATACAAAGAGACCTTTTAGTGTGTGAATGGCAGTAGGAGTCCGGGGCTGCCTTTGGCACTGGACTCTTGAGTGCACGGTGACTTGAAAGCTGAGCTTTGTCGCTACTCCCTGAGAGCAGATCTGTGCTCAGCTCAGTGCGCAGATTTTGATCTTTGGTGCAAGTAGAAATAATAAACCAGATGAGGTTCCTGGACTGCTTTGTGTGAATGGGATAGTTATAGTGCTAATAACTCTTTCCTTGCAGTTGAAATGTTTTTCACAGTGTCAGTGTGTGTATTTCTGATGCAGTCTTTGTAGGAGGACAGTTTGTATACACTGTCAGTAGACTTGCATTTAAAAGGCCGGCGTGCTGTGAGACTGAAATGTCTGCTGCACTGAAATCTATAACTAGCAGATTTTATTAGTCTCTGTGCATCTTTAATACGTTGAAACTGCTCAGAAATTGGTTTCTGGACTTACAGTGGTAGTGGTTGTGTTTTATGACTAGCAGTCTGACAGTAGTCGGGCACAACTTCTTTTGCGTGTCAGGGAGTTTACGTAGAATACAAATTGCTACGGTATTTCTGCTTTTAGTGCAGAACTTATCCAAAGGCACAGTCAAGAAGGATGCATGACTGAGTTTTTCCAGTGCCCTTCTAAAGCATCCATCTGCTCTCTGTATATTGTTCAGTTTTAGCCACTTGTTTTAGGCCTCTTTATTCTTGATAGGTAAGATTAAGGTATGATTCAAGTATAATTCTATGGGGAGTAACTAGATTGAAGGTAAGCTTAGATCACTGTGATTTCTGAATTTGTTCTTGACATCTGGAATAGCTAGCAATAAATAGTTTGTGAGCATATTTGCATATCTAAGGCCTGAGTCTTTCCTGTTTGTAATTCTCTTTGATTTACTAACTCTCACTTGTTATTTTGAGGGACCTTTCTGTACAGAGTTGATGTGTACAGCATAATGGTTTGCTGCGACTTTAAAAACATCGTTGATAGATACAAATCATTTTTTTTTTAACCATATTCTTCCGCCTCATTTTACTTCCTGTCTTTGTTATATTTAATCTCTTTCCAGTGAAGGTTTACATTTGTATCTAAATCGCTCTGAGAAGCAATGTCAATGGAAGCATTAAAAACGTTTGAGGGGTTGCAGAAGTCAGGCAAATATGAATGTAGCAGCATGTAAAGGGAGGAGATGCATTGACTATCTTGTAAAGTGTAATTCATTACCTTGTCCAATGTGACTTACGGAACTGAGGGTTAGATGTAACTCAGCATTAAATTGAAGAAGTTCAGCAAAAATTTTCTTGGTTAGCTATCGGTAGATGTGAGGAAACTTAGCTGTTTTTATTTCTTCTAAGCCTTCATCAATCTATTGCATCCCTGAGGAAATAACTGTGAGTGTGTGAGTATGGATGCAGGCAGTGTTTGTGACAGAAGGATGTTTTCTAGGGAAACGCATTTCACTGCGTGTTAAAACTGGACAAAACCTGGAATTGCAAGTAATTCCTGAACTAAAAGTACTTATTGTACATTTAATAACAGTAGTTCTAGTTTGACTTATTGGAGGCTATTAAAATCATTAAGCTTTCTTACTTTCTAATCAAGTGTTGTTGTTCTAGCCGACAAATCCAGACCACCTTCATCAAGCCCATCCAGTATTATTCGCCGGACTTCCTCATTGGATACGCTTGCTGCTCCGTACCTTGCTGGACAGTGGCCTCGTGATAATCATGGACAAGCTGTTCCATGTATGAGAGACAAAGCCACGCAGGTAGGCCAGATTCGTTTTACTTCAGAGTACTCAAATGTGAGGCTAGGTTTTAAATGCAAGAATGTTATTCCCTTCAAAGCATTCACTTTGTCTTTCATGCTCACAAGTTCCTCTTTGCTTTAAAATTGCAGAAGTTCTACCTTTGCGATTATGTGAGTTATTTGCATTCTCGTAAGAAAAGACCATGAACTGTGATATCTTTTACAAGTTCCACTTATCTCAGAGAAGCACTAGTGCATTGCACATCTGTTTTCTTATTGTTCTTACTGTGTGCAAGACACTGGATTACACTGGCATTAGATGGTACTTTGTCTTAATTTATACAAGGGGACTTAAAGTGACTCCTTATGTTTGTTTGTCGCTAAAATTAATAAAAAAGCTTCTCTACTGCCCTTACAGAAGTTATTGTAGCCTTTTCTGTGATAGGCTGCTGATCCTGTGATTGTAAAAGGCTTTAATACTCACCTGGAATACATGCACATAAGTACAGAAACACCTACATTGAAAAGTTGCTTTTTTGAGGCATGAATGATGCTCAGGTTTAATTGAACTGCAGAGCATCAAAAATGTGATGTGTATGATTTGCTAAAAAGCTTTAAAAGCTTGACAGAATTTCACAAGTTTTTTAATGATTCAGTCCAATAGTATCTGTAAAGACAAACAACAAACAATTAAATGAAACTCCCATTACTGGAGTTAGATACTGATCATGTGACATTTATCATTCCCCGTATATGGAGCTGTTCTTTTACATGGCGTCTTACTCTGCGCAAAAGTGATTCAAATGTTTTGGGTTTGTTTGTTTGTTTTTCTTCAAATAAATGCATTTCCATCAGATATCAGTATATCATTCCTGCTTCTTTGAGTGCGTTCGGGCAGTGAATTTCCCTAACTTATAGAGTGAAGGAAAGAGCCAAACATCCCAGGTTTTAAATACCTAATCCTAGAGCATAGTTTCAACAACAGGTCTCCACCAGTTCCAAAGGATGTAAGAGAGCGATAGCTGGAAGATAAACTGGCAGCATATGGGGACATACTTGAATCTGAGCCTGCCGTGTGTTTGGTAACAATAACAGAAACGTAGCTGCAATAGATTTCAGTGTGCATTCTACTCAAATGTGTTGGATGTTGAGAAGGCCATACATTAACAACCAGCACTGTGAACATCATCTGCATGAGATCTGCAACATTTAGTGTAAAGAACCACAATCCAAAACCCATGTCAGTAATAAAGGAAGATGTTTTGTAGAGTAATATTTCCACCCTATCCACATGGACATGGAAACCACTGAAGAAAGGAGAGCTGAAAAACAGTTTTAATTTGTGAGAAAATGAACAGGAAAAATGGTTGGAATATTGTGTTAAAAGGGTAAGCAAATCACAGTAAGAGGAGGAGGATGAAGGAAGGCATGATAGATAAGAAAACGCTGTTCATGCCTAGCTATTAAAAGGCGTAATCAAATGGCAGAACAAAACCTGTGTGGTGCCTCACCAATTTTTTTTTTTTTGATTTCTTAGGAACAACACTTCTTTCAAAATAATTATTTCTATGTTACTGCCAAAGTATTTGCAATATGCAGTACATTTATTTTATCTTAGTTTCATTTTGATGTGAGTTGTGGTTGGGTTTTTATAATCTGTATATTTTTCAGCTAGGTTAGGTACTACTTTTTTTTTTTTTCCAATTCTGCCACAGTTAGCTTCTGTAGTAATTGAGCTTTATATATAAAAGGAATTATATTTGCAAACATTTGTGGGAAGGGAATTGGGTATTTCCTTGCAATGAGTATATATAATGGTGATCGATGTTAGTATACTGCTGAAGGAAATAATGATCTATTTGCATTTCCTAATTTAAAATATAGCAAATAAGGAGAATATTCCAGGATACAGACATACATCTGTGTGTCTAAACCTCTTGTTGATGTGACACTGACAAGGCTTTTAGGTTTTTAATCTTAGTGTGCTTGAAAGCAACCATTTGCATTGAGTCCAAGTTTCAAATATGGTTTACAATAGTTAGTTTTCCAAGATGGTGTTGTCTCTCCAGTAGTAGTGCTTGGTGTTTCTGAAGGTGTGATGATTGGATGAAGTGTCACTTAGGAGATATCATGGGTCCAGTGTGTAATTTCAGATTTTGTGAAGTCTGGTGTCTCCCTCATTTTCACCTACGTGGGGTCAATGTGTCTGGTGTGGGTTTTTCTTTTTTCAGGCGTGACAGTTACTGAATTCTGACTAGCATCACAGTCTGAGTCATGGTAACATAGGGAATGTTGTCAGTGTTACAGATGAATATGTATGCACAATTATTTACAAGAGCTTGGAAATCACTATGCAAATTTCAATGCTTAGTTCAAAGCTCCTGTGTTTCAGATCATGTGTGAAGGGAATGACCATGAGTACCTTCATATTCTAAACAAAAGAATGCCACATCTGGCAAAAAGTGGTAGTTTATTTTTGTGTGAACAATGTGACTGCTGCTGGTTGAACTGTCTTTCAGCAGTATTGCCTCTGAGTGAGGTGAATGTGGTCAGATTTCAAAATCTCAGGGAACATGAATTGAATCTACTAAAGAGATAAAAGATTTTCAAGTTGAGTAAGCAAGGGATCTTGTTTCTGCAGGGTTATGGCATTGCAAGTAGAGTCATTCAGGAAGCAGACTGGGAGGAGGCAGCAATTAGCAACACACTTTGGACTTGCAGACCTTTAGAGATGCCCATAGCTAACAAAATGTGTAAGAGATCAAGCAGAGACTATTTATAGTAGTCTATACAGTTGTCAACTATTTTTGATGGAACCTATCTGTAAAATCAGACTGAGTTATGTACGTGCAGAATGTTGTTGGCTGATGAATGTGTGTTATTGAGCATCCTAGGGTCTGGCTAGGCTTAGTAGGTGCAGGTATCATTTTAAGTACTGCTAGAACAGGTATTTCTAACTTCTGTCTTGTTCTTTGAACCAGACCTGTTTGGCTTTGCCTGTACTTGTTTGAAATATAGCTATGTCAAAATGTAGCTTAAAATGAGACAGTTGCTTTGGATTTATTGAATTCTTAAAGAAAAATTAGAATCTAAAACTTTGGATTTAAGACTTTATTTTTTTGTGTGTGTTCTGGTATCTGTAATAACTTTAGCCTTAAGCTTATTTCTCTGTGATTCTGGAACAGGCAAGAGGATGTTGCGAATGGTAACAACAAACAAGCGTGTAGTAGTATATTAAGAACACAGAGAAACAAAAATCCCTCTCTGTGTCTATTGGATCTATATTTCTTGAATATGTCTATTATAAACAAAATATGAGGAAGATCTAATACTATTTCAGTAAATTTCCTGCACTTGTGTTATTGTAAAGGCTTCCTGTAATGTAATGTCTCATTCCTACTCATGCTCTGAAAAGATTTCTAACTGTTTGGAGGATGAGCAGCAAAGCAGCCTTTTGTCCTTTAAATCAGATGTTAACATATGAAGAAAGTGTTGAATCTTAAGCCAAAGTATTGAACGGAAACTAGATGCAAAGACTGGTTAGAGTGCTAATGAGATTCCTGTAGGCAAGTGTAGTAGTTGTACTGAGTCAGGAAGTTAGAATTATTGGCCAGAACTTACTGTTCCAGGAGCTCGAGGATAGAATGAGACTCCAGATTTACATTCAGGAATTGGCTAGACAGAGATTGTTGCTAGCATGATGAATGCATAAATGGGGTTCAATGATTCTATTTGAGGTTTCTGAAGTTTGAAAGCTTTTATGAGATGTAAAGGAATGACAGGATGATCTTAGGACGAAGATGAGAGCTTTCTGAAAAAATGGATTATAATTTTGCTATGAAATAGAAACTTCCAAGCAACCTTACTAACGTTATCAAAAATTATTCGGATTTGTCCTGGTTAGTTTTTGATTTTGAATGGTGAAGATGAAAAATTACGCGTTGTGGAAGTTTCATTTAGATGAAATTTCAACCTGTAACTGTAGTTGAAAGGAGTTGCAACCTGTATGTTTAGAGCTAGCCCTCTGTTTCACCTACAAAATGGGGATTAGTACTACACTGTCAAAGGCCTTGAGAGTTTCTGTGTTCTGAGAATAGATGGATTAGTGAAGTTAGCTTGAAAGTAAGAGCAGCTGTCACAAATAGTAGATGTGGAGGCGTTGAGGCCATCAGAGTTCTGGTCTGTTGGAGAATGTGATGTATCAGTGTCTCCCAAGGCTGAGATGGCTAGATCACCGCTGGATCCATTGCATGCTAAGAATTTGTCTGTGTCAACAGGGCTTTAAAGGGCTTCACTGACTCTTTCACTGTGTAAACTGCTTCCAGAAATTCTTCACCCTGCTTCATTAGGGATTTTTCTTATGACTGTGTGAAGATTCCTGACAAATACTAGTATTCCTGATCTTAGAAGGTTTACTTTTTGCTGCTTGTGAAGGCCATTCTGGACATTGTTAGGTGGAAAGACAAGTTTTGTCTATAAAATGTGCAGTATTATCACGAGCTCGTTTGTGTGTTACGTTACCTTAAATCAATACAGTTTGTCTTAGTGATACTTTGAAATTCTCAGGACCTTTTCACTGCTGTATGTTTGCATCTTTCTTTATTAAATGTTAGTAACTTAGTTGATTTAGTGAAACTAGGCTGGTATTATGTGGGTTGCTTTCTGTTAGGCCTGAGCCAATTATGAACCTGATGCCCTTTGAGGCATTAATTCCTTTCTTTGCAGTAGCTTTACTGGTGCTCAGAAAAGGTGCCTGCCTTTTTCTCAGTCTTCTGAGCCTGAAAATGATTTTGAAGCTCTAGTGGTGCGGTCTTTCCCAACTTTTGAACTACTCTTGCTGATGCATCAGAAATAACAAGGTCGTCATCTACGTATGAAACAATATTCACCATCTCCTCCACATTCAGCACTGGTTGCTCCTGGTTTTTCAGAGCTGTATAGCGGCTTGTGGTGTATCTGGCTATCAATACCACTTTATCAATTTTCAGTGAGGTAGAAAAGGAACTAGTGTATTACTGTTCTAGAGTAGGTCTGGAAGCTTGTAAATACGTAGTTTCACTCCATATGTTCCCAAAGGCTTCTAGTCAGTGACTGCTTTTTGCTCACAGCACCAAATGTATCATATCTTAACACTGTTCTTTTTTTAATTTCTCAATGTATTCTTCCAGAAAGAAGAAATTTTTATTTATATATATATTTATATATAAAATAACCCTGTAATCTTCTTGTTGCAGACTGAAAGTGCCTGGGCTGAAGAATATTTGGAGAAAAAGAGAAGCTCGCACAAACGTTCAGCATCATGGGGCAGCACAGATCAACTCAAGGAGGTCAGGAGTGCTATTATTTGAGATACATTTGGATTAAGTTTGTTGGCATGCACTGTTACCATGAATTTTCAGGAAGGCGTGAACACTGAACTGCTTTCTTTTATTGTATAGAACTTGGGCTTGATAGAAAATAAGAATTACCTATTTACTTGGTATTGATTTCTTATAGTAATGCAGGACTATTAAAATTTTTAATCTGAAGAGAGGAGGAGGCAAGTGTCAAATGCATTCTTTGTCAGAAGAAGAAATCCAGCAGTGGTTTAACCATTTTGTATATTTCAAGTGCTCTCATTAAACTTCCAGAGATACATTCTGGGCTTGAGCTGAAATAGTAGCTGACATCTTAAGTTTGCTAAGAATTTGAGCCTAATTTTGTGCTGCTAATAATTATGAAAGTTGTGTTAGTAAAGAATTTTAGCTAGATGTTAGAATAAATTAATAGAACTGCGTAGCTGAATATATCTGGTGAATATATCTAATGTGAATTTTTCCTTTATTAGATTGCAAAATTGCGTCAACAGTTGCAGAGAAGCAAACACAGCAGTAGGCATCATCGGGATAAAGAAAGACAGTCTCCATTTCATGGTAACCACGCAGCCATTAACCATAGTCAGGTAAGTCTGTGCTCTTTTTGTACTTATTGGGTAGATAATACTATTTTTAGCTTAAAGCAGACTTAGAAATACCATGTACTTTTAAATATGTTGTAGCTGTAGGTGAGTTCTGTGAAATAGGTCTGTTTCTTCTGAGTGCCTGGAGTGAATGGGGTCTCAGGTCTTTTTGTTACCTGGCTATGTTAGCCCCAAACTCTGTCTTTCCATGAATTTCAGATAGTTAGATTCTTTCTTTTAGAAAGACACTGTGTACTCTCTACAGCTTCCACAAAAGGATGACAGGTAAGTTTAATCTAAAACTAGGGATTTGTTTTCTTTCATTAAGTGTTGGTGTAACAGTTATGAATTTGCATGCAAAATATGGTATGGAGCAAGCTGGCAGTAAAATGATACAGACTCAAAATTGTATTTAATGCTGATCATGCTTCGTCTTGACTGTGGCACTTGTTTAATCCTATGATGAAAAGACTTTAAAACTTTTTTATGTACTGTATTCAAAGTTTATGCTCTTAATGGCTCTGTTCAGCCTTTGTAAGACTTATTTTCTGCAATTTATCACACCTTGAGACTTAAAGTAGAAATCACTTCTAAAATTGAGATGGCTTGGCTACCATGTGTTTGGTGTGCAGTTGTAGTTTCATTTTGAAACTGTTATTGAGGTCAAGTTCACAGGGAGGTAATATTTCTAGCTGAGTTGATAGCAGACAGGGACTGAGGGGGGAAGAAATGTGTGCCATTAGACACAAATCATTTTTTTCAGGTCTGTTTAGCTTGAATAAGTTTTAAAAAAAAGTCCAAACTTTCCTATTTTCAGAAGAATTTTTTTCCTAACTGATGTATCATTAATGTATATTTAAGATGCAACTTATTTTTATTTTTAACAGTTACAAAAATAACAAATATTTCATAATTGCCTTGCAAATCAGAGTAGTTTCAAGAAACCCTGAAACTGTTCATGTTGTAGATCGGGAAAATACAGCTGTGAAGCTCCTATGCAAGCTTAACATTCCTAATTGTTCCTGAAATGCAGATAGTGTTGTTTTAAATAATATTGTATTTTGTTGACTGTTTCCTTTCTGTTCTTCCATCCTTTCAGAAATAGTTTAGGTCAAGGAGGGAAACTATTGCAACATCTGTGTAAGTTCTGCTCTGTAGGTACTCACCTATTCTGTTAAAGGATGAAATGGAAAGGGAGAAACACATGTACAATCCTGAGGAGCCGGGTTATTTTTGATTAGCAATCGAGTGTCTAAGTGAACTCATGATACTTCCATACTGGAAATAAGAAAGAAGAGCAGTCTCTTGAATTTCTTCCCCTGTTCTTAATTCCTAGTTTGTGTAAAAATCAGTTACACTTTTTTTGAGACTTTATTTCTGTTGTAGCTCATTTAACAAAGTCATGAATTTTCAGGATGCAAGTGCATCTTGAATTAAATCTGTTATTAGTTCAAATTCAATGCTACTAGAAAGTGTTTTATTTAGGATTTTTTTGTTATAATTTTTTTTTTTTACATAACTTAGGAATTAGTTCTTCAAACACATTAAATCTCCATACAGAAATGTTCTCCTCCTCTTCTATGTAGCAGACGATTAGCCTAGAAATTAGAAAAGAAAACAGTTTGAATTTGAAACAAGCTGTCTAATACAAATTCCTGCATTTTGATCCAGTTTGCTTCAGTATGGTTGCAGTGGAACATGCTGCTAAGCTTAGTGATTACTGCGGCTCGAGTCAGAACAGTACAAAATGATGAAAGAAGACTGACAAAGAAATGAGCTAATTCCTGTCCAGGGATTTTTGAGGAAGTTCATGGCAATTGTTAAGAGTCTTATAAGTGTGTGTGTGAATGTGTACGTGTGTGTATGTATATACACATACATTTTTAAGACTCTTACACGTGTGTGCATGTGTGTATGTATGGTATAGAATACTGGGTAGTCAGAATACTTAATGTAGATGTTTTATGCAAATCTGTAAAACTTTGGTTTGTTTTATACTCATAAGAGAACTGAGGCATTTTAAGAACAGCAATAAAAAAATAAAACTGAGGGACGTTGGTGTAGGCATTTCACTGGAGAATTAGCATGTTATCTAACAGATTTCTTTATGTAGTTTACAAATCCATAAATTTCAGATTACTAAGCTATTGTCGCTTTAATATAGATAATCTTCTAGCTGATTTAAAATCAATATTGATAATGAACAGTGATGCTACAAGTCTGAAAAATACCAAGTAACAACTCTCTATACAAAAATTGGCATCATAATGACATTACTATGTTCATAAAGTTGTATCTACTGTGTGGAGGGGCTTTTTTCATTCTACCAAATTTTGAAGTGCGTGAATAATGTATTGCACAATGATTAGTTTTTAGGCTTGTGAAATAGACTATAAAATATAAACTGAGGCAAAGCAGCTTTTCCAGCATTGTGTTACAGAACAAACTATTGTTTTTCTGGGTAAATTCTGTGCCAGCTGTCATGAGCCACTTGTAAAGGGCAGAAGTTTCAGAAGGTCGCAAAAAGGATAAGGAAAGGGGTTAGATTAACAGCATTTAGAGACAGCTTTGTAAATCAGAGTGAAAATCTAACTGCAGGCTTCAAGGGCAAAGTTCCTAGGCTTTCTGCTTCTTTTCTAGGGAATTGCTAAACTGGAATTTCTGGCAGCAGTTCAGTTCCTTTAGATTTTGTAGGAAGGATTACTTGGAAACGCTTGAAGTTAGTGATTAGAATATTTAGATTTTACATTTTCAACTGGAAGGAGACTTGGAGTTGTTGCTTCTTTAGGGTTATGCAAAGATTGTTGAGCTTAAGGAATGGCATTCCTGATATGAGTGAGGAACTATGTTAGGAAGTCACCTTGTTACTCCCTTCAGGGATACCACATAAACTTTGTATCCTTTTGGAGATAACTTACTCCTCTAGTTAAAACTATGAGAGTTAATTGCAGTCAATCTTTCATCTTTTCTTCCCTATTAATAAACACTGAAGCTTTCCCACAATTTCTTGAGTTTTACCAAGATTTTTAAGAAATCCATGCAACCTTTATATGGAGTAAGCTTGTTAGCTATTTCTGTCACCCTACTCAGAATGAGGAAATAATTGGTGGTAAAAATAAGGCTTTACTAACTGTGTTTTTTTGGTTATTTTTCTTCTTTCCTCCTAAAACCAAATGAATGTTTTTTGCTTCTTTTTGTGGTGTGTGCTTGTGGTTTTTTTCTTAATGCCAACAATTTTTCATTCTGCCTCTTTTCTAAAGCTAGAGCGGTTTGCAGAAAGGTAGTGTGCTCAGGTGATCTCAGGATGCTTCTGAGAATGTTGGATTTCAAATTTATTGCATGATAGTAAATCTGTTTTTTAAAAAAAAAGAAAAAACAAATGAGTGGAGTCTTCCTTTATTCTCTGCGTTAACATAGGAGCCAGAATTGAGATCAGGGGTGGGGCTAGATGGAAGAATAAATGGACTAGGTCATCTTTCAAAATAGTACCTTTTCCTCTGTGTACTTGGCAGAAGTTATGCTGTCACTTAATGTTAATTGTCAAGCCCCGCCTTTCACTTTCCTGGAAGCATGTTTCCTTAGTGTCTTACCAATAGGTTGATCCTAAATAACCACTAATATTGAGATCAATTGCACATAGTTTGCAGTGGATTTTTTTGTTTGTTTCACTCTTACCATCTTATGTAGGTAGAATGTTTCATTTTTAGAGTGGAATTACTGTGATGCGTTGAAACTCAAGGTGGCTTGATAGTAATAAACAGAAGTATCAGAAGACCTTGGATTCTGTTTAAAGTTCTTTTACTTGCCAAAAAATTGGAAGAACTTGGATGATTTTTCTAAAATGCCTGTGAACAATTCAGATTCATTGTCAACCATATTTTGTATCTTATGGGCTTGTGCCATGCCTGTAAGTTTCAGAACTCTATTCTGCACCAGGACTTCCTGACAGTATATTGATGTGTGAGCCCTGTAATTATTATTGTCTGGCACCTTGTTTGATTATGTGCATTCCAAAATCTGCAAAGGAGTAGTCAGAAGCATCCTATTGCTGTATGTCAGAGGCTAGCTCCATGCAGACCTTTGTTGGAGGCAGTGTTTCTAATATGTAGGGATTCCTGTTCTGAGGCTGGTTGTTCCACCCCTGTAGTTCTCACTCTCCAGGTTAGCAAGTTTCTCTGGTCGTGCACAGAATATTATTTCTTTTGGAAGTGAAACATGCTGTATCGAACCATGATGAGCAATTTATGCTTTTCTGTGTTGAACTCTTCAAATAGTGCTTTGATTCTAGGATTTTCTGTGCTGGGTGATCGTGATTAAATGACACAGAATTCCTATATTTTGCTGAGTGCTGAAATCTTAGATGCTATATAGCATACTTCCATTCTGTTTTCTACATGTTAACAAGATAATTTCTCATAAGAATGTCTACGTGAAATAACTGTTTGCACAACCAGTCTTTATTAGTGCCTGAAGTTGTGCTGATACACCTATATTATTTCACCTGATAGTTCAAGACTTTGTTTGGAACACAATAAGCAGGGTTGCTTTTTCGTGCTCTTTTCCAGTAGCTTCTATTTTCTTTTCAGGCAAGGCTTTCCAAGTCTTTCCAAGTTTGGCCATTCTAAAAATGTTGAGGTTTTTGTTGACAAATAGCAAGCATTTCCTGAAGAGAAGTTTCTGCAGTCCTTATGCAAGTTCCTTTTTATAGCTATCCCAGTGTTTCAGTAAAGCAAAACTAACATAATAAATGTTTTCCCGTCTTAGAGGTCTGTGAACGTGAGAACGTCTGCATGATGATACATATCCGCATTTAGAACTCTTGTTTACATACATTTTTCTAAGGTAGTCTTCCTGCCACCCAAATTGTATATCGTTTTTATGAATTGATGTGTCAAGAAGCAATTCCTTTGTGTGCCTCTATGTACACTCTTCTTAGAGGGAAGGGAGGAAAAAAAAGCTTTGAAGACCAGATGAGAATGTAACCTTCCCTCAGGAGAGATGCTCTCAATCACAGCATAATAGGCCTCAACTGAGTCTAGGAATTTTACACAAGAGTTTGTAGTCTCAAAAGTATTTGTGCTTAGTAGATCAATCTTGCATGTATACAAAAAAATGTTTTCAGTGTGATCGGTCTCTTTTAATGTCACAAATCTCTTAGACTTTGTACTGTAAAAGCCAACAGTGCATCCAGAAGTACTAAATTGTGCAGAGTTCAGTTCTGGTTGTTTTACATTATATACATTTGCAACTGCTTAGTCAACATCTTTGTTATTAAAACAGTAATGCATGCTGTATGTAACACATTGGAATGGTGTCCAACACTGCTGCATGTAAGTGCAATAGATATAGCCAGTAAAATAATTCATGTTTAAAATTTTTTTTTTTTTAATTGCAGTAGTCTGTCATTAATAGGACACAGTACAGTATGCTAAGAATTTCTCCTCTACTTGAATATTTTGAGAAATATAGGAATGTACTTTCTCTCTGAGAACTGACTGACCTGAACTAAGAGGAGAATACTTTAAGTGGCTATTTCAGGTCTTTATTCCACGAATGCAAGATTGCACTGAAGTAGAAATAATCTTTCCTTTTGTGTTTGTCATGGTACTGTATGTGACAGCGGACTTAGATTAAAATGTAATTTCATTAAAATTACAAGTGGGAGATCCAACGGAGAGGGATGTGAAATTACAGTACAGCTCACATCAGAAGGAACAGGAATACATTTTAAAGCTTTCAAAATGACCTAAGTGTGAATGTTCACTGTTTGATTTTTTCACTTGCAAAGGAACATAGAGCTGGAGGTAGACTATATCAAAACAAATGTTGAGACTAGACTGTTGAAAGCATTTTCTGCTAGAAATTAGATTTGAAAAAATATTATGCCCGTGTCTTCATTTAAGGCATCAATTTTAACACAATCACTATAGTTTCATTTTAAGTCCTTGATACTGGAGAGTAGGTATATTCTGTTCAAAGGTCCGCTTTTGAGTAGAAGTAATAACTGTTATTTAAGTAAATCTATGTTTCTTTCTCACTGTATTGTTCTTTAGGCTCCAGTGCCAAAGAGTGCTCTTGTTCCTGTGATACCTATTACCAAGTCAACAGGATCACGATTCCGGAACAGTGTAGAAGGACTGAATCAAGAGATTGAGATAATAATTAAGGAGACAGGAGACAAAGAAGAACAGCTTGTTGTATGTATCTGCCACTATGATTGCTGTCTGTAATTATTTTATTTTTACTTGGAAGTTGTAAGCTTTATTTTGTACCATTTTTGAATTAAACTTGTCTGGAATTTTGCTTTACTAATAAATGTATTTGAAAAGTATCATGGAAAACAAAAAGAAGAGTTAAAGCCTGAATCTAAACATTCTTCTGTTGTGATTACTGTGATGTAATTGTTTCCAGTAAAATTAGAAACCTCAGCTATGGAGAGAAAAAGACAAAGTCTGTTCTTAGAGCTTCTGTAATGTTTTCTTCCCTTTGCCCATGCTAAAGCATAGCTTATTCATTTCTCTTTTTATTTTTAGGTATTTTTTAGAGAGAAATTTAAAATACCAGAAGTAAGGGTCACAAATGCAATTAAGGAACTGGAACAACCTTTTGTATGAGCAGAGACTGGGAGAAATGGGGCTGAGTCTGGAGAAAAGGAAAATTTGGGGACCTTATGAAAGTATATGAATATCTGGAAGGAAAGAGAAGGGATCAATACTCTTCCCAGTAGTCCCTGCTAACAGAACAAGAGGCAGTAGGAACAAATTAAAATACATGACATTTAATTTGAATGCAAGAAAATAATTGTGGGTATTTTTTTAGCATGAGGGTGCTCAAAATTGGAACAAGTTGCCCGGTAGAGGTGGTGGAGTTACTGTCTATGAAGATGGTCAGAACCTGATTGGATGCAGTCCTGAGCAGCCTGTTGTAGCTGACTCTGCTTGAGCAGGGTGGTTGGACTTGCATGGTCTCAAAAAGTCCCTCCCAACCTCAAGATTTCCGTGATTCTGTAAAGTCTTAAAAACTGTTGTGCTTAGTTTCCAAACCTGACTTATTTTATCTTCTGTTGGAGTCTTGTACAATGAAAAAATTTTTCTACTTTAGTTTTATGAAACAGGAAAAAAAAAACTTGAGCACCACTGGATTTAAAGAAATTGCTAACCAGATAAGAGCGGTCATCTAATACCCTTTATTTTTAACAGCCTCAAGATATTCCAGATGGGCACCGTGCACCACCTCCATTGGTTCAGCGTAGCAGTAGTACTCGCAGCATTGATACCCAAACACCTGGTGGAGCAGAGAGGGGTAGTAACAATAGCAGCCGTTCCCAGTCAGTATCTCCGACCTCATTTCTTACCATTTCTAATGAGGGCAGTGAGGAAAGTCCATGTTCTACAGATGATCTTCTTACTGACTCCAGAGATAAAGGTACTGTGTAACTTTTGAATGTTTAACAGTGCTAAACTTAACTTGTCACTATGTAGATGAACATGCACTAGTAGAGGACTGTTGTTCTCCATATCCATGGAGAAATGATAGAACCTTTTTCCCTTTGTAAATTATTGTTTATTCTAAATTGCTCTAAATACTAGGTGAACACATCTGGTGATCCATAATTGAATCTGGATAGATAGATGAGGAATGTGCTTCCCTAATAGCTTTTTGTTTTTAAGTAATATTTTGTTCAAGTATTTTAAGCAAGCTAGGGAAGCAACAATGTGCAGTGACAGGTGGAACAGCAAAATAAATGAGTCGTGTTGCTTCTGTCAGGTCATTTTCATCATCTAAGACAAAATGGGTACTATCCAACTTTTCATATATGCACTCCTAATAGTTTAATTACTTGTTTATTTTTACCAGAAATCTTCTGAGATTTAGCAGCAGACTTCTATAATTCAACAGAAACGTGTTCTGGTTGGTATGGTTGGTTTTTTTAAGGCATTTAGCTCCTGCCTATTTCTTTCATCTAGATGATGACAGTACAGGACCATAGACTCAGATCAGCAGTTACAAACTGAAAATGTCCAGGAATGAACAGTTAGCTGAGTAGCCCGTGTATGATATAAAGAAATATTAGGGATGAAAGGGATTGAGACAGGAAAGCTTACTTGGAAATGAATGAAAATGTTTCTTAATTTTATAATACTGATAATAAAATGATTCTCTATTTGAGGGATGTTTTAGATGGTAGTTGTAGCTTTTAGTAGTGTTTTTTATAGTGTGACACATAAGTAATCAGTTTCTCTGTTTCTGCAGAGAATGGAAATAATTCTCCCTTGCCAAAATACGCTACCTCACCAAAACCCAACAACAGCTACATGTTCAAACGTGAACCACCAGAGGGCTGTGAAAAGGTGAAAGTCTTTGAGGAAAGCTTGTAAGTTGATCTTTACTATATAGGAAGTGACAGTTATGTTCAGAGTTACCCATTTGTTTATTAATTTTTGTCAGACAAATATTAGCCCAATTACGAAAACTACGCTAATAGCCTGATCTCTGTTTTGCGTGACTGTGTATTGATCTGTGTGTGTATTATATTGCCAAGATTGTGTGTTAAATTCAAAACCTTGGCATATGGTTTGAGGGGAGGGAGTTGTTTAAAGATAATTTTACAAGCTGGTGGCTTAGGACTCAACTGTGTTAACTGGTACAGTCTTGTCCCTTCTTGGTTTTCAAAATGTCTGGTTCTTCAAAAACTCAAGGGTGAGCTTCATTCCAACCATTTGTTTTTTTTTTTTAATGGCAAATCCAGCATAACTTGAAGACCCTCTCACGTGACAAATGCCAGAAGAGAAGCTCAAACAATCATCCACGCAGAGATTTACAAAGAAGCTATTAGTGCAGGTGCATTAGCTAGGTTATATGACAGGTTAGCTGTGGATCAGCGGCACCTTGCTGAACCCAAGCAGGCTCTTGCAGAATTAGTTATCTATTTTTACATTCTGCTGTTGAAAGCCCAGGGGGTTTTTAACAGTTGAAGCTAAGTTCTCACAGTCTTCTTCATGGTAAACACTCAATGCAAGTTGAGGTAGGGCTATGTTATGGGATCCCATCTCCAAATCTTAATGCTATACCCCTGGAAGCTAGTTCCACCTTAACAAAAACTGCTGTCGTTCCTACTAGGCATCAGACTGCGCCTGTGTAACTTGAGCGTGAGTTAGAAACAGGCTAATTTATTCTGCATCCTGAGGCTAATAATATCTCTGGTAGGTTCTTGGCAGGGTAATGCCATCTATCCTCCTCCATCTTCTTATCCACCAAATTTATGAAGATGAGCAGGCGCTGTGCTGATCAACTATGAAGTTGTTTCCACAGTTCCTGGACCCCTACCAAGACTGTCCTTTATGTAATGGTGCCTGAACTCCACCTCTGAGATCCTGCTCTGAGCCTAGCTTAGACAGTCTGAGAATCTGTTACTTGTATCACTGTAGGGTTCAAATTAGAGCCTATCTCTCCTTCCTTATCAAAAGAGACCATGAACTGTGCTCCAAGATCAGCTTGGAACTTGTTCACACATCAGATGCTGGCCCATGAATGTGTGTCAAGTGAACAACATTGGCTAGCTGAAATGTTTAATGTTTAAACCTAATCTTGTCTCTGGTGACGTGTTCATCAATGCACATACTTGCCATTGACAGAACTTGATTGATCAGTGTGGATTTAAAACCATTGTGTGTATTTTATTTCTAGGCCAAAGCCATTGCATGAAATTCCAGCCTTCTACTGCCCTGACAAGAACAAAGTGAATTTCATCCCTAAGAGTGGCTCTGCTTTCTGTCTTGTCAGCATCCTTAAGCCACTTCTTCCTACGCAGGATCTTACACTGAAGGGCACTACACACAGCCTGACTGTCTCCTCTGGCATGACGCCCAGTTTGTTACAGCCCATTTCTATGACTTCCTTGTCTGCAAACATGGATCAAGAGAGGATCTCTCGTGGAACAAGTACAGTAATGCCCCAGACATCTCTACTCCAGCAATCAGGATGTATTGAGGAAGCTGAAGAATAAATTTAGTGTCTTGACTTTTTTTTTTGAGCAATTACTGGGAAAAATTGGAACCAGTTGACTGGATCTTTCTGATCATGCTATTTGCATTGTTTTAACAACTTATGACACTGTCATAATTGAACTGTTTGTAAAATTGACAGTTTGGTACCACAGTGAGAAGTTCAGGATGGTGCAGCAGCTGATGCTCCATTGTACTTCCTGCTTAAGAAGACTCCAGTTCTGTTTATTGCCTGCTTTTTTTCTTTTTTTTTTTTTAATACTGGTGAAAACAAAGACTGTAATAATCTTCTGACATTTGAAGGACCTGTTGTTGTGATGCTATGTGTCCTTTGACTTTTTTTTCCACTACAAGAAAAATCTCAAGACCAACCAGCTGACCCCATTTTACCATTGTAACCTGCAGAGGGGAGGGGCAATCAAATGGTTTTGCAAGATGTCTTTTGTATGAAAATGTGTATTTTATAACAAACTTGCCTTTTCTGATGCATAGCGGATAGTGTTTAAAAGACACTTTTCTGATGACAGTTCCCCTCACCACCACTGCTGTTTTTTAAAAGTAGAGAAGATAAGATTCTTTTTACTTGGCTGTTTTACAGCTGCTGGGACCAAAGGATTGCTGAAGTACTTCGGCAGTCTCAAATTATGTGACCTTCCTGAACAGCCTCAGCCCTAAGCAAAGTAAGACAAGTTAATGTGTTTGAGAATTCTAAAACAGAAGAGTATCCAGAAAGCAGTGTTAGTACATAGTGTATGTTTTCTTCTTGATATTATGAGTCTGTGCTTCTCGTAAGTCGCATTCTTAAAACTCCTTCTTTTGCTCAGTTCCTGTCAGTGTTGGTTTATTGGCTGGAGAATTACAGTTTAAAGCACTTGTCCCAGTAGTGTTCCATTTGTCCACAGAATTTTTGTACAGAAGTGGGAAAAACGTGTTATGCTCTGGTTCCCTATTATTCCAGAAAATATGCCACTTACCTCTTACAGGTTGGCTTGGTTATTTACAGAGTGAGTCAGCGTGAGTTGTTAATCACTCTTGACAAAAATTTGCTCTGTTGTGACTCTTCACTGTATTATAGACCCTAGCCACGTGATGCTGAAATACCGGTGCATGATTTTCTCTTTTTGTCATAGTAGTGTTTCCTGTGTCCGTTGAAGGTGATGGCTCATCGGCCATGGTGTTAGTTACACAGCAGTTTGCTGCAGCAGATATATTCTCCCTTTTTGACTAGCAACTTAGGCTGGCATGTAAAACAGAATTTTTTGATACTCGGTCTGTCCTCATACGCAGTTTATGGTTTCTTTGAAGTTATAATAAAAGGTGAAAATTAGGGAAAAGGCCATTTCAAATGGGAACTGCTTAGGATGAGGTTTCTCTTGTGTTCCTAGGGTATATTATGTGGGTTTGAGTAAATACAACACAGATAACGTGCAAAAAACCTGCAGTGACTTGAATGACAATGTCATATCAACGTATAAAATGCTTGCCTTGTAACCTCTTTTACAGAGGTAAATTCAGTCATTTCAAATTAATATAATTGTGGATACTCTATGGGTCTGAATATTGGTCTGTTACGCGTGAGCAGTTCTGACTTGCATATGCATTACTTCTGTGGCTGAGTTGCAGACACAGGTCTCTCCCTAATGACATCTATTTAAAGATTATGCTGTAAATATAACAACTTTGTTCAGTGCTTAATATGCGAAATTTGGTTGCAGACACTTCACTTGGGGAAAAAAAATAGCCTTCATACCTTTGCAACCAATAGTCATAGTTCTGATGCATGCTTTACTGTTCCTGTAAATCCAACATAAATAACTGTCTGATAGCAATAAACTTTACAGAGCCAGTAAGTGTAAGTCGCACTGGCCTGCACAAGTCCTGCATTTAGAATATATATTGGGCCCCTCTTCAAAATGTTATGTAGAAGTTCAGCAAATGAAAAAAGGTACCAGAAAGTATGAAAATAGTAGATCTGTTGAATTAGCAAATGAGCAGAATTTGAATTGTCATTTTTCATCAAAATAGGATCATGCAGATGGGACTAGAGAACTCCGTTTTGGAGTAACAGCTCTGATTTACACTGAATAAGTTGTTGGGAGAGAGGACTTTGTGCATGAAATTGGTGTAGTATGATCAGTTAATGATTCTTTTCTAGGTTTTGAGAATCAGTTTCTTCTGAAACAGTGAAATTTGGAGGCTAATATTACTGCTTTAGATAGGTTGTTTAAAGCTGGTGTGACTGGATTCATGGAAGATGGGATCATTCAGGTGAAGGAAGTTCTTGTAAGTCTGTTTTCTATTTCTGTAGCAGTAGCATGTAAAGAATTTTTCCATCAATGCCAAAATGCATAGTGCTTTATCAGGCGATCTTAACTGAACAGTTAAGAACCAAAGGGCTAAAGTCAACGATTAGCCTTTATTATGGCCTTGAGACTTAACTGATCTCACCAAAACTAAATTCTGATATGTTTTCATCACAGCGTGATACTCCCAAGCAGCAGGGCCTTTCTTAACCTGGGACATTTTTTTCATTTGTAGTACTCAAGCATCTCTTCAGTAGTTTACATTGTATATTATTGGACAATGTACTGTGTAAATTAGCGAGCTGCTCTGTTAAGAAAAATAAATGTATGAGGAGTTTGCTTTTTCTCTAAACAAATTGGATTCAGGACAATATTCAATTTTTTTTAATGCACAGGACTATTCATTGCTGTGGCAGCTCTACTTTAATGTGAATCCCTTCTGAGGACTCAGAATTAAGAAAATACAACAGCTCTTGTTCTAAGACCAGCTTTTACAAGTATGCATACAAAAATTAGCCTTAAACTTCCTACGTGCTGTCTTGTGCCATAGCAGAGCTGCAAGGTAAAGTATTTAAATCAATTTCAAAGTAGTTTTGAAACTGTATAGAACTTTGTAAGATCCTCTTATGCATAGAGTTGAGATATTCAGTTTTACGGGGGGTTGATCCATGCATTGCTCAAGCACAGTTTTACTGAAAGATTTCAAGTTCTTCTAGCATTCTTCAAATCCTAACTATGCATAGACCCAGTCAGTTCCTTGATTACCTACTTTGTAGCTTAAATACTTAAAAGGTCTATTTTTTACATACAACTTGACACGCTTGATACTGTTTTCCTGATATTTTACATTTCTAGCCAGACTTAAAGGCTGGTGGCTGTGTTCAGTAACACTGACAGTTGATTTTTTGAGATATACTCAATAGTGTGCCTCCAGCTGTAAATTTTACATAATTCATAAGGAGGTGGTTGTTGTAATGAAAGTCCATGCTGGCAGCTATGAATATTGGACTCTATTTTAAAAAATTGAGGCACGAGGGAAGAGAATTTCTTGTTAAACTTTAATGTGCTTCAGCTATTCTTTGTTTTCTTGGTGCCATAATCTTGTAGCAATGATTTTAAGTACTTGGAAAAGTAAAATATAATGCTTGAGTACATATAGCTTGGAAGGAAATTCTTGATTGCATGTGCATATCCTGAGTGAGAAAGAAGGGAGTGCAAATTAAATGTTGTTTACTATGGAAGTAAGTGATTGCTGCATCTGCTATTGCTTTATGTAAATCAGCTCTTAAAAAGTATGTTTACTCTCAGGGCTATTTTTTGGTTTGTTCTAAAATACAGTTTACTGAAATTGAGAGCTTAAGATTTTTGAAGAACACTGAAGTTGAGCCTTTGGGGAAGAAAAAAGCGCTTAAAAATAGGTACTTGCATCATTTTATTGCTTTAATATGTGGAAATATTTAAAATATTAACATTATACACCTATTAGCAAATATATTTGAAAATTCATAGTACTGCCATATATAAAGATTATTACTTCTGATCTTGATGCTCAGAGTTGATTGTTGCTAAGACGACTTTTGAAACAAGGAACGTGTAGCTTTAAGAAAAAACATTGTTTGGCAAAAATGCAAAAAACAGTCATCAATTAACCTTTCTTCTGCCTCAGGCCTAACATTTTTGCTTGTTGAGTTTAATAGAATTCATTGGTATGGCAGTAATTCCTTGCTAAAATATTATCTATTCTCTCCCTACTCTCTCCCTTCTCTCCTACTCCCCTCTGAATTGCTCCCTGATGTCTTTACAGTAACTCACTGTTTCCTTGCTGAATATCTGACAGCTTCTCCATGAAACTCTGAAAGAGGGTGAGGAGAATGCATAGAAAGACACCAGTAACTTGCAGTTACAAAGATCTGCTGGATGACTTAGATATTTTGATTTCCATTTGTCTCATTGTGCACACACACAGTCTGTGTAGGCCTGCTTTTTTAAACTGTATGATTTGGTATTTGTAAGAACCATTTTCATGGAAAAAGTTGCAGAACTTTTCTTGTACAGAACTGATACACGCTTAATACAGACATCTTAAAAGCAAAGCTTGTATGTCATTCTTGTTCTTATGAAATCAATATAACCTGCAAAAAAGATCCTTGCTATAAAGCATTCAAACGCTTGAGAATGTCAGGACTGTGCTTTCTCCATGTAATTTTGTGGTTTAAGAGCCCTTCATCAAATGTCATAGCCTAGTGATGTTGTGGTGGCTTAGACTCAGAACAGGTTGGTATGTATTAAAAATCGTAGCTCGTAAGGAAGGTTAGTCTTCTGTTACCTTTCTAAACTGGTGGGGGATGAAAAGCACTGTGAAGAATTGATTTCATTATGATTGAAGTGTTCATATGAAATCATTTTTCTAAACCTGAGTATCTAGGAAAACAAAATGACTGTTAATTGAAAGGTGTACCTGTATATTTACTTGACATGAATTTGTGAGTGTTCAACAACTTTAGGAGTCAATCTTGCTCTTAAACTTTTATTTATACAGGAAGTGACCTAGATGCATTGTTTTGACTCTGTTACGTTACTTGTTTAGTTGGGAAAGAATGCAAGCTATTCATGAGTGTTTGGTGAAATTCCAGTCCTGTATACCAGCTGAACTGCAACAGTCTTTCTGAATGCTCCAGATGTGAATGGAGTCCTGTTACTGCTTTCTTGATTCATTGTATGTCATCAGTAAATACTTAGGTATGGTCTTTGCTTAATAGTTCTCCATTGGGATTTGTATTTGACTACAGAGACTTCTGTAGTGTTGACAGATCTATCTGAATTGTAGAAGAGGACTTGGCCTGAAAGCACTGGAAGTTACATTTCTCACACAGATCTGTTCTGAAACAACTCTTTGGAAAAACTAATAAGCTAGAAAACAAAACAACCCTCTCTGGACTCCTCATCCACTGTAATTGTCAATGGATTGGTAGTCAAAGAAGAATATTGCTTGGGTTTATTATAAATAATTTTTCATTTGTTAAAATGTGCAATTTTTGAGGGTAACAGTCAAGGGCTGTCCAAAACTGCCATTAGATTTGTCTTTGTATGAAATTGGCTGATGTGTTTTCCTCTGTTACACTGTGATAAATTTGTGGAGGTGTTCTTGTGTATGTTGTACAGATTGGTTACTTGTTGCATGTAAGGCTATTTTTGTAAGCAAGATGAATTCCAGGGATATTCTGCAAAAAGGGCCTATTCTGAGTTGATGTACACTGGTGTAAAACTGGAGCAGCTCTAGTAATTTCAATGGAATTCTTGATTTACACAAGTCTTTGCTATGTGTAGTTATGCCAGTACTATTTTGCACAATGTTGTTTTAAATCTTGAGTACTGAATTGTGAACTGTTTCCGCTAGAAACAGTAAAAAATTCTACAAACTGCAATAGTGGAATGTTTTTGGGATTTTTATTTTTATTTTATTTTCTTGGCTAAAATAAAAAGTCATCACTTTCAGCTATGGGCTAATTTTCTTTTTGTTTTTAGTGGTGAAATTTTGTGTGGTCTGACAGCCTCAAGACTTGTGTCAGGATTTACCCTGAGTATAGTGGGCATTTACTCCAAATAAAATATGCACTTCCAGTTGTTTCAGACAAAATGCATCAGGGTGGAAATGTCTGGTTTAAACTGTGTCCTTATTTCTGCAGTGCATCCTCACAACAGTCATAAAGAGAATAAGCCTTGTCTTACCTACGTGCTTCTGATCTCTAAAATCAGGCTTCTTTATTCATGATCAGGATTTGGTGATCAGAGTTCCTTTACACCAGATATACTAGCAAGGTAGGTAAATTATGTTTTGGGTTTTGATAGCTCTTGTATTGTCTAATTTGTCTGAAAGGCTTGAAGCAATTTCCCTTAGGGAAAATCATTGTCAGCTATATTTCATTCCAGAACAAAGAGTAAAGTACAAGGCTTACCTGAAGATGGGTGAGGAATTGAAGGGCTTCCAGAGTGTACACCCCAAACCAGGGCTGGTTTATGCTTTTCCATCGTAGAAAAGAGAGTTGGGTCAATACGTGTGGCAGCATCATCATGTGTCTGAGAGTGTGCATTTCACAGTAGAGTCCATGGGTAAATTTGTGCTGAATTCATTACTTCGTTAAAATCTAAAATTGAGTGTTCACAGCTCTTGAGAACTTTGTTCACCTGTCTCTAAGTAAACAGGTCCTGATTCTTTATTAATTATGCTGTGACCACACTCTCCATTAAACTATTTAGTCACTACTAATTTCAAGTGTGGTAACTATGGTTTCCTGAGTGTAAGGATGAACAGGTGATTTTACAGTAAATACAACTTTTATATCTTTTTTTACTGTATTTTGTTCGTGCTGTTACCTGTTATTTATGGCTTTTAAAGTAGTTCTCAACATTTTTTTCTACAAACTAACATTACACACTATGCAGTGTACTTTAATATCTTGTCTAAATCTACAACAACACCCAACAAAGCAGAAAATCCTTGTCAACATACTGTTTACTCAGTATGTAAAAGACTATGTGCAACTGCTATAGATCAAATGTCAAAAAATCTTCTAAGATTACTTAGCAATAGTAATTCACCAATGCCATAACACCCTGGTCTCCACCAATCCTCTTTGTTTCTTATTTTGACCTCAGTGTCTGATTCCATTCTGTGTTTGCCATCTCATTTCATGGGCCATGAGTGGGTGTGTTGTGTTGTAATTGCTGAGTGGTCCTTTCCATATTAGTAGTGCCTGTGCACCTGATTTTTTTATCTATGGAAACAAAGCTACTTAAAGGGCTTCTCATGAATGGAAAAGTCACCTGTGCCGTATGACAAGAAGTCTTCTAATGCTGCTGGGAATGTTCTGAAGGAAATTTAGGTTCAAAGGGCTCTTTGTCTGACGTAGCGTTTTACACACCAGACGAGTAGTCTAACATACCAAATATCCACCAACCTTTCATGCTAGAAGGGTATCTCTTCATTTCTGCTGGTTTCTTCTGGTGTTTAAATTATTTGCACGCTTTGTATTGTGTGCAGGTAAAGTGCAAGACGTGTTAAGAAGCAAATGAAGATAATCTATGAAAACAAAAAGACCTGAAAGAATAACTGCATGGTGAGCAGCACTGGTCCTCCAACTCTTGATTCACTGTATTCATTGTGAGAGGTTTTGTCCCTCAGTGAAATAGCTGTTCATTTTGCTGCTTCACCTAATGAGGTAGAACCAGGCAAGACACTAGCTGGGAGAATTTCTCAGGTATCTCAGTTCTCCCTTAGAATTAGGGTTGAATGTATAGCAAATTAGTATAGAAGTTGCAAGCTAAGGCTGCTTGTGTTTTGTCCTATTCCCTTGTCATTTTTCTTCCTCCTGGATTTCTCGTCAATTTTTGCAAGTAGCTGCTCTCTTAACGTATTCCTTCTGTAGAGGGTATTTACAGAAGCACTGTTCAGCTGTCAGACCTGTATGGGGTCCAGTACTGGGCAGGGTAAACTTAACAACCAAACATGGTGAAGGAAATAATTAAGGTGGTGTTCTCCCACACTTGAAAGGGGATGTGAAAGGGGATGGATTCATCACCACTGCATGTGCCATTTTCCCAAGATTTATTTGTGCCAGGCAGAGCTTATTGATCACCTCCTGCATTTTCCAGTTACAGAACCCTATTTCCTGTACTTGTGTTTCTGAGGGAGTCCTGGAACATGGTCCTGTAACTGATGCTTGTTTTGACGCAGGAGGAGTATATCTGTAATGAATAACACTTTCATATTGTGGTTACATTTCCTTTATAGAAAAGAAGAAAAAAAAATCAGTATTAGAGTAAAAACTAATTACTGCAAGTAGAACACTTTTTATTAATTCCTACACTTCTGAGCGTACTTGGATGTGTAACTGGTCTGATTTAGCTGTTCATTGAGAAATTCTGTTACACAATACACTGTGGGTACTTTTGCTAACACTAAATGCATAGGTGACCGGTATAAACACATTTCAACATTGATAGGTTTTCCCATCTCCTAGCAGCAGGTTCTATTCACTTCTGTGAAAAGGAAGCATTGCCAGAATTCATCTGGTTGTGTGTGTGTTAGGCGGATGAGAATCTATGCTCTTTGCACTTCGGGAAAATTTAACAAAAAGGCCAACTCCTGGCCTACCCCGGATCTTCTGCATGGCTTTTGTAAAAATGATGTCTGAAAATATTGCTTCTATATTACAGCATCAACAGAACTACTACTCAGCTGTAAGGCATGTTCAGAGTTCAGTGCTGTGTTGGGTTGATGAAGAGTTAAGGTAGAATTCGATTTACAGTTTGCAGGTAAGATTATCCATAACTGATGGAGTGAATACAGTTACTGTCATCTGGGAAACTATAAATTAGTCTGGGCAGTCAGAATTAAGTTACTTCTCTCTTGAGATGAAGTTTTTACTTCAAGTTTCTGTTTAAATAGAGCAGCCTGAAAAAAAAAAAAAAGTAGACCATTCTCAATCTTTTTTTGAGTTGCAGATGTTTAATCTCCTTTTTAGAGGTTGCTAGTAGCATGCTATGGAACAATTCCATTTCCCCACCTAGAAAATGAACTTTTCTTAATGTTTTCTGATGCAAGTTGTGAGTTTGTGTCTTCAGCCCATTAAGTTGCCCTTCAGGTTTCTGGGAGCTGTTTGCTAAAATTCAGTATACTTCTTCAAATAAAACTGCAAGGGTATGTAGGGTGGATGGCAGCATTATTCTACGTGTCTGTAAAAGCTGCCGCCACAAGTAAGCACTATCCATCCACACCTTCAGCCAAATTTATTGAGAGCAGTAGGTAAGGTTGTTCAGGAGTCACAGTATGAGGTGATTCCAAGCTTAAACTGTAACCTCTGCATAGCAAATAAACACAGCTATTCACAGATCAGTTTGACAAATGTGTGTTCAGTTGCATTGCTTATTTAAAGCAGTATCACCTACTTTCTTATTGTCTCTTGCACACCCCCACAGTTGTGGGGTCAGAATTAAGAGGATCTGAAATACAAGTATAACTAGTCTGCATAAGTTAAAATGTTCAAACTGTGTACTTCAGTCTAATTCTCCTTGGCCTAAGGCTTACTTGAACACCCAGGTGACTGGTGCTATTTTGCCAGCAGCAAGAAGTTAACTATAAGTCAAGGCAGAGCTTGGCCAATGTAATCTTGTACTAGACAAATTCACAAAATGTTATATCCTAATCTAGCCTGGATTTTTGTTTGTTTGTTTCATTGGCAAAAATCAAGATTTTAACCACGGTATTTCCAAGTGCTTTGTTCTTTGGTACACTGGATCCGTATTTCTAACTGTAGTAGGAGTACAGAACCTGTGTTCAATTTCACATTTATTGCCCAAAAAAGTCTTTTAAAACTGCAGATTGAAAGCTTCAGAATTGTTCTGCTAGCTAAGTGCAGTTAAGAATGAAAAGTCTTGGTTTCCTCAGTGTTAGGAAGTGACACCATCATGCTATCCACTGTTATGCCCTACATACAATTTAGCTGTCTCAGAGGTGGGAATCTGAAGTACGTAATTTCCTTGAAGATAAAACAAAAAGAGTCCGTTGTATGCCCTAGAGGATTTTCCTGGAACTAGTATTTACTTGGTAACCCTGGGGGCTTTATTTTTGGAAGACTGCAGGATAGAAAAGTAATTAGCTAGATCTAATTTCTGGAACGTTACAATACAAATCTTTTCTGCATTGAACAGCAGAAGCTTAAGCTTTCAAATGGCCTCCAGGTGCCCCAAAAACAAGGTGCTGGAGACTGAATAGCTCTTAAAGCTCACGGTAGGATTCTTTAACGCTGTGCTCCTTGAAACTTAAACGCTGACATTGTCATGTGAAATGATCTATGTTTGGACTAGGTTTTTAGTCACTCTGTAATGGTAAAATGAATTTAGACTGTTTTGAAGACTCTTGTAACAAAATACCATAAAAATTAATCCCTTGAATGACTAAGCATTAGGCAGTTCTGAATATCCAGTGACATCTGGCTTTGCAAGTATATCCAGATCTGTAAAAAGATTGAACTGTAATGGTACAGCTTTAGTCATATTCTTAACAGCTACCAAAAAAAAAAAAAAAATCTTATTTTTAAAGTAAATTTTAAAATTATTTAAATTGACTTCAGAGTATTTCTGTAGGCAAACAAATGATGTATTTTCCTGTCTCAGCAAACAAGAAATGCTGGCCTAACTTGAATTGGTTGGTACATATGCTGAAGTGGGAGATTGAGTTGCTTCACAAACTGACTACAAGCTAAGTATGTTAGAGGTCTTCTAGGATTAAGAACCCATGGAAGTAGAAACTGTTTGCATTTATTGCAAAGAAAAAAAATGTAATTCAGTGTAGAACACGATCTGCTAACACATTTTCTGTCTGTCAGCATGAATTCTATAACATGAGGCCATCAGTGCAGCCTGTGTCAAATATTGTGTGATAAGAGCATTTGTTACTTTTTCTTCTTACTGGCACTGCTGGGACACAGAGTATGCAAAGAACAAACTCTCCCCCCATGCGAAGAGTGTAGTGCTGCTCTCTAATACTGTAACATCTAGTGCTTTTGTTTGGAAATGTAAAATGTGATTGAACTCTGAAAGAGAGAGAATGGATTTGATTCTCTGAAAAGAGCTCTAAGATGAATTTGTTTTTACAAGTATAAAAGAAAAGTAAAAATTGGTTGATTATGGAAGCCTTACATGTCCACCACACTCCTTATTCTTTTTTAGATCAACTTTGCAGAAGAAATAAATCTTCTATGACTGTAGATGAACCCTAAGTATTATGAATTTGGATAGCAGGATTGGAGATGGGAGGGAAGCAGTGCAGAAAGTACCTAAGATTTGCATACAGCAGTCTGTAGAGGCTGTTCTTTTTGTTCTGTTATTTTCCACGGTTCAGTGATTGCTACGTATGATGGAGTATGTATAGTTCAGAGCTTTATTAACATTCTCATCCTTCAGATATTTAGCTTGAATAATGAGTATTGTGGATAATCAAGAAATAATGTGTATTTCCATAACTAGGTATTTAATGCTTTTTTTATTGAGTTCAATGTATAAAATGCTTTTTGCATGAGTTGTCCTTCTAGTCTGTCTGCTCATAAGATTATCTCCATTCTTCTTCATATGCCTTCACCAGTAACAGATGTTCTGCAGACCTTGCAAAGCTGTAGGTGAGTGTCAGTGACTGTCAGTTGTGCTGCAGGGTGATACAGACTTATCTTCGCTGCCAAGGAAATAATGCCACTGCTTGGGTTATTCTGTGATTTACAGCAGTTTTTTTCTGCTGTATTACAGCAATCTATATTATGTGCATAAATATATATCCTCCTCTAAAGCTCACACAGGAATCCTAAGTTATGTATGGTACTGTTTTAGAGAGGAGCAAACTGTTGGAATAAAGCTTTAGCACTGCTCATGTTCAGGCTGCAGAGCAAGTGTAATATGCAGTCTGATGTTTTCCCATATGCCCTTCTGCATGTCTGGAAGGATGGACAAATTCTTCCATTTGGGATAAGGAGAGAAAGGGAGCACAGAAAAACCTGAATTTCTGGCAAGTCAGATACAAAGGCCAGGGGGATATTTAAGAGAAGTGCTGGGCTAGCACAGCTGCAGGAGCACAGCTGTGCTCTGTGTGGCAAGGCTATGTAGTGACGGAGTAGTTTCCCCATCTGCAGCAATGGAAAGGTAACTTTGTTTTCTTCATTTAGGTTTCAGGCTCTGAATACAATCTCTTGTGTGTACAGCGTCCTTTTAACCATGGTGTGACACTGGGGCATGCCCAGATTCATATCTTGTAGGAACTGATCTGCAGACAAAGGCACAAGTGTATTATATTCATCTAAGAAAGTAAACTTTAGTAAGAAGTGTGCTTGAAATACTGCACAAATCTTGAAGATGTAGAATTGTATTCTATTTCCTCCTCTGATGTATTTGAAATTTCTCCCTATTGTATTCCTCCCTCAGGCAATTCACAGTGACAATCTCTTCCTGTGTGGCTTGTTAACATGTTGTCCAGCAACAGGTAACATGCCTAGTTTCTGAACCTAAAAGCATGTGTGTTCCCCCGCTTCTTGCTGCATCCTCATGAGCGGTGCTAGTATCTTTCTCATCAGTAGAAGTGCAGGACCCTGCAGAAAAAACAGGTTAAGGGAAAATAGACAGAACATCTATTTATTTTCAAATGCACCCGAAATTCAGGTGGTCTCTGAGGTGAGTTATAATGCAAGTGCTTGTCTTTCCACAGAAGGATGCTGTAGAACATTCACTAATTTTGATTTATAAGACCTTGTTCAAGTAAAAAGTCTGAGGAACCTGAGAATGTCTGGAAAACTACTTCTTTTGGCTTTTACTGTAAAAACTTACTGTCCTCTTGTCCAGGTTCAGAAGAATCCTGTTTGTGGTTAATTTCTTGTGATGATGCTTAGTCATTTTTTCTGGACTGCACTGGCTTGCATCTGTGCATGCTGCAGCATCTCTTGCTCATGTTTTTTCACTATGTTCTCTGTGGCTTCTCAGTCTTTTTAGAAGAACAAAGAAACAAACAAAAATCTAAACCCCAAAATAAACAAAATAGCCCTGCTGTCTGCAAATACTTGCTCCTCACATTCTACCCTCATCTGCAAATTACGAATAAGTACGTTCAATAATTTTGTTACAAGTTCAGATTCTTGGAGTATTATTAGGAGAAGTTGAGAATTTACTACTTGTCCTGTTCGTTCCATTTTTAGTTGTTAGTACACGTGACAGATTTTTACTTCTTTCTTTAATTCTCTGGTTGTTTTCTCTTCTGGAAAATGTAACAATGAGTAAAGTAGGATAGTGGAATGTAATGTCTTTATCTGTAAACTTATTCAGAAAGCTATAACATAACTTACTTTAAGGAAGCAAAATTAATTTTGATGCATCATGAAGTTTTCATTCAGTTGTGTTACTGGATTTCAGATTGCACTTCTTAAATGAATGCATGGTTCTCATCTGAAAAGTCCACAGTCTTTAAGATATTTTTTTATGCTTTGAATTAAGTAATTTTGTAAGTGGTATAGAACTAGTTTGTTGATCACTAAACGGAAATCAGAGCAAAGGTTATGCTCTCTTTAGTAATATTGGGATATTTAAAATCATAGTTAGATCCATCCTAATGCTAGGTGGGGCTGTAAGGCATTAGCCAGCTGTTGCTCTCTTGCAAAAGAAGATTAACACACATGTGCCTCTGACTGGAAAGCGTTTGAAAATGTGTGCTAGCTTCTCAGCTGGTGCCACTCATGGGCTAGCAGGCTGAAGCACTCCTTCCTCCTGCAGCACTTTGTGTAGAAAATGTTAATGATGTTAACATGTTTCATTATACAACAGCTGAGTTTTTCAAACCATCTGGGCTGCAGGTGAGGAATAATGATTTCTATGATAATTCTTGTTGCTGTCTACATTAACCCTAGGGTATTTATTAAGACTGAGCTCATGGAAAAGCTGTTCCATCTATAAAAAGAGTCTTCAGGCTTTTCTGAAGAGTAGTAACAAGCAATGTCAAAAAGTAATTTGAGTACAGGCATTTAAAGCATTTCTGGTTTCCTGATTTCTCTTACTTTTTTTTTTGTTTTGTTTTTTGTACTTAAAAGCTGAGAATCATCAAGCTTGCTTATCTGCACGTTGTTTCTTCCATGAACTTCTGTCTTCTGAACTTCTGGAATAACTCCAGGAATAAAAATAGGCCTGAGTTGAAAAAACACTGCTAAAGAGCTGAAAATCAAAGCCAGCAGGCCATAAGGAATTCCCAAAAAAATGTGTATGCATGGGGTGAGTCAGTTGCATCTTTATTTCTTAAAGATATAATTATATAGAAGAGAGATGACAAAGTATTTGCAGTAATATTGGTAAGGTTACTAAAGGTTATACAAGCCTTGTATAAGTTTTGGAAAGTTCCTTTAAAAAGGGTTATGAGAGATTCGACTTTGAGTCCCCATTGTTTATAATATCCTCTTTCAGCACAAAAATATTTTCCGTTCCCATCAGTTTTGTCTTTTTTTTTTTCATTTGGCAAACATGGATATTTTTCCTGAACTTTAAGTAGAATGAAAAATCATTATTTATGTTGGCTTGCAAAAATTGTAGCTTCCCTCCAGTCAGACTGGTGGATTTGTTTTTAGAGATGTTTTACCAGTATATATCTTACACAGTCATTTAGTGAAAGCAGATTATATGAATTTAAACAAAAAGGTTCAGGGCTTCTTTGCATGGTTTGAGAGTGAGCTATATATGTCAGAGAATATAGGCCTTTCTATCTGTAAATATGCAATAAGTTTTACTCCGTGGTTACACAGCTATCTGCTTAGTGCTTTTGCCTTTCTCCATCTAATCCAGCTCCAAAGGGACTACTTGTGACATTCCAAACTGCTGAGCAGCTTTCCAACAGCTGCCATTGAAATAAGAATAAAAACAAAACTGTTTTCTTTGTTCTCTTCCCAAGCATGGCTTGGGTGAAAATGGACCCAATTTCTTGTGTGTGCCAACCACACCCCTGCTGCTCAGTTGCTGCTTTTGGGGCAGTCACCTCTGTCCACTATCCTGTCATCCCTCCGCTTAAGAGGAGGACCAAAGACTGAAAGTTACTTTGAGAGTATCCACAGGAGGAACAATAAATCATGGGCTTTGCAGTTCCAGGGCCTGGAAATGGAAGCCTCTGCATCTAGAAGGAAGTGCTTGGCATTTCTGGTGAGGTACTCCAAGGTGTACGGCACTGATCTGTAACCACATCACTGTAGTGCTGGACCTTAAACTGTACCATTCAAGCCTATACAAAAGCTATTTTAGATGTCTTTGCAGTATAAAGGAACTTAAGATTGAACTTTCCTGTTCCTAGTGATTAAGTTAACCAGGTAAAAGATTAACCGTATGATAAATTTGGTGTTTTAAAAAATATTTTTAAAGAAAAAACAAATATGGGGCTGCTCCGAAAGTAATGCCTCCTATTTTATTATGTTGGCCCATGATGTCAGGGTGGATGTTGGTGGTATAGCAGTAGAGGTTGAACCTTTCCACCAATATTCATTACACTTTGTTGCCATGCAATAGATAGCAGCAGAGGGGCAGTCTGACCACATGGTGTCTGACATGGAAGTGCTGATGAAGCAAAGGGGTGGCATTGAATTCTTCCATGTGGAAAACGTGGCATCCACTGACATTCATTGATGCTTGCTGAACGTTTGTGGAGACCAAACAGCGGATATACACTTCATATGTAGTGGATATGCATTTACACACACAGCTACTGGCAATGGTGAATTTTTAAAACTATTGTAAAGTGAAGGAATACTTAAATTATTATAACTAAGGTGGAAAAAAAGACTGCAAGCTGAAGGAAAAGATAGGTAATTGGCAGTATTTTTGTGACTTTTTTTTTTGTTTTGAAGAGTTCTATGAAGCAGGTATTCCTTCCTAATAAAATCTACACAGAAAGTTTAGGACTTCCCTTGACTCCAGAATCTTTTTTTGTGGTTGCTTATTGAGATTTCCAGGAATGTCTTCTGTCTCCACGTTCTCCAGTGAGGCTGCTTAAAGGAGATTTTTGTAATGGCTAAGAGGAAAAAAAAAATTAAGAACATATTGACCTATTGTTTCATTTCCAATTGATTGATTTATATAGAGCAAGCTGTTTAATGATCTTCCAAGTATCTGCTTGTAAATATAGTTTCAATAGTGTGTTTAGAAAATTACAGAAGTTCTGGTTATACCTCATAAAACTGAGACTGGTTATATTTCCGCAGGAAGATGATGATATGCCAAAATGTTGGTCACACTTAGCAAGAAGATTCCATTTCCACAATGCCATGTAACTATTTACTAATTTTATCAGAAGTTTTATAAGTTCTTTAAAAATACTTGTATAGATGGAATTCTAATATACTATGTGAGATTGAAAAGGAAAAATTTAAAGAGGAGGGTAGAAGTTTTGTACTTTGGCATAGATTGGCAAATGAACACAGGGAATGACATTGGAAGTGCTGAACGCATTTCAGCTGTTTAATCCTAGATTAAATGATTGCTCTCCTCTTCTGAAACTTTGCATCTATAAGAAAGCCATTGTCTTCATACAAAAGGAATTCACCTCCCGTGTATTAGAATGACATGAATAGAAGTCTAGAAGCTGCTCAAAAGATTTTGGATGTGACCTGAGCTATTTTGCAGAAATGCAGAAAGGTTATTGAGAGGGACACAAAGAAGTCATTGAACATATATAAAGCTGGCTGCTATTTGCACTGTTGTTTAACTGTATGGTTCCTCAGTACGTGGATCTCAAACGGTTGGTTCCTATTCAATTCACTTAAAAAAAAAAAAAAAAAGTATGAGATCTCAAGTGTGCAAGACTTAACCTATTCTTACAGAAATTTCTTTATAAAGCTTCCAATATTTTAAAATTGGAAAGCTCGCTACTAAGCGTATAGCACTTGTGTCCAGATACTTACGGTTTTGTGTAGAAGGAACGTTGGAAGATTCCAGGGTTAATGAGCACATTATTTTTAACTTGCTTGGAGGAAGATGAGAAATAGGGCCCAGTCTTTCTTTATGCTGTCTGCCAGAAGGCTTTTTGGAATTTTTCAGATTTTATTTTTCAAATTCAAAAGGAATTCTAATATACTTAAATAGCTATATTTGCTCTCCTTGTTTTCAAAAGGATTACTGAACTGTGCAGGACTGTTGTTATGGAGTGATTGTTTCAGAAGAAAGACAAATACTTGAATGTCAGGAAGCTTGCATGAGGCAGCAGGTCTGAACCTACCATCGTAAATTCCATGCTTAGTTATGGAAGGTTGGTGAAGGCAGGTGAGCAGAAATGATTTAGCACTGCAGTTGGTTGTCACGTTCTCTGATAGACTCTCAGGGAATGAGACAACAAATTACTGTTACTGGCTTAAAGCAGGTTTACCTCCTGACAGATACCTTTTCAGCATCTTAAAGTCGTATTTGGGAGCCCTTCCTTGCATCTGCATCTAAACTCACAAAAATGGGAAGACATAACAGCAAAAGAAGATCAGTCTTTGACTCATTATACAGTATATTACCTGCAGCAGTTTCTGACTATAGAATCTGAATTCAAACCAACAAACCGACCTAGATATCTGTAGGACTGGGACGTGTTCCACTGCTGTAAGGTTTTCATACATACTTATGTAAATAAGGTGATGGTGTCTATCCCAGAGAAACTGACCACCCCTTGGAGAAAAAATTAGAAATACTAAATAATGATTATAATCTTTTCACTTCTTAAAGGCAAAAACATATTGAAGACATACAAGCAATGCTGTACAGCATCCTAGCAATAGACATGTAATTTTGACTTTCATTCATTTTCTTTTACCAAATTTGAACTGTGTGCTTTTGAGTATAACCAGTGTCATCCTGGAGGAGAGTGTTTCAGGCACAAAACAGAGTTAAGTTTTCCTTCACCCTTTTTTCTTGCTCAGTAAAAACACTTTAAAAGAAGAATTGCTGGAAGGCTGGAAGATGGAGAGTCTTTTGGAAGGCAAGTATCTACACAAGGAGGAAAGTTGTTTAATGTTTCCTCTTTCACATGCTGACTTGTTTGTGGTGATAAGCTCATTTTTCTGCTTTAATAACAAATACAGAGAACAATAGGTTTTTGTTCTGCAGGTGTGGAGGGGATTCTTTATTTTTTGTTTTGTTTGCTGAGCCTGCTCGTGAGATATAAGAGCTAGCAGTAGCTAAAAATGTACTAAGATTATGTATTTTTGTCTCCACTGAAATAATGGTGAACTGCAGAAGTACTTCTTGGCAGCCAGTACTTTGTGAAGTGTAGACAGTACCATATAGATGAGTGAACATTAACTTTTTGGAATTCCCTGTTTGCTTGTAATTGTCAAGATACAGCTCCTGGGTTTTATCTTTCATCCACAGCAACAGTTCTTTCTATTTTCATGCAGGCTTGCTCTAAATGGTATCAGATATGTAGCTTTGGGATTGAATGTTGGTAGTTCCTGCCCAAGTTGAGACAAGGACCAATCTGAAGGTAAGAGATGAAGGAAAAAGGAAGTGAACTAAATATAGTATAGTTAAAATTAAAACTTTAGTGTTTATGGTTATCAGCATTCACACGTGCTTCCCTTGACTGTCTTCTCACCACATGGCAAGAGCCATGTACCAATGTTATAAATGTACTACAGTAATAAGTGCTAAGCAAGGAGCTGGTACATAAAATTGTTTTTCTTCCATTCTATATACCAAAGTGCAAAAGTACCAGCAACTCATAGTCCATGAATGCAATCCTTTATTTACAGCAGTAACAAGAAACTGTTGACATGCAGATGGCCTACAACACACTCAAACACTGCAAATGCCCAGCTTAGTCAATGCCCGTTTTCGCTCAACTTTCTTTGTCAAGAAGAAGAGTAAACCTCTGGGAGCATGAGGGGTAAATGTACCTGCAGTATTAATTCTCAACATTCTGAATACAAATAGAATTAAAACGTCAGTAATAGTGAATCTTGCCAACTCTCAGTAGGTAAGTGGGTGAAGGATCTGGCTTTGACAGCTAGGTGCATGTATATCTACCCAGCAGAAGCACTGAACATGCCTTCAATCTATCGACTGAAAATCTTGAATAATAGATTGAGTGCATAGCAACAGATATTGTTTATTGTTGCCCAGGCACTTTAGCAGTAAACTCCCTCCTACAAAACTGCATAGGATTTTGCTAAGTGCTAGCATATCACGCTAAAATTTTGGATTTGATCTATCTCTGGATGGGTTTACATTAACGCTGTCTGAGTTGGATGTAAACCCAGTCTGAGAAGGATGTGTGGGAAGGGAACAGACCAGGCATGCAGCCTGAGGAGAATTAGCTGATGGGGAAGAGAAGTGTTTTAGAGCTCTCTGTTATCACTTGATGATTATCACCTGCTATTTTACATACATCAGAGTTCAGGAAAGTGGTTTTCTCTTCAGGGATAAAATAGCTGTTGCTTCTGACACGTCACTTCAAGTACCTTTGTACCAAATATATGCATGTTCTCTGAATCATACCTTCAAGTGAATTAACAGCAGTGTGTCTAAAGTGAATGGAGAATATTTAAAATAAAATAAATAAATAAAAAAGAAAACCTTTCCTGAGCAGAAAGGAAGAGATCCTTCCCTTGACATCCATCCTTTCTCCAGCTTCAATTACACTCTGGTCCACCTGAAACTTTAATAAGAACCCTACCTTATTTTCTTTCTAAGATATGGCTATTAAAATAATTAATTGGAAAACAAAATGTGTGACAATTCCACTGCACTGGCTATTTTTATCATGAGCACAAGAGGTGGCAAAAAAAGCACATTATTCAAACTAGTAAGATTCACAAAAAGGCCGTCAGGTTCTGACAACATTTGCCATTCTAAGTGGTGCATGTGGGGTTGAGGGAGGAATTAATAAAAAATCAAGTCACGAATGTCCAATTCAGACTTAATATAGAACAATTTGGGGAAAAATTGCTATGGGATATATAGACATGCTACAAAGGAACATGAATGTGAATATTATGCTATATAATTAAATATGGTATTTGTTGCTGTTTTTGTAATTAAATGCTTTTAATTGAACTCTGGGGCTTAAGAAGGCATTGCTATAAATGTAACATTTCCAGAGATTTTTAAAAGGGGAAGATTTTCCTGTTCTTTTCCTTGAGACTTTTGGAAGTCCCAAAAAATTGTAAAACTTGTAATAATCGTTTGCTTGTGCTACTGTATTGCGTTCCCTTGTTTAAGGATGAGAGGTGTATCATGTGTAACCTAACAAATGACTAAGCACCTTTTGTCTCTAACTTCTTGCAGTAGCAGCCCTACAGAATGCTGTGCCATAAATTACAAAAAGTAATTAGAGAAGGCCAGAGGAAAGTGGTAAAAACAGTATTCAAGCCAGCTAAGCAAAATGAGTAGCTTCAAATGTCTGTCAAGGTATAAGAGAGAGAATTCAGACATCCAAAAGCTGAAAACATTTTTCAGTTCCTACAAGCTGCAGCAAGCTGAGAAAAGATTAGAAACAGAGATTTTTCTTTCATTAAAACAAACTTCTCTGGTACATAGTGTAATATTCTTCACGACAATTATTTGATCAGATAAACTTGTGTATCATATAATCCTGTGTTTACATCTAACAAGCAATACTATAGATAGCCCAACGATTTGGTGCACAGTGGGATGATGCATGGATTGTAATGTAAACTGTTCTCTTTGCAAAAAATTACGACATCTTTTAAACATGACGCTCTAGATTTGTACATTTAAATCCCAACAAATTAGACACTAGTCAAGCTAAAATAGGGAAATTGTAGTCCCTTTACCTTCTCGTCTTCGATGAGTTCATGCTGGATTCCATGGTGCCAGCATCTCAGGCAGTATTTTTCATACTGAACAGCTGTTGTTTTGATTCTCCTGTTTAAATAGATTGGATTAGAAGGGGAGAAAATCATTGTGTCCTCCCCCTCACCATTTTGCTCAAAAGCTTTGTTACTACGAAAACAAAGCTTATTTACTTCCAGAAAATGCTTTACTGAAATGCAGCATTTGATTATTTTGTTTAAAGTTGGTTCTGACTCTAAATTTTCAGCTACGTCAAGACATAAGATCAAAGTAATTATTATAAACTACATTCAGATACGCTGTGTGTAAACTTGTCTGTGAATCCATAAGCCCATTGATTTTGATAGGCTTCACGGTCTTAACTCATGCTCTAGAACTACAGTGGTGTAGCTGAAATCAGAATCTGTTTCAATCTGCATTGTTTAGATCTAGGAAGCATTTAAGCTGGTATTTTAACTGCAGGAGGTAACTACTGACCATAGTGCAGTTTTCTGGGAGGCAACAGAGACCATCCATTGAGGGTCTGTGTATGCTCTTAAACCTAGTGGCAAAAACTTATTATTTTTTGCCAAGAATAGTCCTCCAAGAAGAGGACCACTTGCATGCTGATGGAAGAAAGATCTTTTGTGTAACACCGACCATCGCGCTTTATCTCTCTTTCAAGTATTTACCTGCTGTCAGAAAATTCCACAACCTCACAGTGTGTGCAAATGAACTCCACTGAAACATATATAGCTTATTTGTTGTTATCCCTCTCAGCCCCTAAATAAGCCCTGTATACCTGAATTATCAATTTGTCTTTCAGAAACTTAATTGTTACACTTTGGTTTATAATGTGATAAACTTGAAACTGCTATGCAGTTGCCTCAGATGATAAGTGTATGCAGAGACGTAATTACCTATGCTGGTAATGACACCATTTAGAGTGGAGGATAATTTAAGAAAGTCTCCTTTTTGATGTTGAATAGATTCAAAAAACAATAATGCAATCCCAACACTAGATACCGTGCTCTGGCTTTTTAAATAACAAAAATGACAGACTGCACAGTTGAAAATAATTAGTACTTGTTAGCGACAGGGTTTTCATATATTTTCCATTTGAATTTCTACTGACAACTTACAGATGCTTGGGTTCATCGCCAATTTGGCATTCAGCTTTGCATCAGATGTTACCATATTCATTTTTTGGTGAGCTTGCTTCAATTTCCAGTATTTCTGCTGCATTCTCCTGAGCACAGGCCAGTCTGTTGACCTATATTGTGTGCAGAAATCCACGAGATGGGCATGTGTCTGTAAGTAACAAACTGCAATGCTCTTTACCAACTGGGACAGATGATTAGACAATACAGTTAAATTAAGCCAGCGAGCATTCCCCAAATGTTCTTTTAAGTGATCTCAACTATCTGTAGCATGTAGCTTAGAGCAGCTCTGTTCTGACTGAAGACCAGAACTTCTCAATCTTAAGTTCATAAACCATAGACAATAGAAAGTGTGCTGAGAGGCAGCTTTTTGGATAAGCAATTTAGATTATTGGAATATTCTGCTATAATGAAAATTGGCATATCATCTTTCTCCATACAGCTTCTCGTGAATGATAGCTCATATTTGGATGTTCTTCCAAACGTTCAAAGACATTTCTTTGCTTAAATTACATGCTGAAAGTCTCAGTAGCAATCCCAGAGTGTTTATTTCAATGTTTGTTTTTACAGCCATTTAAACTTGTACTAAGAACCTCCAAAACAACACACTATAAACTGGTCATGGGCTATTAATTACCCAATGGAATAAATTGCAAAGATATGCAAAGCTGATTTTTTGAAGCTCTGAATATATTAGATCTGATGCAGAAGTGTACCTTTTTATGATTTGCGTAATGCTCTTCATATTCCATACAGTAAACCTCCTGATTTGGGTGGCTTGGTAGACTCATGCAGACAGAGCAGCTGTCTTTTATGAATCAGATTCATCCAGTTTCTTACTGGCAACTGAAAAGCTGCTCATTCCTGTGTTCTCACAACTTACAAGATGATTTTAATTGGTTCTCATGGCAATTAACTTTAACCCAAAATTTGTCCCTAATTTGAGTTCTGTGCCAAATGTTTCCTGAGCTGGTCAAGCAGGAGTCAACTGCAGGCGAGCTGAACCTTAGGCCAGCTGTTGTGCTAAACCAATGACATTGCCTTTCTGTTGACCTGGATATTTGGACAGTAATCAAGCACAGGTTACAGTTTTGCCTTTCAGAATTGGATGCTAGGCATTTCTCTCTAGTTAACTAGTTCAGGAAGTGATATACTGTTCAGGAGTAAATAATAAGTGCAGATAGAAAACGATTTTAAAAACTGATTTTAAAAATTCAGTAACTTGGGAGGAGTCTGTCATTTGCATAATTCAGCAGTTCTATGCAATGGCCAAGAAAGCATTCTTAAAATCACCACAGCAACTTACAAAAGTTGTGTCAGCCTTCAGTTTAGTAATTAAGGTGTTCAAGCTGTGAGAACAGTTAAAAGAAATATGTAAAACTTAATTATACATTATAAAATGGGTTTAATTTTATTTGACTTTTTAGAATTTCTGCTTAGGCTACCTTAAAAAAAAAAAATAATAAACTTACAGCTCAGTTCCAAAATAGGAATGATGACTTAAGTGATCTTATTTGTAACAGACAAAAATTGAACTGTTTTTCAGTTTAGCAGAGGATGAACTGTAATTAAATATAACTCTAGGGCTGAATTTTATTTTTTATTCAGTTGATGATTAAACAATAAAGTGACTTGCTTTATTGCAAGATTTTTCCATTAATTACTTTTTATAGAAATTTGTTGTTGATTTTTCCCACATGAAGTCATGACATTTTTAACATATCTGGGCCAATTCCTTCAAAAATAGTTTTATAGCAGGATTTTGATGTTGAAAGGGATGAAAGAAGGGAAAAGTCATACCAAATAGGTAATTTCTGTGAATGGAAAGTTGTGCAATTTTCAAGGCAATCTTCACAAACATGGATCTAATTCAACCATATTCATCTGTCTGGCAGTAGATCTTGTGCCAGCTTCATCCAAATGTTTTGAAGAAAGTTGTGATACTATGGAATAAGTAAAATTTCTTATTAAAAGATTCATGTGTATGAACAAAATCCACACGTCTGCTAGACATATTGAAGATTCATATTCACGAATGCCAAAACGATGCTGAGACAGACAAGTTGCTCTATTCATGAAAAATTACTGCAGTCTTTGGCCAGCCTGTGCTGTTCTCCGCAAAGAGCCGTTAATTTAAAAAGTTGCATCTTTTATATCCATCTTGCATACTCCAAAGTTTAACGTAGAAAAGGCACTTAAAATGGAATACTGAGTTTTACATCTCAGTCTTTTCAAATACGTTGGCTGCTTAAATATCTTGAAATACTTATTTCTAATAAGTAACAATTGCATTTGTCCTATTTATACTTGAAATATTATCTGTAAGATGGAAACAGCTCTGTCCATGCACAGGTTTTAAAAGGCAACTTTGCCATTCTGGCGTAGATTTCAGATGTTAGAAAATACATCACCAGCGTCTGAGTACATTACAGACTCAGACTGATTTAGATGCAAGTTAGTTACAAACAAATGGGTAATTGACTTTGTTCAACTAGTGTTTAGTTTTTTTAATAACTTTCACTCCAGTAATTAACTGGAATTAACTTGTGACTTGACTTTGCTGTAAATACTGTTTTCCAATAACCTAGTAGTAATTTTTATCCAGATTTTGCTTAGCCATGTACATTTGCACCGTGAGCATACTAAGTCTTATCATAAAAAGTAGACAGGGTTTGTCAGTGAAGGACCTAATCTTAAGAACTGCCAACCACCCTACTGAAAGGAAAGCTGAAGTTTGATTTTTATCTGAAGTGAGGCACTAGAATGACGAGCTACAGATAAAAGCTTTATTTTTTTTTTAAAGGGAAAGCAGGTAAATTCAGAAAATAATTTAGTCCAGTAATTTTTCCTGTAAGTGTCAAAAACAGTTTGCTGTCAATAAGAGGGCTATTCAAATAGCCATTTAAAAGATCTTAAATTCAAAGCCATCAAAATAGGAGGAAACACCCCTTGCTTTGTTTCACAGTAAGCATGTTTGAAGCTGCTGGCTGTCATTCTGCTCTTACAAATATGGATACACGTTACCAATACAAAAATCAGGAATAGCTCTCTGAGCTACAAAATCTTCAAATGTTGGATGTGTACAGATGCTAACAGAGAATGACTGCTGCAAAATCCTTTTAAAAAAAAAAAAAAAAATCTTCTGTCTGTTGACCTTCATGCTCCAACATCAGAGGCTGTGGCTGGGTATCTGTAGCAATACAGTTTGTTGTCTGCACCACCACTCAATAGCAACTGATGACAGGAAAAGAAAATTGTGATTAATATCAGAACTACGCAAAATACCCTAACAAAAGTTAAAGACTCTAATTTTTTCTCTCCTTTAAGACATGAGCAGAAGTAACAAATAATGAACTGTTAATGCATGATGAAAGTACAGAAGCAGTTTTGTTTCTTACTTTCCTCCTAAAATTAGGATAAGCAAAGTTTTTGTGGAAAACTTCTAAAGCTCTTCTGCCTCTTTCCATTTCCTAGCAGGAGCCACACTGAGAGTTTTGAACATTAACAAAATGTTTTTGTTCTTTTATGCATGATTGTATCATTGCGGTAGCAGAGCAGCTTGCTATAGAGGATTATAAAGTTCCCCTCTTCTCCATGCATTGTCATGTCCAGTATCTCAGTTCTTGCTGCTGCTTTAGTCTCTGTGGCAGTAAATGGCACCTTGGAACATATACTTTCTCAGTGAGGTGTTCTGCTGTTCTCATTTCTCCCCCCATATGGAATATGAATATAATGCCCACTTAATGCTACAGAGCTTAAATTCCCATCCTACCTCCTTGCATGGTTGTATGGGCAAGCACTGAAGTGCTATGACAGTAACACCTTTTTTACCCAGTATCAGCCAAAGCAGAAACTAAAACTTCCTGCTCTCTTCCACCATTAAGCAGAAAGGAAAAAAAAACAGCGTCTTTAGCCCACGTCCTAACCACCATACATAAACGCAGTAGCTTGCTCTTCAGATTCTTACCCCTGCTTCTGCCCAGTCCACACACAAAACCTTATCTTCATGAGCAGCCAAGTCATACAGAGGAGCTTTGCAACTGGTAAAACACGGATATTTACAGTCATACGTTTGAAATTAGGTGAGCAATTACAGAAAGCAAAATTGATCCCTGGGAGAAATACTATCACAATCCTATCAAACAGATGTTTCTAACAGTTAAATACTTTCATAGTGTATGGATATCCACTATTTGTGACCTTTCCACTACTTTCTCTATAGCCAGTAAGTTCTCCTACATCCCCAAAGAGAAAAGCAGTGAAAGTTTTTCTTCCATTTGAATGTTGTTTGACTGTGTTTTTTCCCAAAAGGAGCCATTCATGTCTTCTGAATGCAAACCATTTCATTCTTGGAAATTTGTTATGAAAAGGTGCAAGTGAAATGTTATGCTATTAGGCTCATTCTTTAGAAATAACATGTGCTTTGTTCCTTAGAGGAATGTGTAGCAGACCTGCTGTTCTTAATCCCAGCAGTAATGTTAGGCTTCCTGCCTTCTGCACTTCAGTCAATGCTGTCCTTAATATCAGTTAAGTCCTGTGTTGGAACACCACACAGCTCTCTCATAGATATTAAGCCATAGGTCCTCAGGTAGATTACAAATATTTTTCTTCATTATATGCTTGATTCCTAAATTCTAGCAGATTTCCACAAACATCACAGGAGTTTCCAATGAATTTCTAAGAGTGATTTTGCGATTTAACTAGGTTAATGGACACTGTAAGCTTGCATGCCTTTGTCTAGCAAGGAACTTGTGTTTATTTTTTACCTCCTTGTGTCCCACAGCTTCACAATGTTGTCCAGAGAACCAGAGATCAGCTGATGCTCATGAGTGGGTGACCACTTCACAGATGTCACCCAGCCTGTGTGAGAAGTCAGAGACAGAAGAACCAAGGAGCCATCTGTTTAAAAAAAAATAAAAATAAAAATAAAAAAAAAAAATGAAAAGCAACTCACAGGAGATGTCAACTGCAACAGGACCCTTTAAGATGCACACAAAATCCAGTGAGAAAAAACAGTCAGCAACACATTGGTGCTCAAGGTAAGCATATGTTCCCCTGGTATTCTACAATTGTAATTACAGAAATCAGAGTGAACTTTGAAGAAGGTTAACAAAAAAAAAAACAAAAAAAAAAAACCACACTAGTTCTGGTAAAAAGAATTTTAAAAAATCAAAATGTATTTTCTTGTCACTAATTTATCTTTTCAAAAATCTTTGAAAAAGGGAAAAAATTTCTTTTACTGTTAACAAATAAGGATAGATAATACTGTTGAAATCTGAATCAAATTTATAGAAGCTGAACAAGTAAATGTGTCTATGAAATAAATCTGGTTGGTTCAGTCATAAGTGATTAGCAGTCCTGTCTGAGATGGCACAACAGTGTGGCCAAGTGACTGTTATTTCACTTAAATGATGGTCCCATCAGCTTGGGTGAGGCAGCTTGAGCACAGGGACTAAATCTTAAAAAAATAACTTCATGAGCATGCGTGTTTTATCTCACCTTTGCCGCGAGGATCCCACAGTCTAATATGTCTGTCAGTACTCCCAGATGCAAGACGGCGACACAGTGGTGAGTAGGAGACAGAATTAAACACTTTGTTTCCTGTCTGTTAAAAAAGAAAAAAAGGAAGGAAAAAATAGAAGCAAACTTCAAAAGAGGAGCTAGTGGTTGGTTTTGCACAGCTTTTTTCTCTAAGCTGGACATTAGTTGAACATACAAAGTACAGTGATCTCACCAAAGTAGATTTGAGACCTCCAGTCTCAGCATCCCAGAACTTAATGGTGTGGTCCCACGATGCACTGCAAATTTCTTCAGCATCTGACCACAGCACAGAAGAGATGGCTTCTGTATGGCCAGAGAGGGTTGTCAGGGGAGTCTAGGATTTAAAAGTGAGATTAGATTGAGCATCATTTAAACATCTACTCTTTCTATAAATAAAAATGCGTGCCTGATCTGCCTCAAACACATCACCAGAGATTTTCTGGTATAGTGACTATTAACAAAGAGAAATTATATTTCATGTCCGCACTTCAAAATCCTGGACAAGCTCTAGCTCATCTTACCCTTGTTAGTCCCAACTGCTCTGTTTTCTGCTTCTTCCGTGGTCTGTTAGCTGCTTCTTCCATCTCATCCTCTTCATCTGTAGGGACTATGACAGAAGACAGTCAGACTTGATCTAGAGGTTTCTGACATTCCAACAGAATTCTTAAGATCATCCTTCCTAATGGAAAATCCCAACAGTAGTTCAAATATGTGATATACACAATCTTTCTTTCAGATATGGTACCTTTTGCAAAGCTTTTAGGAAAAACAACAACAACAACAAAAAGAGAGACAAAAAAGGTACTGGGAAAGAGAGAACGATATTGAAAAAAAAATAGGAAGAAAGGTTATAGCTTGCTTTTATTAATAGAGATTCAAATTTTCTTAAAATGTATTTAGGTATTCATCATTCTCATTATCATAAGCACAATTCTGAAGACAGCCAAGAAACCTCAGCTTAGGCTTATCTTACCTGCAGACCAAATCTTTAACATCTTATCCCAAGATCCACTGCAGAACTGTACAAACAGGAACGTTTTGTTAACAGTTGTTTCAGACAGATCTTGCAAGTCATACCAAGTACAATTTCTGCTTGGAAAATTAACCAATGGATTATAATACATAAGGAACAGTGCTGTGCTCCCCAAATGAGACAAAAAAAAAAAAAAAAAGGTATAGATAAAATTACTTTTTCCTTTATTTGCAGGAAGAGTATCTACAAAATATCTTTCGTCACCGGTAGATGACTTTTTCATCTGTCTGATATAGAGTCAAGCTGAGAGGGGTGACTGCACACCTTTGGCGTGAGTGCTTTCAAGCACTCAGGTTGATGATAAAGAGAAAATTACCTCTTCTGCAACCTGCTTTTTCTGATTATCGCTCTAGAAATACTTTTTCCCATCCAAAATTATTGTGGAAATTTAGGTTGAATTTGAAAATAGTTCATTATAACCCATATTCGTATGTGACAAATGCAATGTTTCCTTAAAAATAAGCATTTAACTTCACTCAGAAATCAAACACAGCACTGTAATAACTTATGCTACGTAAAGTCACCTTCAGCTTTCTTGTGATACTGAGTGCATCGTTTTCTTTGAAAAGATGACCTAGTGTTGATGTAGCGTTCCTAATCTCTAATAACCATCATTTATAACACAAATGGAAATTTATCTGTGCGTCAGTCACACTAATATAATGACCAGCACTACACAGTCATTTTTGAGTTTTGGGTTGCTAGCATCCCCAAACGTAAAGATTTCTTTCAAGGAGTCGCTCACTTTAGTTCTTGTGCAATCAACAGCTATGGAGTCTATGCTCCCCGCGTGTCCCCTGCAGCAATGGAGGGCTTTCACTTTGTTTTTCTCCACATTCCACTCCCAGAGCAGGACAGTTTGGTCCATAGATGCACTGAGTAACAGGCAGGATAAACTGTCTGAGGAAGAAAGAAGTCATGTTCACTCCAAACTCAGGTTTACAAATTCATACAAATTGTTCTAGTTGAAGAAGGAGGAGATAGAAACCATATCTACTAGTAACATGATGCAAACATATCTCAGTTTACATCATGTTACCTTGCAAGTACAATCAATATAAGATGGAACGCGTGATAGAAAACATGCCCGTTAAACTACCACATTCACTACCGTGAATGGACTGTTTTCCTGGCACCATTACTTCATTAAAAAAAAGAAACACTGACACAGGCTGACATAATTTTAATATCTAGATTTCTGGATGTGGGCATTTCTTTTCTGGGCATCTGTTCTAGATGTTCCTGCTTGCACAGAGCAACTGGACCTGATGTTCTCCAGAGGTCCCTTCCAACCTTAACTATTCTGTATTAGTGAGCACTCATAATTGAGGAATTCTGACATTTCTCTGCCAATAAATCAAATTGCTACTGCTCCCATAATATATATACTGACCTTGCTTCACCCATGCCACGTCCTTCACTACTTCTGTATGCCCAGCTATTGTCATGATGGATTTTCCTTCCAAAGACCAGATTCGAGCAGTCTGATCATAGCAGCCAGTTAATATCCTGCACGATACAGAGTTTAACACATTCTTGCCTTTATAGCCAACGTTTTTATGAAAAAAATGCATCAACCAGAAATTTAGAGAAATATGAACATAGTAACTGGTTACCCTAAATGAATTAAAAAACATAACTGTTTAATGTTTAAAAAATAAGCTTGTAAAAGTAAAAAAATAATAATAATAAAAATGAAATATTTTTGTTACAGTGCAACGCTTTGTTAAAGCCTACAAGGGTAAGGCTACGAGTACAGGACAAAGAAAAACAATGGGAGTGCTGCATATTCTGGTAGGTGAGACTTCACATCTTATATTATTTAAAAGAAAAGATAATTTATTGTTCATAGTATGTTAACAAGAGGATCTCAGAGCGTTTTCAAACCATTACTTAGTATATAGTATAGGAACATGGACTAGTGGATTGGAAAATGGACTTAAAAATACAGCATTTAAGGACAAAGTGTGTTTTAAAGAAAAGCTCTGCATGAAGCTATATTTGTTGCTATATAAACAGCACATTTGAGATCAAAAGGATTTAAGATTTAAAATGAGAAATCTTGCTGTCCTTTAAGAGGTGGTAAGCAGCACTCACAGTATCCATGTCTATTAACAGTGTCCTATGTTCAAGTAGTTTGTTAAAGTCAGCACAGAACAGAGGTGCTAAAACTGAACTGCTGACAAACACAAAGAGCTGACTGATGGTGCTGGGTTAAAAAGAAAAATCAGAGACAGAGCAAGGACAAAAAATTAACAGATTATTTAAGAGATGGACTAGCACTCCACTTAACACTGTGGAGTCTTCTGCATACATCAGGAATAAGACAAAACTTAGAACTGTTTAGTGTGGTACCATTCTTCAGTGGCTTGAACAGAACTGATCCAGTCATCGTGCAAGATGCACTCCTCTGGCTGAGGGGCCATGTATTTCTCCACATACTCTATCTCCACCACTTCTTCCTGAGCTCACAAACAAAATATTTAATGCAGCTTTATTTTTCACAATCAATAATACTTTATTGTAGTGTGGTGCAAATACACAGGTTATTGGGCAAAGATCTTGGTGTCCAAGGATTGCAAGTTAGTGGAATTCCAGTCTTCAGAAAAAAAGAGCAAGTTGTGTTGCTTTCCATAGTGGTAGCAAATTCTGACTGATGGCAAGCTGAAAGCAACAGCCAATGTTGTCACTGCTCTCATGTTCCTGTCTGTACCTACCCATTTAAAACTAGTGTCTAAAATAAGTCTCGGAATTGGGCTTTTCTAGGGGTAACACTAACTTTTCTCCTTGCCCCTGGCTGTAACTGAGTGCAGGAGGCTAAAATACACTGCTGGTGAACAAAATCAGCCCAGAATTTTCCCTCTAAACTGTGTGAAGACCACAGCCTGGATAAGGGGTACTCTGTGCACTGCACAGCCCCATACTCTGCCATTATTCTGCAGTTCAGAATGGGTTTAAACACACGGGGCCTTCTCCCGGGCACGGCAGGAAGGAGGGCTGGGTGCTGGGACGCGACGGGTCTATGCCCCCCACGTGCTTACCGTGGAGATGTTCTCCATCTCCATGTGCGTGACCAGCGGCACGCGCAGGAACTGCCCGTTGATGAGGAAGTCGAATTCCACATATTTGTGGTCCTCTGAAACAAAACAGACAGAGTTCACTCTCGGGGATGGCTGCTGCCCCCCGGCCGCAGTGCGGGGCGCGGGCACGTACCGCTGCGGGCCGCCAGCAGCGTGTTGATGAGGCGGCTGAGGTCCGCGATCTCGGAGGCCGCGGGCACCGAGAAGGGCGCATCCTCCACGGCGTACCTGCGGGCACACGGCGCCGTTAGCGGCACTGCGCGGGGGCCTTCCCGTAGCCACCATCCCCGGCCCGGCTCGGCCCGCCCCCGCCTCACCTGGGGTTCTCGGTGCGGAACCGCGCCGTGAGCTGCGCCATGCTGCCGCCGTCGTCGCCGGGACTACAGCCCCCAGCGGCCCCCGCGCGTCGCCGCCTTCCCAGCGCCCGTCGCGCGCCCCCTCCCGGCCGCGGGGCGCCGCGCGTGCGCCGAGGGGCGGCCTCCATGGCGGCGCCGACGGGAGACGAGGCCAGGTCGGGCGGGCGGGCTTCTCGCGGGTGCCGGGCGGGAGGGAGGAACGAGCCCGCGCTCCTCGGTTGCGGGGGGAGGCGCGGCGGAGCGGGGGCGCTGGGCTGGGCGCGGTGTCCCTTCAGCCTGGGCGCAGCGAGGCTGCCTCTGTCGCGCCCCTCGCCCTGAGGGGGCGGTGCCGGGGGCAGCGCCGGGCCCCGCTGCTCCTCGGGGCCGCGGAGCCCCCGGTGCGGTGCTGCCCTGCCTGTGGCGTGGCCGTGGTAGCGCTTCGCCTGCCGGAGGGGTGCCGTCACGGGCGGCTTTTTTGGAGGGAGCGTGTAGTTGTGGTAAGCTGCGCAGTTCTGAACGTTTTTGTAAAACTCGTGGGTTATTGTATGGCAGACCGGGAAAGGACTGCTGGGGAGGCGGCGGTCTGCGCGTGTCCCCTGTCAGGAAGCACTTAGTGCAGCCTGAACGGGGATATCGCTATCAAAAGTGCTGAAAACGTGAGCTTGTACAGTCAAGCTTTGATTTTTCTTTTTCTTTTCCTTCGCGTGGGTGCGCACCGGAGACTCGGGGCTCATGGGGCAGTTCCCGGACAGCGGTGGAAGCAGACGCGCCTGTTGTCACAGCGAGCACTTCTGATTTTCAAACAGTTTAGCTTTCTTCTTAGGGCTAAAATCTTGCGCTGGTGTCTCGGCACTGAAGCAATTTGTTGTGGGATTTTGGAGGGCGGTGCTTCTCCTGGTGTCTGGGGGGCGGCAGAGGCCGCGCTGGGGGCTCTGTGGTGGGGCAGCCTGAGGCACCGCTCACCAAGGGGTGCTGAGCTGTCAGCGCCTGCACCTTTGGCACTGAGCTGCCGGTGGCTGTGCTGTAAGCGGGGCTGCAGCACATATCCCTGGCTCTCCTGAAAGCCCTGTCGTCGGGACGGTTCTTGAAGTGGTAGTGGTGGTGGTGGTGGTGGTGGTTGTGCTTACCTGTGCCAGCAGTTTCTGTGGCTGCTCACTCTCTCTGTGGAGTTGAACCAAGAGCAGCAGTGGCTTTATATTGAGCAGAGCCCTTCCCCACCAGGAGACAAGGTGTAGGTCCTGCAGCATTAGAAGGACTGGGAAGGGGCTTTGGGCTTGCATCTGCTGTTCGTCTAGTCCTACTCAAACATCAAGCTCCTGCGGTTCTCCCTCGACCTCGTGTTAAATGGGGCATGCACTGCTGTGACGTGAGGTTTGTGTGGCACATAGGTAAAACATTATGAAGAGATACTTGTGTGTTATTTACTCACTCCTGTCAAATGTCCGTACATGTACTGATACACAGGATTCTGTCTTGTTTGGGGAATTTGTTAGCAGTATTTATCCAACAATAACACTTATAGATGCTTAGAAGCATGTACATAGTTAGTAAAAGTATATTTATTTAGGACAAAAAAAAAAAAAGAAAGCTTTTTTGTGTGGGATTGCACAGAATTTAGGCTAGTGAAGCCTGGGTGGTTAAACCACCGAGTTCTCTCCAGGGTGACTCGTGTGCCCCTGCTTCACCTGGGTTAGAACAGTGATAAGACCAAGCCACCAGGCAGAAGTGCACTGAGGACTTTTGTAAAACACAGAGGTACGATGTCAGCCTCAAGGCTGCTTCTGGGCTGCTTATAACAGGAAACAGGAAGAATATCACTGAGTGTTTGCCCTACTGCTGTCATTTTTCCCTGGGCTCTGTTTGATGCAGAACATTGGGCTGCTTGGGCCATCGGTCTGTCATGGTGTCGGACCATCCTCACGTCTTGTAGGAGGGCTGCAGAGTGCTCAGAGTGTGCCATCGTTATCTTCAGGTTACCTCTAAGACCTGAATGTCCTGTCATGGCAAAACTGACGTATCTTCACCTCTTTTAGTTGGGGGAAACTGGTTAAGTGACGTGAGTGATGATGAAATGTAGTTCTGTCTGGTGTGGGTTTTATTCTTTTTATCTGCTGTTAATATGCTTCATGTATTTCAGTTGAAACAGCTTGTAATTGTTCTCAGCTCCAAAGCTACAAAATGTTGGTAAGCATTAGTAACTTTATTTAGAGCATGGTTTGGAACTTCCTCACTTGAAAATTGAATGGAAAATTAAATCTGCTTTAGATTAAAGCATTTATTATATTGAGCATATGGACAGCTTAGCTTCACAACGTTATTCATCTCAGCAGGATGCTTCATTCATCTTCAGAAGCCAAGATGTACATTTTCTTTGCCTATGGTCCTTTACATCTTTACAAAACAAAAATAAATTTGTGCTTCCAGGGTTGTACAATTCTTTCCAAAAGGCTTTCTAGCCTTTTACATTCTCCTCAGTAAAGCTGTAAATGGTTGAAATGCCACAGCCCAGATGGTCCATCTGAAGGAATTTACCGTGTGATGAAGAATATGAAGCTGGTAGGAGTCATGTGCTGACATAGTGCTGCCTGTCTTTAAATACTGAAAGGAAAAGTCCCAAGCACATTTCTCCCTCCTTCACCCCAAATTGCAGGAATTAAGTTGTCTTCTGGTCACTTTGGCATATTATGTGTGTACTGGAGTATATGCATACTTTAGCAATTTAGGGGCCAGTTAATTTGTCATTTTCTCTGGTGGCTTATAAACATTTGGGATGCATCACTGCTTTAAGGACTGTGCTGTCTGGATGAAAGCCTTGTCCTTGACTGTGGCAGTTTGCTGCCCAGTATTCTGTTTGCTTGAGGGTTTGTAATGGGCAGCTGAGCTCCCTGAAGGGCTTTTCTTTGGGATGGGATGTAAATCTCCAAAGTGCTGGGAACTCTGTCTTCTTGTCTTTCATCCCTTGATTCATGCCAAGCTTTTTTTTCAAATATCTGGTGTTTTTCCTGCCCAAAGCTTACAGCTGTGGACTAATGAGAAAACTTTCTGTCACTTAAATGTTTTATACCCCTTTAAAACAAACACAATATCCTTCAGGGTGGCTGCATGACAGATTTGGATAATGCAAGCCCTGTGTGTTTATTGTGGAAGGAGATGAATAATATTTTCATACAGCAGTGCTGACGTATCTTTAAATGTCAAGCATCTCTAGATGTGTGTGGATAAGTGCTTGTGGACATATCTAGATGAAAAGCCTAAGAATGTGTGTGTGTTTTCTGTCTGTGTACACAATGAAGAGTCAAGCAAATTTTCTCATACAAGGCTCTAAACCACACTCCTGGAGCAACACACTGAAATTTTTCTGCAGTGAGTAATAAAGTGATAAAGAAACAAGGGCTTTTATCTTGAGGGTTTTATTTCTGGCTTGCAGTGGGGTTGGAACTTGGAAGGCTAGATTTTTAAGACCAAAAAAAGCCTGCAAGAATATCTTGGTTGAGGCTAAAGCACTGAAATAGTTTTGTAACTTTTCCAGGTCATCTTGTAATGAAGGAAAATGGAGTTGGCCATGATGTTGCTATGGAAAGATATAATGTGTTGTTTGTAGGCAACTGTAACAGCACAGGACAGTCGGAAACAAATGGTCGAGTTTTTCAGGTGAGATATGGAAGTCCTGTTTTTGTAAGTGCTTTCTTTACATCCTCTCTGGTTAATAATTTGCAGTTTGATATTGCAGCAACATGATTATTCTTTGGTTTATATTAATGTATTACAGTTTTTAAAAAAGGGCAAAAGTTTCTTCCCTGGTATTCTTGTGCCATTCAGTTTTGAACTGGTGAATATCCAGATGCTACATGTAACCACAACCACCTAGTAATTCTGTTCAGTCCCTCCTGTTACAGTGCTGAAGAAATATTTTATTGCGATAATGAAGTTCTTTATTAAAATAATACTTGATGTGCCTTGGAGTAGAAGGGGTTCCGATCACTTGAAAATGGGGTCAAATTGCTTAGTGACCAACTGCCATATGTATGTTCATATTTTCAGCTTGAAAATGGAAAACAGAAATAGAACTTCCAGTGTTAATAGCTGTCTCTCCATCAGAAGGATGTAGAGCACCCACTGAATATAAAATATGTCCTGACACTTCCAAATGTTGTTATTATTTTCAAAAGTAGAAATCTCTACTTGGGATTAAAGCACGTTTTACTGTTCTTCCTCTGTGAAAGCGTTTAACCTGCATGGATTCCAGGGATCCATCGCTTGGACAGAGCGATTCTCCTGCAGCCCTGCCGGTCACTGTACGCCTCGTGGGCAGCTCTCCATCTTCAGCTGCACCTGCACGGCCCCCCCAGCCTCAGCCTCTCTCCGCAGAGGAGTTCCACCTGGTGGACCAGAATGGCCAGCCGTTCTACGAGCTGCAGCCCCTAGGAGGGCCCAGCGCGCAGATGGTGAGTGCTGCTGAACCGGCGCAGGCGGTGAAGTCACAGGCGATGGAGCTCTTGAAATACCCCCCAGAACTACGGTGCTGTTGTTGTAAGGATGGCTGATTCAATCTCAAGCAACAAGGTGAAACTTCAGTGGTTCAGTTTATGGTCCAGTTTCTTGTCCTCCAGTAAGGAGATCCTGTCTCCAGCTGTTACTAATTTTATTAAACAGCAGCTTTTGTCATTATTCAGCCTGGATGTTACTGTGCAATGAGATCTCATACCACTGCTATTTTCTCTATATCTGCTGGAAGAGCCTCTTTGCTTTCTTAGGACTGAGACATTAGCAATAAGCTAACCCACTGTGTCAGTCTTTGTTTAGATGTCAGTTTGCTCAAGTTGTTGCCTTGTAGTTCTTTAGTTATCTTTTTACAAAGTGAATGTTCTTTCACTCAAGGAGTTTGGTTGGCATGTGTTCTGCTGACATTAAAGACACCTTCCCCATTTGAAATGCAATGAATCAGAAACAAGGTTATGTTTGGTTGTTTTAGGTTTTGGAGCGTTGTTGAAAATAAGGCCTTTCTAGTTACGAGAGTATTTACCATAACGAGTCTTTTAAATTTTCCCAAATTCTGAGAGATTTAATTAATTTGTTTTTTAAAGTCCTGCAGCTTTTCTCTTCTATCTGCTTTTGCATAAAAGGTCAATTTCCTTAGGAGTAAAGATAAAATTTTTTTATGTTATGATTAATTCTGCTAGTCTATGAATGGGGTTACAGTGATTCCAGTGACGAATAGCTTTTGTGTTTTTGATATCTTTCAGTTTCAAATAAATGTGTAATTCATTGTAGAATCCCCTAAGGTTTTTTTTTCTTCCCTTTGATCAATTAAAGGGCTTTTCTAAAAAGTGGATAGCAGTTTTAACAAATAGCCAATAAATAAATGGTTTTCTTTGTTATGTGAAGTCAAGTTAATTTACAGACCCTAATTCCAAACAGAATATTTTGTGTTCTGATAATAATCACAACTGGTCAAACTGCACCGCGATCACAGCACCAGCTAGGGCCATTCATGTTTTTGTGTGATCACCTTGCAGATGATTGTTGCCAGCCAGTCAGAAAATGGCCAGGTGCTGCATGTCATTCCTTCTGCCCAGCCAGGAATGGCCCAAGTGATAATTCCTCAAGGTCAGCTTCTGGATGTGACCAGCGCTCAGGGTGAGTTTGAGCTGTGGGACTTCAGGGTGTGTGTTCCTCTGACTAAATGTATCCTGCAATCCTGCATGATAATGTTTGTATGTTTCCTTTTCTTAGCCAATGTTAAAATACAAAGATACATACTTAAAGAATCTGCTTTCTGATTATGAATCTGGCATGCCACAGTGTTTTTTGTTAGACGGAGCCCTGTGAAATAAGGATTATTATGCTCGCTTTAGGTGTGTCATGGACAAATTGAGATATCAAGGACAAAGCTGCTTCTTGCCTTATTTACCATTAATAAGTATATTTGTGCTATATCAGAGAACTGTATCATCAGCTTCACATTTTTACTGTCTTCTTGCTTCACTTTTCAGTGAAGTAGTTAATTCAAGTAGTGTAGATAGGAGCTATTGGGATGTGACTATCACTTTGTTGCCAAGTTTTTGCCCTCAGTGTGTTGAGTCACATTCTAAGTAGGTGCCGAGGTGTATAACCATGAGCACAAATTTCAGGCTTATCTCTAGAAGTGTTCATTATGTATCTGAAAGCCTAGCTGGATGGCTAAAGGCTGTGCGCTAGTTTGTGTTCTCAAAATAAAGCTAAGAACAGAGTTTTGTCAAACTCTGAAAAAATACATTAAACTGTTCTGCATTTTCTGGTTTAAAAAAAAAATCAAAAATTGAGCCATTTCTCAAAATCTGAGCACTGCTTAAGCATTTCTGTGGATTGAGAGCTTAAAGATAAAAACTAGTGTCCTGATGCTGGGTGAATTAAAAAGAGAATTGGGGTTCAAGCTGTGATCCTGCCTTTCTTACTTGAGTCTCTGAAAATGATCTCAGGACCTTGCATTAAAAGTGTGCTCCTACTCTAATGTTTTCGTTCTTTCCTCCCTCACCACCTGCAGAGGTGAGACCACTATTTAGTTAGTGTAGTCTTACATGATTTTAAGCTGTGTGATCCTTCAATTACTAAAGAATTGCTGTTACTTTTTTTAGGCAATAAGTTGCAATGCTTAATAGTATTTTTGTGTTCCCATTTTTCACCTGTATAGTGTTCCCTGTTTGCAAATAGATCATTTTCACAGTATTTGAATACACTCTGCAACAGTACTACTGATTTTAATTTTTTTTTTCTTAAGACATACCAGACTTTGTAGTTGTTTGATCTTTAAAATACCGCTAGGAAGAATTGTCAGAGATCAAAGGGGAAGGAAAAGTGAGTATGAGAACCTGAGTTTCACTTGCCTGCAAGTGGTGATAATATATAAAACAGCACAGGCTTCGGAGTAGAGCTTAGACTCTTAGGAGCACATCTGTGCAGAATAAACCAGCACTCCAAGCTTTGAGTCTGAGTGACGTTACTCTACGACGGACAGTCATGAATCTTCTGGCACAAGCTATCTAGTGGAGTGATTTCTGTGCTGAGTCAACAGCTTATTCCTCTCTTGGAATGGGGGAAAGAAGCTTTCATAATTAAAGGGCAGAAACCCCATATCTAATGAGAACTCTCTTTATTTTGTGCTGAGACTGAAATATCAAATATCTGCTTTCACTGTTTTCCGTTACATTTTTGCTTAGCTGTACACACAGGCTTCAATCTAACAGTATTTTTTGGGTTACAGATTGCTTCCAGGCTAAAACATTTGTTGTAATGGCATGTCAGATTCAGTTACCAGAGAGGCCTTGCATCCCTCACAGTATCAAAAAAACAAAACAGAACAAAAAAAAAAGTTTTGCTTTTCTAGGTGTTCTTTCTAATTGCAAAGCAGTATCTTAATCTTCTTTCTTATTTTAAAAGCAGCTGGTGTGTGATTTGCAGCAGGACAAAATAGTCATGCAATCCTATATGAATTTGTGGAAATGTAAAACAGATTTTAAAGTTCTTCTGATTATTTGGTTTGGTGTGGGGTCAAGTCTCTAAGTACAAACCTCAAAAAACCTTATCAAACATATCTTCATATGTATGCCTAGAGTTTATCAGTGTTGATTCACATCTGTTACATTTCTCTCTAGCTTTTCTTCTGGACATACTCATTTCATCTGTTAAAGTGTTTGTTTTTCTAACGCAGAACATTTAATTTTAGTTTGTGATTTTCTCCTTGTAAGTTCAGATGTTAATGAGGTGAATGTTTTGTTTTTACAAAGACATTTCAGAAGAGAAGTGTGGTGATGGGAACTTGCAGACTGTGGCAGTGGCTGCTATAGCAGACAGTGCAAGCAGTTACATTCTACATCCACAAGCATCTCTCACCGTATCAAAAAAATCAGCCACCAGGTAGGTCAGGAGTTTAAAGGATTAACAATCACATTGACCTGCTGGTGATACTGCTGGGTTTTCTTATACTTTTTTTTCTTTTTTTTTGCAATGGTTCTTGCAAATTGCCACAGAATGGTTTAGTGGAGGTTATGAACTTGTAGAATTAGTGAGTGATGTGTAGCCAGCTGTGTTTGCAGGGAGTATATGTATATACCAGAGCAATGGGAAAAGCAGGAAAATACCTGCATTCCAGAGAAAGTTGGATGTATCCTGACATAGGAGAATGATTAAACAATAGGAGAATAATTAAAATTGCACAGTGCAAATTACTGAAATTACTCGAGACATATAATGGCATGTGTTGAAAGTGACTTAGTGAAGGAGCTGCAGGGAATGCTGAATCTTTGATTGATGAAATACATGAGAAAGTTTCTGCTAATGGTGTGTTGTGGTGAAACACATAGGCAGATTGGTTAGCAAAGTTTCTAAGGTTAAAATAATTCAGTTCTTTTCTTCTCTTCGATACCTGATTTAGTACACTTGATAAGTGATGCCTAGTATTTTAATTGGAAATACTATGGAATTCTGCCTCCCTCCCCCTCCAGAAAAAAAAAAAAAAGACAACTCGTTCTATGGACTGCAGACCTGTTTTGCATTGGTTTATACTCTTTTGAAATTGAGAAGTAGAAGAGATTAGAATAACTGTGGCACTATAGCACAAATTATATATATATATATTCAAGCATTGCTTAAAATGAAGAGAAACAGTTTGTGTATGATAGTCACAATCACAGTCGTACGTGTTAGAAGAATAATCCTGGAAAGGAGACACGTTTGTATGAACAGGAGGTAATGCATTTGGCTTTTGGAATGATTAACATCTTAAACTGCTACAGGCATACATTGTTTCCATCCCAGGATTTAGGGAAAAAAGAAATTAGATATTGACTTAAAATAGTTATTGGGGCTGTTTTTTAGTAATTTAAAATATACTAACATGTGCAGCATTTAACATGCGTTGGATATCTGTTTTAATCATCATTCTACCATCAGCCTGCATAAGAAAGTTATCAAGATACTCAGGCTGGTCTGTTTCACAGTGTTTTGACTGTTATTATCAGACAACAATACTGAGAATACTGAATGCTCTGAGGACTTGTTGAACGAAGAAGACAGTAATTTTTTTTTTTTTTTAAATATTGATGGTGAATTATTTTAACAGTGAAATAGAATATGGAGAAAATGCATCCTAGATTTTCAAGACAAGTTGATATAATATCTATAGTTTGGTCATATGCTATAGGAATTTATGTAATGTACTGATTTGATGTGATAGCTGTAGTTGAAACTAAAAAATTGCTTTCTTGGGTGTCTATGTAGACTCTTATTGCATTTTTGTTTTATATTTTTCAGGATATTGGAAGACTCCTTTCCCATCCCTGTCCAGTCTTTGCCACCAAACACACCTGCATGGGCGCGCCGTCTCAGGAACTGTGAGGTGAGCTGCAAGAAATTCTGCCTCAATATCTTTTTCATCTAGATCAAGACGCTGATCCTATTCCATGACAGAAATAATGTTTATGGTTATAGAAATCGTGTTCAAGTTTTCAGGTGTTATGAGATTGTACTAGTTCTGGCTGGCACTACTAGCACGTTTAGCATGTAAAATGTTATGGAATCCCTTGTGGAGTGACTAACCATCAGCAGCTCCTGAAGTATAAATTGTGCTTCTGGAATCTCTTGATGCCATACAGTGCTGGGAAAAGCCGCTGATCTCTGTTTGTGTGTGCAATGTTATCGAGTTCATTCGTGATACAGAACAAGTGCTGCTGTCTTCTGCTGAGCAAACTGCTTTTCGTTACATTTCTGATCCATTAATTAAAGAACAAAATTGCTTCTATGTGCTCTAAGTTTGCAACTATTCATATCAGTTCATGTTGTCTCTTAGAAATCTCTTAGAAAGTCTGAGACTTCAAGTCTGAGACTTTATCAGAGCATCTTACTCTTTTAAATATTCTTACTTCTGTTGTGCAAGCATGCTTGTGTGTGCTTGTTTTCTTTTGTTAAAAAATTCTGAGATCATATCACAAATTTTCTTTTTGTTTTGTTGTGACTCGTACTTGTTTCTCACACTGCATGGGAGAGTGTCTTTAAGTTTGGGAGAGATCGATACCCCTTTTTCCAATTACCCACTGAGAAACCACAAAACGGTCCTTTTCTCCTGCAAATTGTACAGATAATTCACCACACTAAATGGAGAATTTGCGTACTTGTAACAAAGACAGAGTTTCATTTATATCCTGTCATGGCATTTGACCTAAACAGAACTCTCTGTGTATTGTTAGATATGCAGAAATGTCCTGATGACTGAGATGATGTTGATAGGTAGAATACATCATAAATCATTTAAAAGGAAAGGCGAGGAGTTGGGAAAGTTCTTGAGATCACCTGCTTGATCGTTCTGCTACCAAACTCTTCCTGATAGATATGTTTTACTTTCTCTTAATACTTTTTTGAAGAAAAAATCATACTATCTTACTCACTTCTTCAGATATCATTGCTGTTTGAAGGTGTTTCCTGTTTTTTTGGCCACTGATAAATAGAAATTGCAGCTACAAGGGATTTAGAAATGGAATTTCTTATTCACTTATTGAGTTTATTTAAAAATTATTTATATATAAACCTATTCCTCCTTTTGTTCCATCTTGTATATCCACTTAAACGTTTAGAGGTCAGAAACTTAGTAATATTCACTCTTTCATGGTGGAGATAGTGTTTCCACTGAGTAAGTGAGCCACTTCAGGTGGCTGGTTGGTTGTTAAAAGTCCAGTGAGATGTGTGATCGCTGTTACTCTTGACGCACATTTTACCATTTTAGCATGCATGTAGCTTATCTGAGTCATTTATTATTGACTCCATTTAATAGGAGGACTTACATTGTTGTCTCCCGCATCTGTCTGAGTCTATGACAAGAAATTTTACCTGCTGTGTTTAAAATTTGCAGCAGCCAAACCTTACTTTTAAGAAACAGGCAAAGTGTTGTCTGTCTGAATGTGTTCTGAGGATGTAAGCATCTGAACTATCGGCTGTATGCATTAATCCTCTCTGCTCCTTAAAAAATATTTTTTTTCAATTTTCCCCACAGAATTCAGCATATCCATGGAGGAATAAGCCAAATTCTCTTCCTTCTTGTGTGTTGCCAGCAGAGTTGCTTCACTGAGTTTGTCAGTTACATAGTCCTTATAAATCCGCTGGGAACTGCTCAGATGCATGTGTGTTTTTATGGGCACAGACTGGAGACAATGGGGTGTTGAGGTCCTATTTATCTTTGAGGTGTCAGTGTCTTGCAGAACATTTTATTACCAGTAACGGGATAGAACGGTCCAAGTAGAATTTTGAGATCAGGTGAAGAGAATGCTTTACCTTTAGTCCAGCCATTCTTGGTGCCGATAAATGTGTTAACTCACAATTCCGCTTTTTTCAGCCATTTTCCAGAATAGAAACAAAGGAGAGATCTGTGTGAATTTCACAGATGATACCAGGAGGTGAGGCCATGGCATAGCCAGGGCACATACAGCTCATTGTATATCCCAAGGTGTTGCCAGGACTGAACTCTGAAGTGCGGTCAGTACTGCAGGCACAGGCAAACAGTTGCAGTAAAAGCTGAAACTGTCCAAAACTACCACTGTGTTCTGTGTTTAGGGTTGATTCCCTAGATGCTTTGAAATACTCAGCTTACGCTTGCTGTGCCTAGACAGAGCGATGCCTCTGGCATCCTACTGCTGTTACGCAGTTGAGAAAAGCTGCAATCTCGATGTGTGTACTTCGGTGTATGTACTCTTGCCGAGGTAAGGCCAGGAGAGAGAAAAGGCATCACTTCTTTTTTTGACTTGAAACTTGGCTGGAGTTAAAGGGTTGGCAAGAATCCAATTACTTCAGGATAATTACTTAGTTAACAAAAAGTGGATTTAAAAAAAAAAATTCTATAACCTAGTTAAAGTTTTCAGTGGTCTGATCAGAATGCATTTCGAGCATGTGTCAACATACTGAAGTAAAGCATAATTGAAAGTGCGTTAATTATTCAGAGATTAATTGTTAGCAAAGCTAAGTTCATTTATTTGTTTACAACAGGTGGTCTCACTTGTCCATTTGTTCCTGCCTGGGAAGCTCCTAGGGAGTAGGGATTCTGTGTGATTTTCTTCTACTGCCACACACATTTTGGAAAAATGTTGTTTTGTGCAGAAGTGAAGACAGAACAGCAGTCTGTGCCCTAGCTGTTACTTTCTGGCACAAGTTCTGTAGGTTTTCTCTCATCTCCCAAGAATATAGTCGAGGACCTGTTTATAGTGACCAGGGTAAGGTACGGAAAGATAAATGCTGGTTACACAGTATTTCCTCCTGTGAAAGGGGATAGGTCTCTGTAAAAAGGTACTTCTGTTACTTCAGAGTTTTCAGATCACATAATTTCTGTCCATTTATGTTATGTATAATCTCTGACTAAGCAATCATCAGCATTTCTTCCTCACTGCAGCTATGTGAATGCAGTGTGTGCAGACTTTATGTGCTAGAACAGTGTGCTTGCAGTGCGGTGAGCTGCTGCTGTGCAAGCAACTGGTGCCTCCTACCAACTCTTGCCACCAGGGTATGCATAACCTTATCCTACTGGCCTTGCACTCACAGCAACACTGTGCTGCCCCGCTTCATTTGGAAGGGGTTTATTTGCTCTTTGTTGGCTTGATGTCTTGCTATCCACAGACATTTTGTTTTTCTTTGGTGACTATGAGGTAGTTTTATGCACATTTTTGAGATAATAGCCTTGGAGAGACACTGCTGCTGCTTTTATTGTCAATATTTAAGCACCTGTCTGCTGTGTCACTGAAGGTTGCAAAATGGATCCACTGGATACTAGTAGTTGTTCACCACACATTTGTCCCACAGTTATACTGTAAGACTGAGCTGGCAGACTGCTCCGGGTGTTATTGTCAGCTGCTTGGTGTCCTGATCCTGTGCTGCAGATGAATAGAAGTGAGAACTATGTTCCAAATTCAGGTGGAAAGCTCACTGCTGTCCCAGTGCTTTCACTGCTCATTGGCTGTCTGGCCCTGCTGCACCAGCACTGAACCAGCTGAGATGGCTCTGAGTGGCTGAACAGCTGTCACAGCGGGTGTCACAAAGTCAGTGAGTTATTTGTCATTGGTTTTCTGTGGAGTCAAATGTAGATGCAATTTTTCTGGAGTTGCCCAGCGCTTAGCAGAGTTCATTGCAACTGTAGCTCATGTGCACATGGCAAGTCTTGTGTGTTTTGTTTCTATATAACTGGGAATGGAGAACACCTTGAAGCTGGGGAAGGGGATTACGTGAGACATTCGATTCAGAGGTAAAATAATAACCTGAGCTAGTGCTTGAAATAGCGGTTGGCAGCCTTGCCTGCAGCAGGGGGTTGGAACTAGATGAGGTCCCTTCCAACCCAAGCCATTCTACAATAATGCACTAAGTGGGTGAGACAATTGCTGGTGGTACAAGCAGATGTATTCTGCTCCGACTTACAGCTGTGTGTGTTTGTTCAAGAACATATGTAGACAATTTCTAGCCCTTTAGAGATCCTCTGTGGCAGTCATGTGACAATATTCACCTAAGATGAATTTGTCTCGGAGGTAACTGCAAAGGTGAGGTTGTCCTCTGAAAATCAGAGTTGGCAGTAACTCCGTAACCTCTCCTGGTGTTCTTGTGTACTTAGGGTTTTAGAGGGCTGATAGACTGCTGACCTCAGTGGAGACTGCTCTGGTGCTAGATCCAATGGTAAATTTGCTTGTGAGGATGCTAGTGTGGGGAAAAAATGTACAAAACACCAAAAATCTGAGCCTGTGTCCTCACATGCAGAGTCCCTGACTGCTTTTGCTTTCTTGGGTAATGCAGAGCAGTCAGCTGGGTGAATAATCCTATTATTTCACCTCCTTTCCATGCAGAAAATTGGGGACTCATACCGCGGCTATTGTGTGAGCGAGACAGAATTAGAGAGTGTTCTAACGCTACACAAGCAGCAAACACAAAGTGTGTGGGGGACGCGCCAGTCTCCAAGCCCGGCCAAACCCGCCACACGGTTGATGTGGAAATCTCAGTATGTCCCATATGATGGGATCCCCTTTGTCAATGCAGGTAACTAACTTCTTTTGTTTTAATAACTACTTTAAAGATTCTCAACATCAGTTGCCAACTAGCCGTAAAGAAGGATCCTGGTGATGTTCCTTAGAGTTAGTAAAACCAAGGCACAAATAAAACAAAAACCAACGAAAAAAAAAGCAGCTTGGGTACCTCTATGCCACTGTGTAAAGGAGCGTGTTTCCCTGAAACCACAGGCTTTGTTGTGAGTGTTTCTTTCCCTTTGTTGTTTAGAAATAAATTACTTAAGTACCATTTGATGGCGGTTCTTGTGAATGAGTTCTTTAGATGGAGGTTCCATCTGCTCTGTCAAGACTTGGAAATTCTCATAAGGGTAAGAGCTTGTTCCAGTATTCTTGCCTAACTTGGAGATTCTTTGAGGAGTCTGTTCCATAGAGATAGAAAGATATTTAAGTGGCTCCCTTTAAAAAGTAAATAAAAAATATATTATATAAGAAGTAAGTATCAACATACCTCAGCAGACAGATTTTCTTTAAATGAATATGCAGGCTTTACAGGTTGGTAAATACATATTTATCTCCTGCAATGCACATATTAAATTAAGTTCATTGAGATAAAAAATTAGTGTGTTCCAATTGTCACATGTGAATGACGGGACTGTAGGTTATGTGCTTTTTTTTTTTTTTCCCTGAAAGTTACTGAGTAACATTAACACCACTTTCCAAGCTTCAGCCATGAACTGTGAGGTATAAGAAAGCTAAGAACAAAGCCAGAACGATCTACACTTTTATCAGCACCCTCTCCAAATGCAGTTGAGACATCTTTTATGTACAGCAGGGGCTGGAAGTACAGTTTACTTGCTTAGTACTTAAATCCAAGGTGGCTTAATTCTAAACTGTGCCAGACAAAGGTATTCTTCTCAAGCAATTCATCCCTCCTGCATAAATGGAACCAATCTGTAATGCCTTCCCCACTGTGATTCTGCTTCTGCAGTGAGGAAATACAGAGAAGCTGGGTAGCTCCCTATATAGCATAAAACATGAAGTAATCATCAAAATCTCAATTTTTAGTTTTAATAGAGATAGTAGATAGCTGATACCTTTGTAAAAGAAGCATCAAATCACTTTTGAGATGCGTAAGAACTAGTTTAAAGGTCTTGAAGTCTTTTCAATCATAGCAAATTGAGGTTTTTTTTTTTAACAAAAAACAGAAAAGGTAGATAACTGTTTATTATATACAATTGTCTCTTAAATTCCCCTTCTGTTTATATGCATTGATGTGCATATGTTTTTTTAATAACATCACACTCTCAGGCAGTAAATCATTGAGTGTCTTGTGGAAACAGCCTATGTTTCTGTGGTGATATCTTGAAAAAGTTTTGGTTGTATCATTTGCAGTATAGACAACTCCCTGCCTGCTTACTGGAATACATGAATTATACACAGTAGGTAGTGAAACATGACACGGGAGAGGTGCAAGTCCTGTTCTTGACCACAGACACCTTGTTATGCCTATTAACCCTTTTGTAAGTGGTCTGGTTGGAAAAAGTCATGTATTTAAATGAAGATTAGAGCCAAGCAATCTTTGTTTAAGCCCATCTGTGTTGTGGGGTGTATGCCACACCAAGGCAGTGTTATTTTACTGATAAGGTAGGTCAGATTTGCAAGTAAGAATTTGCGGGTCAGCATGGTCTGAAGTGTCGATTAAAGACCTTTGCTTTGAGCTGTGAATTTTCTTGGTTACTTTGGAGATTCTATTTCTCTTATTCATGTTTATGACCAACACTGTGCTCCTTGGGTAACTAGTAAGGCTGCTCATTTTGTAAAATAGCTTTGTTAAGCAGGTCAAAATCTAATCTTTTGCCCCTATATATCTTCCAGGAGCATTGTGAGGTGTAATCTCTTTGAGAAATGCTTTTAAAGTGCTCTGTGTTCCTCACATGCTGTGAAAGAAACATTTGCAGTGTATCTGAATGCTTGCTACATGTGAGTGTTCTGCTGTCTAAAGAGTCTGATGTTAGACAGAAATAACTTCTTCAGAATTGTCTTTTCTGATGTTAATGTTTTACTGTAATGTATTCTGTGGTTGCTTGAATAGAATGAATTACTCTCTGTTTCCAGGAAGCAGAGCCATTGTAATGGAGTGCCAGTATGGGCCAAGAAGAAAAGGGTTCCAGCCCAAAAAAGCTGGTGAGCAGGAAAGCACTTCTGGCCATCTATACAAAGCCACCTGTCCAGCAAGGTAAGAACCGGCTATAAAGCTACTCGTCATCCTAAGGAAGCATACCTCTGGTGAGCCTTGACAGCACGCAGTTTGGGGTTGGTAGCTGGTATCATGCAGTATGGCTCTTAGCTTTGTCTCCTTGATAGCTTGAGGGAAGGAGGAAATGCTGTTCTTTTGAGGTTGGGCAGGTTGCCTAGATGCAAAGTATCAATACATCAGTACATGAACTGCAAGTGGGGATCACTGTCTGAGCAATAGTGAGGAAGTCATGTAGTGGTGTCCTTTAGTGACCATTTTTGGTCCTAAAACTTTGTTGTCTTACTTGTTTTTCCCTCAAGCTTTTAATTGCAGTTGAATCAGTTAATCATCCTAATTTAGCAGATCTTCTATTTACAGAAGTTGGAGTTCTTCCTGTTCACTGAGGACTTCCTCCTTATCCAACTCTAGTGTTTTGTATTTTTTTTCATATCCTTGAACATTTACCTGGGTTTCGTTGCTGTGCTTGGTCCCTTTTTGTGGAGCTAAGAATGTGCTTACGTGGGCAAGTGTAGTTTGATGTGTATGTGGTCAGCTCGCATTTTGGGCAGGGTGAACTGCAGCCTGTCCAGAAAGGATGTTGTGCTTTTACAGTACTGAGGGACAGAGGATTTTTGCTGAGATGCAGAGCTACTCTAGCTGAGTGACTTCCAGACTACACCAGGCATATGTGTATCTGTATCCACCTGCATCTCTTTCTGTTGATAGGCTTTTAAAAATTCTTCAGTTCCCTTAGAGGCTCCTCACCCCTTGAAACACTCTGCTAGATTTTTTTCTGTAATAGTATCTGATATGAAGTAGCTTGGAATTTTGCGTTCCCATTGAAGGAGACTTCTTTTTTCTGTTTTCTCTTATCCTCCTCTTGGAAGGATCTATATTAAAAAGGTTCAAAAGTTTCCAGAATACAGAGTTCCTACTGACCCTAAAATTGACAAGAAAATCATAAGAATGGAACAGGAGAAAGCATTCAACATGCTGAAGAAGAACTTGATAGTTGCTGGTGGTGTCCTCAGGTGAATTTTACACATTTTTTTATTTATCTTGAGAAATGGCACACAAAGAGCAACATTCTTCTTGATTTTCTTTGTTTCCTTTGTTACTTTATTAAGTCTTACTGACATTGTGGGATTTTATATTATTGATTTTAAGACCTGTGGCTCTGAATTATTTTATTTGGTAAGTATGTTAAAAAACCAATCTGTGGAACTTCAGCAGATGTTCCCATGCAGTGAATAGATAGAAATAGTTTTAATATTGGGGATTTTAATCTGGGTTGTTTTGCATCAGGATGTGTAAGAGGACCCTGAGTTCTGAAGGGCAGTGTTTCCTAGCTCAGAAGCTGTAAAAACTGAAGTCACTCTAACTGGGTCATTTGCGGTCGTCAGGTTTTTGCTGCCTTTGCTTGAGAATTATGCAAACTTTCCTTCTTGACAGGTGGTACGTACAGTTACCCACTCAGCAAGCCCACCAATATCACGAAATGGAAGCTTCCTGCCTCCCTTCTTCACCCTCCCATTTTTCTGCCTCTTCCCCTGAGGAGGAGGAGGAAGTTAGAGATGAGAGCTGTACTCTGCCTTCCCGCCTTCATCCTCAAGTGGCAGACAAGATCCGAGAACTGGTGTCTCAGGGAGTAGAGCAAGTCTATGCAGTGAGGAAGCAACTAAGGTACAGAACTGTCTGGCATTGCTTTTAGTCTGTGGTGCTATACCTGCTTTTGCATTTGATTAGTCTGATTTGCAGCTAAATGGCAGTACTGATGCATAATTGAATGTATTTTCAATGTCATTAGAATTTTTTTTTCCAGATTTTGTCTTCTCTTTCCATTTTGTTGTAGATTACCATTGAGAGCTGCTGTCCTCTTTCAAGTTAGTTGAGTAAATGTTTTTTTTTTTAATTCCAAACTCCAGAGCAGATGCACAGAGAACTGGATCAGAATATCTTTTCACTTGCTCTTGTATTGTCATTGCAACATGAAGAGGGAGAAGGTAACAGCAGCTGTAACAAGGAAATAGCGCAGTAGTTCTTAAATATACATATTTTCATTTCAATATCTTTGTCCTTTAACATGTGACAGAAAGTATGTGGAAAGAGAATTATTCAAGCCTGATGAAGTGCCAGAGAGGCATAATCTGTCCTTCTTTCCCACTGTGAACGACATCAAGAACCACATTCATGAAGTGCAGAAGTCTCTGAGAAATGGCGAGGTGGTGTATAATTCAGAAAGCATTCCAGCAACGGTATGTTGGCCCTAGTGTGTCTTTTTGGTTCTTGGAGTTAAATACTGAAAGTCTTATTTAACTTTAACTATTTTGTTGCATTTCATCCACAATTCTCTGACTTTCTATTTCCAGCAGCAATATTTTCAGTGGAATCTCTTGCTGAGCAAGAGTGGAGTAAGTGTAAATAAAACCTTTTGACTGTATTCGGTATTTTTCTCATCAGCATTAGATTGCTGTTAGTTGAGTCATGCATAAAGCAATACTCACATTATGACTGCATGAACTGTGAGTCTTGTGGTAGGGAAAAATGGGCACTCAGGAAACAATTCATGGTTTTGTCATTATCCATTTGTTAGATAGTTACTACTGTTTTCTGTATCTGAAAAATTGGAACGAAGTATGTCTCATATGCAGCCTAAATTAAAGCTTGTACAGCACTGTGAATGCACTGTCTAGCAAGTGAAGTAAGCCTGAAGTGAATACTTCAGAACGTTGGGTATCTCTTGTGTGTTGTTCCTTAATTTTCTTCCACCTATTGCACAGATGCACAATAGGTAATGTGCTAAGAGATGCACAGCGATCCTAGTTTTTCCATTTATGAGGTTGACTGCAAATGAATTGCAGATTTAAAATCAGCTTTGCCAAACTGTACTATTAAATAATGCAGTGTCATCGGGTTTTTTCCTCTCTCCATAAACTGCATTGGGTTCAGGTGAGTGGGTGATATTTGTTAGCCAAATTGTGGTTTGGCTATTTTTTTATTTCAAAGTCTTCAAATTTTCATGAGATTACTTTAGCTTTCTCTATATAGTGCATGTTAAAAAACTAGTTTGCATTGTACATATGTATGTTTTTTCAAAACCAAGATCTCCCAAAATGTTTAGTTATTTAAAAAAAAAAAAAAAAAAAGCTTTATTTCACCCACTTTTGTTGCATGTTCTGAATTGAGCCTGTGTTTCCATAATAGACAAACTTCAATCCTTTCCTGTGATCTTTTTCCTTTCAGCTGCAGTGGACCACAGACAGTGGGAATGTTCTCACAGAAACAGTGACTGTTACGTTTGCCTCACCACCTTCAGATGGTAGGAACTGTGTTAATAATAATTTGTCTCCAGATGTGGTCCATGTTGTTAACGATGTCACAGAAATTCAGTTTCTATCCAGAGAGGTTGCTGTCATGTTGTATCACTCAGCTGACTGTAAGGGATTATTTCAGTGCCTCTGTTTTGAGGCAGGAGAGGGCACTTGTTTGTTTGTTTGTTTGTTTGTACTGACTGCACCTAAAAGGAAAGAAATGTGTTATCTTGATGTAGCTGACAGAATTATGAAAGCTATAAATTTAGATTTACTTATCCTCAAGCAACTGAACATTTTGATGGGATGATTATTTTGAAAGAGCAGTTTGCTTTGAATAGAAGTGCTAATAACACCTGTGCAGAGAAAATGAAATTCCTGCTGAAGGAGGCATATCAATCAGGGCACACAGCTTGTACTGTGTACTTGAGGGTTGTACAAGGGTACTTGAGTCCCTTGATGGTCTGTGCTTGGCACATGCTTAAAATCCCTTGCTATAAAGGACTTGAACGCATATTGAGATTTCTGCTTCTCAGGAAGTCATTATTAATGACTATATTAATGCGTGAAGTCAAAATAGCATCTCTTCTAAGCAATTATTGAGCCAATTAACAAAGTATTAGACTTCCTCCCACTCCACAGCAAAAACTATAGATTTCTATGCAAACATTTTATCCATGTGTTTGGTTTTTTTTGAAGAAGCTAATTACACTATGCTTTCTTTGTTGAAAGCAGCTTCCTACTACTATTATTTCAACTTCAAAACATGCTAAAATGAAATAAAAGTGTTTGTAACTAAATCTAAATGCTACTCACATAGGATTGCACATTGGTTGAATTGCTCCACTGAATCTTGGTGGCCAATAGTAAATTTAAAATGATACTATTTTCCCCTTTTTGCCTAGATTTCAAGTATATTTCTGTTTCAAGGACATTTAGCCCAGTGTTGCATGAAAAATCTTCCCTGGATATTTGTGGATGCTTTCCCCCTCCATTGTTAGACATACAATCTGAAACTCATCAGAGGAGTTGTTGGCTATAACAGGGATATGATTGCAACAAGGTGGAACAGCCTAATTATCTGTGTGCGTTACATTAAAATAACACTGGAGACTTCTTAGTGTTATTAATCTCAGTGGCACTGCCAGCTTGTTTCCTCATTTAACTGGAACACAGTGTTTGGTACTTTTTATTCCAGACATCTGGTAGGGAGTTCTACAGGGATCAAAGAGGCACTGTCACAGTTGTCACAATTAAAGATTTATCCAAGTCAAAATTTATCCTCTGCTGTGGTTCTTGCCCAGAAAAGTCCAGACATGTTTGGACTTCTTTCCTCTTCAGCTCTTGTCACTCTCTGATGTATTTCTTATTGTTGTTACAGCACAGAAAGTAAAACCCCAGAGATCTGGCTCACTGCAATTTCTCTCTTGAGCAATTTCACATACACCAGTGCATTTATAGTTAGTCATAAGACTAAAGTTGGGCTTCTGTTTTGTTTTTAAACTCTTACTGTAGAAAAGAAGGAATTTGCAATATAAGCAGTCATACTGTGCTTAAATGTGCACGCCTATGTTAATATTTCCATTACTGTGCTTCTATGGAGAGAGACAAAATAGTGGTGATTTCAACAGCTGTGATCAAGCTCAGCAGGGCTGACTTTTGATGTGAACTATTTGAATGTTTGTGAAAGTTTGGGAAGATCAAATCTTATTTTCTTCATCTTCTACAGATATGTGATAGACTAATTTGCATTAGGAAACTATCTAAATATCCATTCAGTGGGATACTGGGTTTTAGAGGACGTTAGAGAATTGGATGTGTTTGGTTTTCTGCACGTGTGCACCACTTCAGTGAATATAAACAGATCATCTAATTCCAGCATATCTTGTCTCCATTTAAATTTATGTGAGGATGTGTTTGTACACATTGCAAACACATGATTATGATTACATTACAAGTCTGAAAAAAGAAGCCTGACTTTGGTTCTCGTTCAAGAATGTGAAATGGTAGCAAGGGAAAACAACACTGACTTCTTAAATTACTGTTTGTATATTTTTTTATTTTTCATTTCAACTTGTGCTGAATGGGAACAAATTTACGCTTAAGAAATCAAACAGTAACAGAACTAAAACTCAGCTGTTTGTTTCATTTTCTGTGCAGAACTCTGCATCTGTTCAGAATTCTAGGTGTATGAGGAGTATCCCTCACCATATAATACTGCTTTATCTCTTTACTATTAAGTGTAAGAATCACTGTCACTATCAAAATTCCTAAGTCTGTGTTCCCTTTTACATCTCTTATGAAGCACGCTGACAAGTGAAATAGAGTACCATGTATGTGTTTAACTTTTGTCATTCATACTGAATATCCATGCAGTGTAAGGACTGGATAGGATTGGATTTGATCTTTTAGATTTGTTCTTAGGCATATTGGTGTAGAGTACAACTTCAGGAAAGAACTGCTATCTCTTCCTACGTGTGAATATTCACACGTGTGTGGGATTTCTGTATAATATTAAAAAGAGCGTAAATCTTTGAAGTAGTTGTATTCAAGAAGACATAGAGTGTATGTTTTGATAAAGAGAGTGAGCTTATAACTCATTGTGTATGAAGAGAAATATATCTCAAGTTGCTCAGATGGGTGGAAGCTCTGTATGATCTTTTTTCTAGAAGTTTTTTTGAAACTGTTGACCATTCTCAGTTTTTTCCATCCGATAGGCTAATCCATATGCATAAGGCAAGCTCTTCTTTTACAGTTATAGCACTGAAACTGCAAAATAGAAAGCTCATCAGTATCTACTTGTATCTGTATAAATCTTATCCAAAATGTTCTGGTTATCTCAAACAATAAATTGAATAATCCCATGGGAATTTTTTTTTGCAGAAATTGCTACAATCGAGTCTTGATTTCCACAAGTCTTGAGGAAATCAAGTCAATCGTTTCTGCTTTAAAGAAGAATTTTGAGAATATGGCGTAATCTGTAGGCACCAGATAAATGGAATTTCTTTAAAATTACGCCTGATACAATACTGCATAGAAGCTTTCCTAATTCTACAAATATGCTTTGGAAGGGAATGAGAAGACTTGCAGGATTTCCTGTGTAGGTTTTTATTTTGGAAGCCAATCCCTTCTTTTGATGCCTGTCTGTTATTGAGCCCTTACTGAAGGTGTTATGTGTGGTCAAATTATTAGATTGCTCTCACCCACAGAGAGTAGGGTGTAATTATGTTGCTCTCCAGAATCGTTTATTTTTTATTCTCAGCAGACAGGTGCTATCTTCCTACAGTGTCTTTTTCTTGTAACTAGACTTTTTTTCATTAGCATCTAAGCTCTTCTGCAAAAGAGAAGAGCGTATGTGTATATATTTGTCTTTTCTACATCTATATTGAGATTGAAGGGGATTGGCTAGCTCCATTCACAGGGGAGGCTTTGAAGCCGGGAGGAAATCTGTTACAACTGTCTGCTTACTGTCTGTGGCACTGCAGGGAGCTCACCAGGGGAGCTGGTTGTCACCAAAGCAGAATCCAACCAGAGCGGGGAGTCCTTGCTACCAGAAAGAGCTCAGCTGTTGTCTTCTCTCTCTTCACTTCAGCCCAAGATATTTGCACAACTTCAGGTACAGTCATTTACAGAATGTCAAATGTTCTGTGCTGGGAGTGCTGAAGATAAGCTATAAATATCAAGTTTCCTCTCAACTAGTGATCCCAAACACTGGCTGTGATAGAATATGGGCTTTGAAATAGCTGTCAACTCCTCTTTTGGCCTCTCTTATATGTCACATCTAGCATCAAGCTTAGTGCAGGGGATCCCACTGCCTCTTTGTAGTTAGGATCTCTTGTGAAGGCAAAACTAAGAAGAGGGCGGAAGTGGGTTTCTACCTCCAATCAAACACCTAATCGTTTTCCGGATATTTCAGGCATTTCATGATGAAAATGCTGCAAAATTGAGGGAAGATAAGTCAGTCATATTCCCTTTAAATCCTCTTCCAGCCTCATAAGAAAATCTGTTAAAATCCTAAAACTGCTTCCAGCTCAGAAATGTAAAACTTCCAGGTTGAAAAGGTGAGGCATAGGGTTTAGAATACCATGCCAAAATAGCTTCTTCTAAAGTTCGTCTTCCTTCAGACCTGTCTCTCTTAACTTTCTTCCCTAAGCTCTTCTTTGAAAAGCTGCCTTCATACCTCCTGAAGCCCATAATCTCTTCCATAGAAATACAATGTGTAGTGTAATGCCGTTCTGCTTACTGTTCACTTATTTTTCTGAGGATAGCCTTGGCTTCAGCTCACTCTCCTTTAAATCTGTATGCTTAGCTTTTAGTGCTAAAATACACTTCTAGTGCTAAATACTGTTCATTCCCTCATGGGGAAGTATTGGGGAAGGATTTGAAACTCAGTCCAAAATCAGACCTTTATGGTCCTAAGTAGTTTTCTAGATGCTGCTGGACACCATTGTCTACTATTTTTTCTAATACAAGTATAATCTACAGATGCCAAGGTTGACTGTTCAAAAGAGATGATGTACAGAAGGTCAGAACCTATCCAGTTCCAGCAACGCAAAATGTGTGTTAGTAAATGTAAATTTCTACTGATTTAAATGCTGCTACATTTGTACTTCTGCTTTCTCTTTCTCAGGGATTACAGCTGCAATCAACCTTTACCTCCACAAATGGATCAATGGTGGCTGTAAATAACCATTCCCCTCCAAGTGCTGCAAGTCTCTTGGATTCCAGAGGAAGTGCAATAACCAACCATCCTCTAGTACTTGGTCAGGGGCACAGTCTGCAAACAGGTGCTGGTCTAGCACAGCACGGTGCTGCTGCCTCTGCTTTTGAGACTTCACCTGGCTCTGATCAGAGTCTGGTCACCATGAGCCAGCTGGTAGCAGTTGAAGGGGTAGAGGACTCCAGAAGCCTAGAAGGAGGAGTCCAGCAGATTCTCTTGGGAGATGTACAGACTATTCCAGTACGGATTGTGGACAGCCAGCCTGTACTTAGTAAGTTACAGTCTTCCCTGTGACACATAAACATTTAAAAAAAAAAAAAAAAAGGCAGTAGATTTTATTCCATGTGTCCTAAAGCAAAGTGGATAAATGTGTTGATTAAGAGAGGCTGTAGCATAGGTTTGTTTCAGCTGATTCTGATTAGTTTTTGCTGTAAAACCATGATGACTTTAAAATATATTTAAGTAGTTTTTGCTGTAAAAATGGTTGAACTACTTAAGTAGTAGTAGTAGTGAAGATGATAAGTAGTTGAACTACTTATCATCACTTTCATTGACAGAAATACCAGCTTATTTATTAAATGCTATTTTTGCCAGAAATCCTAGCATTTAGCTAAAATGGTCATCTTCAAGAATACAATTTTGTTAGGAGAAATAAGAATATAAAATAACCAATTGAATTTGGTTAGAAATCTTTGGAAGGAAATTTTTTTTTTGGTGACTTCTTTCTTTTTACCATCCCTGCAGATTTCAGATGTTGTTTTTTTGTTTAATAAACTTTAACTAGGATCCTGTAGTCATCAGTATGCTTTAGGAGTGATCATTTGGAATGATGTGGAATTGCTTGAAATTTCAAACTTATCTGAAAATGTACATTAAGAAACTTACGTTAAACACTTTAAATAACTTTCTCTCTGTCAAAATAGAAGGCACCTTAGGCCTCTTTTATCAGATGCAGACTGAATTCTCAGTTACAGAACCTGATTAAGAATGAAAGGTTGTATTTAAAAAGAACAATTTCTAACTCCTTGTGAAGAAAACCCTGTGCAGATATGGAGCATATAGATCAGTGCAACATATCCTTTTGGCTTCACAAAGTGTCTGAAATGTTAGCTGTGCAATACTTTATATTACTTGCCATCTGTGACTTCTCAAAAGGTGACTTCTGAGCAGTTTTGCAGAAACATCTAGGCAAACATATGATAGATCTGCCTACACCTTCCTAATACCATAGCTATAATTATCCCCATCTGTCCTGATGAATTCTGCAGAATGGAAATTGTGAGAATATTGGTGCCATTCCTGAGTTAGGTGGAAGACTTACCTATAAAATGCACAGATCCTCCCTTCCTCTGTTCCAGAGCCCATTTCTTTGTCTGGAGAGCAGGAGGACAAAAACCAATCTTAATTGAGGATTGGTTTTTTTTTGATTGCTCTAACGTTACAGAGCTTATTTGGTTGAAACACTTACTTAATAATTCAGTCCGTGTATATTTTGAGGTACTTTTTCTCCTGTGTGTATACATGCATGTGCACACTGCCTTAAAGTTACTCTGTATGTTCTAGATTCTTCCTCTTATCTAAAGTGGTAACTTAAGAGTCAGCTGTTTCCTGATGAAAATGTACGTACAGTCACTGAAGAGTGGCCAGTCATGGCTAAAGTTTAGGTCATTCTTTGAATCAAAAAACTTTATTGTTAATTTTTTAATCAATAGCACCTCTATTCCAGCCCTTGCCAAATAAATAATCGTAAGATGGTAGGTTTATTTTTCCACAGGGCAGAGGAAGGACATTTTAGGGGAAAGTAAATTTTCGAGTTTCAAACATTTTAAAAAAAATATTCTTAGTCAAGAGGGCACTTACTGTAGTAAGTTAATGTCACCTTGCAATGTCTTATAGCACAGTACATATTGTAACTGGCTGTCAAACTATTCAACAAGTAACTTCACAAGCACCTCACCTATTAGCTCAAGTTCCTGAACAATTTTTCTTTTAAATGCATACAGTTATTGGGACTGAAGTGGAGTTATCAGTGCAGTTTGAACTTTTAATGTTTTGTTCTGTTTTGTTTTGTTTTAAGCTGAAGAAAATACAGAGGCTGTTATCTGTGTGAGCCAAGTTAAACAAGAGCCAAGAGAAAAAGCATTGTCTGTGGAGCCAGATAAAATCAGAAAATGCCAGAGATCATCCTCTATTTAAATCTGTGAAGGCTGTAAGGATTTTTCAAATCAGAGGACTCTAAATGTCTTGAAAGGAAAGGCAGGTACTCTAAAAATAATGCCATTCTTTTTGAATGCTGTTGTGATGTTCGGACTGGACATATTTTGCACTAGTTCTGACAGACAGTTATTTTGATTTACAACTGATATGACTCACTGCCATTCACTTACCATGTGGAACACCACCTCTCACTTCTATTTCACATTCTGAGTATTTTGGATGCTATCCAAATGGTCCATTTCGATCAACGTTTCTGTAGGTCTTCCACAATTAGTTTTAGAATGTGGATCGAAACGCTTGATTCGCTTTTCTTCTTGAGACCCTCGACTGTTATGGCACTGCAGAGACCATAGAAGCTGCCAGCTCCCAGGCCATGGAATCCAACAGTAAAGTGTATCAACACAATAGTTTTGTGACAAAATGAAAGTCCAAGAGACTACATTTCAAAGTGATGAAGGACATGAATGCTTAAGAAAATGCAACTTTGACCTGATCATAATGTTAATGACGTGAAGATCAAGGAGAGGAGAAAGGTGAGGTTGCCAGGTGAACTAAGTTGTATGATGAAAAGTCTGTGAATTGTAACAGTGAATGTTTTCAACTTCTTATATCTTTAAACTTATGTTCTAGCTTTATAATCATAGAATTATTGAGGTTGGAAAAGACCTGTAAGATCATCACGTCCAATTGTCAGACCATCACCACCATGCCCACTAAAACACATCCCTAAGTGCCACATCTACGCGTTGGCACATGCAGCCTTTGCAGTGGTGCTGTAGCAACAGCTGTTCATAACATCTAAAAAGCAGGAGTCTTGTAACCAAAAAAAAAAAAGATGCTGCAGTTTCAGCTTCTTTACCTTTTGCTTTATGCACTTAAGATATCAATTCATAAATATAATTTAACTTGCTGCTGTTTGTGATTGTGAAGCTTACAGATACATTACTGACAGAGAGGCCCAAGAAAACAAAGTGAGTAATATAAATCTAAGCAATGTGTGCTGTTACCATAACATTCAGGAAACAAAGTTGTCCTTGTCGGTAAGTAGCAGCTTCTAGGATTGAACTGGTCTGTAGTACTTAAAATGTTACCAGGAATCTTTAAAAAGTGGAATATGGTCAAGGAGTTTGTTTTGACAACACTTAAGCCAAAGCCATAGTAAGTGACAAGAACTGAATTGCATGATCTGTGATAGACAAGTTTCTTTAACAAAAAAAAAAAAAAAAAAAAAGGGATTTTTTAAAAGAATNAAAAAAAAAGGGATCTATTTAAAGTATTAAGTGAAATGAAACTGAAGCCAGTGCAGTTACCAAATTAAACAATGACGTTGTTTTTTCAGGTGTTGAATTTTTAGAGCAGCATCCAGAATATTTTGTGTACAGCAATACCAGCAGTTTTTTCTAAGTGATTGAGAACTTGATCATAAAATTAGATATTATTCTGCATGCTGAAGAAGAATGCAGTTGGAGGACTTTCTCTTCTCCAGTCTAAAACAAAAAAAAAAAAAAAAAAAAAAAAGGAAGATTAGTTGATTTATGTTGAGTGACAGCATTAGGAATATTATATGAGCATAAAGATTAACTTTTTTAAAAGACTACATTTATTAATATGCATTCAATGCATTCAAAAACCTCATTTGAATTATAGCCATTTAAAATGGATTTTTAATTTCCTTTTTTGTATTTCAAGCTAAAACTCTCAAACGTCACAGGTTGAAATTAGGTTCCCAAAACCTCTATAAGCAGCATCTGCTGTATCTTAGTCTTACCTTAAAATACATTAACTTCTGTGAGGTTAATTGTTACTGTCAGTACTGTTCATTTTAAGCCTTGTGTTTATGGATTAGCTTAAATCAGAACTTTCCAACAGACCATGCTCTTATTTAATAAGAGCCAGTATTCTAACATGCAAATGCATAGAGAATCTTCAGTTATTTGGAGTCCTGCATACTTATTTCTACGCTGTCATGTTTTGTGGTTTGCCCTACTCATTTCTGAGTAGGTAAATCCTATGAGGTTCACCCTTTTGGGGTTTTGTTGTTGTTAATTGTGAAAATATGTCCAGAATGGCTGTTCTCTGCTACAGTCATGGTTCTGGACGCAGCAGTCATCTTTTGTTTTCAAATTTAGTAATTACATACAGGATGGGTACCTCCTTCCACACTACTATATTCAGTAATTTCATCACCTTCTGTTTTTTTGAACTGATGCCTTTCTCAATATTAGCTTTTTTTTCCCTTTAAGAATTACACTTCATTTTTGAGAGTGCTTATTCTCAAAATAAGTTGCATCTAACTATTACCAGCAATAGGTTATTTCAGCTTCAGTTTTCTTCAAAGGAGGCAATGGTCTTGTGGCTGGTGTAAAAACTTGAGAATTTACATTTCCATCAGTTCTTGTTTTAGTTCCCTCATTAACAGATTTATTCTTTAGTAGTCACTGTGTTTCCCACCATTAGCCTCGATCTAATCCTGTGCTGAACAATATTTTTGAAGGTACTTCTATTTTTGGTGTTCACAGTGAATGGAAACCTTCTTCTAGTCTATTTTGAGTTACAGGCCATGAAATTATAATCTAGCCTAACTTGCATGGTACCTTGAAAACAGTAGAATAAAAAGTTGGGAGAAATTTGATGATGATGCAAAGGCTGTTCTTAAAAGCTGGGGATGAAAGCTGCAATTCTGTTTGTTGGAAATTTTTATTTGAAATGCTTTTTCAGCCAGTACCCACCGTTTTGTTTCCAATTTCATTCATTTTCAGAGAATTCCACTATCCTCCAAATGCATATTCCTGTTTATTACTGTCTTGTCTTTTAAGTTGCCACTATGTTTCCTTGTTGAAGAGTATGTTTACATTTGCTTTGTGCATGTTGCTGATGGAGAACAGGAGCTGATCACTCATGTCCAAGGGTCTGTATTCAGATGAACAACTTAGTTTACTAATGTCCACTTAAAATTTGCAGAAAAAATTCTCACATATATGGAAAAAAAAAATCACAAGTAAACAATACCACTTTCAATACGCTAAAATTTGTTTGAATGGAATACTCAAGGGATTTTTTTTGAGAAAGCGGTGTGGATTGGTGCATAGTGGTTGGTTGTGGTGTTGTGTTGGATTTGCAAATGTTTTTCTTGTGTTCACATTGTTTTCTTGTGATTGTTATGTTCAAGTGTTCATTCTGTAAGGATAGAAATCCTGAGCTTCCATAGTGTATATGAGCAAATTCTTTTCCAGTTTTTTCTCATTGTTGGTTACCATAGGGGTGTTTGGTTGGCCTGACAAGAAGGGCTGTGCTTACGTATATGCATGCAAAAATATTTTTTGCAAAAACAAAGATGTAAAGAGGCACATATCTATAGCTCTTATCCAAGCCTGGCAGCCTGTTGGATGGAAACCGGTAGTGTCAATGAGTCTTTTTGCACTGTTCAAAAACCCAAACTTGATTGCGTGGTATGAAGATTGTTGCAGCTTGTACAAAATTTAGAGACACAAATGTCTGTATATGTTTGTATATATATATATATTTATATAGTAACTTAATGTATAATACTTCTTTTCAAATGTAAACTACTTTCTCTTTTAAAGAAGTGGTCTGTGTTGTGGTTATGGGGACTCACGGGGAGAGATTCAAGTTCTCAATTCAATTCACTACTTGAGAGCAGTGGTTACTGTGTAGTAAGGAGAACAACTAGGACAAGTCCAGAGAGACTTGGTGGAGGAAAGTCCTGAAGGTGTGTAAGGTGAGGGCCCTGCGGGGAGGGCTGTGCTGGCGGAGCTCCTGGGCCCTGAAAAGGAGTTGCAAGCCCATCACAAAGGCTCAGTGTAGCTCCAGTATCTGGAGCTGGGTGGGCTGAATTCACGGGGGAAATGTACATGTGTGGAAGAAAAGGAAAGCCTGTCTTGCCCTCGAAACCAGCAGAGCTGCTTGAGTTTTGGTGAGTACCAAAGGCGATTAAATGTGTTCCTCTTGTCTGATGAAGAAACTCCTCCTTAGAGCTTCAACCCAGGAGTGTAGCCTCCTCTTCTTTATATGTTACTGAGGAAAATACCTTTTCTTTCCAACTGAATTAACTTGATGCTCCCATCATCCCGTTGACTGCTGCTCTGTCTACCTCAAGCACACTCACTCTCCAGCCAAATCTCTCTTTCTTCACACTTACTAGGGCTCCCATCCAAATCCTCTGCCCTAATATATCCACTGCCCTATATATATTTTAGGGCACATATAGTTAGGTCTTTTAATCTGGACAATTGGAACTCATGTTTTTACTACTGTCATTCTTAGCAGTCTGCAGTTCAGTTATCATTTGACGTATGCTGGGCTCTTGTTAATGACAGTCTGCCTGTTTTAATTTTTGAGCAACATGCTCATGTTTAATTTCTCGCTCTTCCTTATCACTTTTCAAGTAAAGATTGATAAGGCTCATAGGAGGATGAAAATCTGTTTGTAGTATGGTGACTTATAAGTGTTGACTTATGTTCTCAGTGTAAAGGAACTAGAAAGCAAAATTTTGCTTAATGTTGGATCTGCCATTTGGTTACTTTTATACTATACTTGGTTTTCTACAGCGTCACAGCGCCAATAGAACATGAGTGACACTAAAATACTATTAATACTTCAAGTCTGTCCTTTGGTTGAATATTGGTATTCAGTGGCTGCAGCAAAGATCAAAGGGACTTGCTTCTACTCTCCACAGAATAGTCTTTGTCTCTAGATATTATTTAAAATGTAATTAGCTATTGCAATCACATGGTAGTAAGAGAGACAGAAACAGCTGTGTGTGTCAGGAGGAGATCAGTGGGAGAGGGAGGAGTGCAGTCCCATTTGCAGATTACTGTATTTAGCGTGTGCACAAAAAAAGAACAAACTGTGGAGTGAAGCACACACTGGAGCGCAGGGAACATGGACGACACTGTAATCCTGACCCTCACCACTTCCCTCATCACAGGAGGGTACTTCCTTTTCATTTGTGTTATCTGACCTGGTCGCTTAACAGCATGTCACTGACAACATCTGTAAACTACAGTTGGTTTATGAACAACTGCATCACATCAAGTCTAGGGATTGTTAAATTGTAAAACAGATTTTTTTCTGGCTTAGTGAAACCAATGGCATCATAAATGGTCAGGTCTCAAGAATTGAGAAAGCCTTCAGCTATGGATTTGGTCATTCTAATCTGTGCGCTAATTGAGCTAGGGACTAATTTGAAGGCTGTGCACGTGTCCTGCAGTACTTGAGCAGAAAGAATCTTCTTTCTCTTTTTTTCCAGCTCCCAAGAATGTCGGCTGCATTTATGTTCTTAGTGACTGCAGAGCTCCTCATTTTTATCTCCTCAAGAATGGTTTGTGAAATTCTGTTTTCCACCATGAGGGAAGATGGAGGTCTTCCTATATGCAAATGTGATGGACTGTGTCCATGCTGAGTGAACTGACATCACATAGAACAGCCACCCTCAAACATGCTGTGTTAGGAATGGGCGCTGAGAGAAGGAACAAGCAACCATAGAATGCAATGGTAAAAGTAAGCATTCTTGCTCCTCACAGAGTACCCTGTTTTGAAAACAACGTGAGAAAAATTACTGGTCAAATCTCAAACCTCATCACTGTCCTTTCCTCTCTACATCTTCACTCCTTCCCTCTCCCCCAGAAAAACCACCCAACCAAACAAAAAAACTTAAATAAAAGTATAATCACAAACTTAGTCTAAAAATTAATTACCTTCTCTCCTAGATCTGAGTGTCCACTGTTTACTTCCTAAAGAACTATGGTGAAAATTCAGTTGTACTTTACTGGGGTGCTGTTCTTTCAGAGATAAATGTAACAATTTGGCAGATATTTTTTTTGAAGCTAAAATGAAGTGGGAGAGAGAGAACTAGAAACTAATTATGTATTTCTTACAGATGACACTTCAGTTTTCTGAAGTGTGCAGGTGCTTCCTCCTTGGCTTCTGCTTTTATCTCTTAGTTCACTAGATGTTGGATGTTTTCTTATGATCACTTACCTCTGAGAGAACTCCAGTTAAAACCAGCATGAAGCCAGAATGGAAAACAGTAGAGGAAGCGAAGTTCGTACAAAGCTGCTTGCAGGAGATAGAAGATGCATCAAAGATGCAGCTCAAGATTGCAATTTCTTCTGGCTGAAGTGGTTCACTTTGAATGGTAAATGTTTTGTTTTGCTTTTACAGTAAGCAATTGTTTGTAGCTGATCTTGGTGTTATTTATTGAGCACACACGTAATAAAAGCTAGAATGGTAACCACACAAATTTGCTTTTATCTTTAGTGCACTAGTTATCTTCTGAATGCAGGCTGCCATAACAGCTGTGTTCTTGGTTGTTGAGAAAGCTGCTGCTACTACATGTGAGGTTTTGTACATGGAAGGAGATAGAGAAGATGAGAACCTTCTTGACCTTCTACTCAGAACGTGAGAACCCTTTCCTGAGAAGAGATTGTCTGCAGAATGAGGGCTTTACCAGTTTAAAACCTGTGGGGTGCACGGTGAGGGGGAAGGTGTTGTTTTAGTTTGTTTCTCACTATGTAAATCTATTTTAACCGGCAATAAATTAAACTGATTTTCCCCAAGTAGTCTGTCTTGCTCGTGACTGTAAATGGTAAGTGATCTCCCTGTCTTTGAACCCATGAGCTCTTTCAGCCTATTTTCATTCTCTGTCCTGTTGAGGAGGGGGAGTGGGAGAGTAGCTGAGTGGGCAACTCAACCCACCATGGCTTCTCATTCATCTGAGGTATGACCATCTCACAGTGTTCCCTAGCCTAGGAGGCAGTAGACTGTGATGATACAGGAGGAGGTCCTGCTTTGAAGTGAGTAAGCAGATGTCTAAACTGTTTCAGGTCAACAGAACTTATGAAAGTGTTTCTTCATGGCAGCTGCTTCTCTAGAGTGAATTCTTACTTGGTTTACGGGGCTTCCTGGGTAATCCCCTAAGTACTTACTGAAAAATTGTATTTGATCTCAAGTCATAATGGTAAATAGTGATCTTTTTTGGTTGCTGCAAACAAATATTACTTTGATTTTTTAAACAGGGCATGAAATTGATCAAATTTTTAAAAAGTCATTCTGTGTGTAGAAAGGAGTGCACCTTGTTTGAATCTGGACTTGTATTTATGAATGTGTTCTGGTTGGGCTTTTCAATTTCTGCTCATTCACCTTTTCACTGTAGTAAATCTCAGCTGTGGGATCTACTAAGGAACCTGTCTAACCCATTGCATTTCTACTGGAGAATATCAACCATATTTCTGTTTTACAGGTTTAAGTATGGGGGAATCATTCTGAGAAAATGATGCTGCAGCAGTACGTTCTCCTTCATCTACTTTGGTACTGTTGCTCTTGCTGACGATGAGGATTGTAGCAACATCTTGAGAACATTATATCTATCTGTACTTCAGAAGGGGATAAAGTTTGGGGTGAGTGATACCTCTGGTGAAAGTACTGTTAGTCCACACATTGGAAAAGAAATAAACAGAGAGATTTTGAGGGTTAGATTTGTATCCCAATGCTTTTCAGAGAGCATTTTCTTTTTGAAATGAAAAAGTAACTTCCTTAGAATGTAAGTTTTGTATATGGGTTCTTAAACTGCCTACCAAAAACACCTGGTGCTTTCCACTGGGAGTGTTGTATGGGAACTATTAGGTCAAGGCTTGAACTGGTGATTGAGCACCTGGTGAAGGGGGGAGCACAAGGAAAGTGTTTGCACCTGTGCTCCCCACCTGACAAGAAGGGGTGGACCAAGGATGTGGGGCTGCCCTGGGCTCATTTAAGGGCCAGCAGCAGAAAGAGGCATACCTCTCTTGGAGGTCTGTTACTTGTTGGAGGAGCAACGTTTGGATGGGAGATGGCCGTCATTGGTTGTGTGAGTCAAAATTTTTGTGAAACCTTTGTGTATGTCTATTGTTAAAACCTATAATACTTTGCCAGGGGTTGCAAAGAACCTGTCTGAAGCAATTTCACTTCTTCATTTGCAAAACACGTGTCTAGGCAGAGCAGTAGGTGAGATGGCTTGCTTACTGATTTCTAGAAGGGACACTGTAATAGAAAATCAGTGGATAACTTTCTAGCATTAACTAAGTTAATCTTTCTTTTCTTCCTCTTTCTCCACATCTCACAATTAAAGGAAGATTCTCTATTAAAAGGAACATGGCAAATTGTTAGAGCTGTCTGTATGAAGGATGTAAAGCTATTAATGGTGGACAAAGAAGACTTCTTAGCCAATAAATTAGAGGAAGAGCTTCAAAAAGGATTGCGCTGTCATTGTTACTTCAAGTAATTTCTTCCAATACTGTTAACTTTTGGTTATTGCTTTACTGTTTACTTATTGTATAATTTATTTCTTTTTTTTCTAGCTATGTCAAGGCCATAGATGAAATGCATATAAAAATTCTCTTGTCTGTTGAGGTTACAGTCAAAGAGAAAGTAATTCTCCATTTTGCAGCTCATACAGTCAGCCATGGATACTTAGCCACCAGCTGCTCTGGAAAGATATGTGATTACATGTGTTCCACAGCTACCAAAAAATCTTTGGTGCTGAAATACTTCAAAAATTTCTGAACTTGGATCACGTAAAGTGAAATTGCTTGGAATGCTATCATTTGGGCTGTGAAACTATGGCACCTTTCATTTGAAGAACTACAAAGGCCACTGTGGAACCAACTTAATCATCTTGAGTAGCCATGGCCTAGGGTTTATCACTTGCAAAAGTAAAAAAGAGCAACATTTCCGTAGAGGAATTGTTTTTTCAGCAAGTTCAATCTATGAAAAAAGGTTACTTCTTGTTCAGATATGAACTTCTTTGCAAAATAGTCTGAGGTATCACTCAGTGAGGTATCACTGAGATCAGTTAGCAGCTGCAAAATGGAGCAGTTTTGCTGTGGATAGGTGATAAAAAATATTGCAGAATCAGTCAGCGTAATACTCATTGGTAAGGTCTTTCAGATGTTTGCCAAAGACTAATATTTCTGGTGATATGCTGGCATTTATTCTGAGATTACAAACAGAAGTAGTGATTATATGCCATTGCAAAAAAAAATGGTAAATAAAGCACTTTATGAAATACTAGTCTGTGATGGGTTTGGTTTCTGTTGGCTTTGTCCTGCTTTTACTTAGTATTCAACTCCTTTGCACACCTTGTGTGGGATTTTTTAATAGTTTTAGTTTTTTGTTTTTTTTTTATAGTTAACACATGAGAGCACAATACACAAGTTTTTCATGGCATGATATATTTCATCTATTTGCTAACGGAAATAGTTCATGTTCAGGTATTGATGGTAATTATCAAAAGACACTTGAGAGAAACTTCAGATGTTCTATATTTATTTTTTCATCCATGTTTTGCTTTTGTAATGACTGAACGTGTTTTCTTGGCAGCAGTTTTTAGCATAGAAGTGACTGTTTTCAGCTATGGGGTCCTGACTGCAACAAAAAAAGGGCTTTGAGTAGGGAAACCAGAACCATACTTTAGTTTTGAGTGACCAGAATTTCCAAAGAGTACTGGAGTCTCTTCTGGACTCACAAAAACGTTACTTTTTGGGCATATAAAGGTCAATTAGCTTTCCAAAGAGTTTTGAATGATATACATGAATACAGTATATGCAAGTGCTGCAAGTCAGTGATGTTTCTTACTTATGAGATAACTGAAATTATGTTCATTCTTTAGTGGCTTGCTAGCTGATATATCAGCTGGATGATCCAAATGTGAGTCCACAGTAAATGTTTGCTTAAACACAGAAACATACACAACAGCTCATGTATATGTGTATATGTATATTCTTATGTGTATTTGCTTGACTTGGAGTTACAATATAATGTGTGAGAAAAGCAGATTATTTTTGTTTTGGATGGTGGATTCTTATTGTTAATTCACAATTTGAAGCTCTAATCTGTGTTTGTGAGATCACATACACAAGGGCAAGCAGTGTCAAGACAAGATTTGGGGCTAGCACAGAGTGAGGCATCCAAAATGCTCTGACACATTTCTGCTGTTTTTTAATCAGACTTTGTCACTTATCTACTTGCCACCAAAAACATAATAACAGGGTCTTTCAGACTTCATCCTTTCCCTGGAAAGTCTGTGCCCTGCTGAGTATTTTTTTTCTCATCTACAGGGACAAGCAAATGAGGCAGGCTGAAGGTGCTGCTGTTTGGAAAACAGCTGCAGAGCTATTGAGCGTTGGCAGGGGACTCAGCCATCTTCCCCCCATATCGAGCAGGTGAGAGAACAAGGAAGGAAATGAAGATGGTCATGAACCCTGCCTTTCTTCTGTCTTCATATTAGAGCTTCTCCTAGACTTCTAGGAGAATTAGTGAACAACTCTGCAAGAGAAAGCAGGGCTGGGTGCTTGGTGTTAGCAGCTGGTTGAACTCCCCTAAGTTGTTCAGCTGTTTCTGGAATTAGAAGTGCTTTCCCACTCATTCTTCAGACTGTTTGAAAACTATGTTTTATCCAAGCCTGTCAATTCTCTAGTACAAGATTTCAGGGGATGTTAGCCATTTGGACGACCAGGTTTTGAAGGGGATTGTTGTGGGGTTTGGGCAAAGGCAAGTGCTCTCTGCTCAGACATTAGTAGCAGTTCTTCTAATGCTGTTATCAGCTCTTTGGGCAGTAGGCTGTTCTGTATGTGTTAGACAAATAGCAAATTTAGGATGTGGCTGTACTTCTGGAGTCTGCAAAAAGAAATGTATACATAGCCTCACACAATGCACACATGCATAGCTATACATATTGTTTTTTGTCATTTGTTGATAATGCTATAAACAACTGTACAAAGCCATTTGGAGTGATCCTATAGCGCACAAGTGATGTGACAGCTCTTGTAGTTTATGAAAAAAGAAATTTAAATTGTTCATAGTATGTACACCTGTTTTACAAAGGTAGTCGCTTAAAAATACTTCCTGAAGTTTTATGTAACTTGCTTATGTGTTGAAAGAGCTTTTGGATATAGCCTGGTTGTTACCTTGTCTTGTTGCTTCTGTGCCAGTCGGTCATTGAAATCTACATTATAAATTAGTCACAAACTCATCCACTCATATCACTCCAGGCAGACCATTTAGGTACTCCTGGGAAGAGCAGTTGCACCAACTACAAGGATCTTCTGTTCTGCTCTCAAATGCTATAAAATGGAAGTAATTATTAGAGAGCAAGTCTAAAAAACCAACCTGAATATTGTGACCTGAAATGCTCTACAGGGTTATTTCATTCCCTATTATCTAAGTTCATTCTTTTGTTTTCCTCTTTTACCTCTTTCTTGGTAACAATGCTCATGTTTGCAGTGATCACTGCAGTCTCACTCCATAGAAATCATTGACCAGAATCATCTATGCTTGCCCTGTGAAAGCTAATGACCAGCGTGGACATGTGCAATTGCACCTGTGTTTTATGGATAAGCATGTAAAATAAGATCCTGCATTTCCCTGTCCTGTGCATGTGTTAGCCTCATTTTAGGATTTTGCTGGTCAAAAATGAAGAAGCAGAATTCCCCTGTATCTGATAACTTTTTTATAACATTTGTACATTTAGCATTCCAGAAGTATCAACTGCATTATTCCTCTTGTGATGCTAGAGGGAGCTCATGGCTTGTGCAGTCTGTGAAAAATGGTATCTTGGACAATTCTTTGAGGAAATACAGATGGGAAGTAAAGTGTCACTGATAGCTATAATGTACCTTTTTCCATCACCAGCAAAACAAGGGCTGAATTTATCTGCCTAGAAAATTGCACATATGGCTTTCAGGGACACTTAGATAATGAAATGCTGTATCCTCAGTTTCTTCAATGTCTGAGCACCTCTCTGTCATGGCTAATTTATCTTCACAGCCTCCTGTGAGGAAATGAACCCTTGTATCCCTATTAATATATGGAGGACCATAACACTTCATTGTGCAGCTTTCAGACTACACCTGACAGTGATTTCAGTCAGACATCAGTCTTGTACACAGGCAGGAAAATAACACAAAAGTTTCCGTGGGAAGTCCTAATTTTTTGCATCTCTATGCTCAGCCAGTTCCTTGAGGTGCAAATGCAGACCTTTTGCAATACTGTCTCTCCCAACCTAGCCAGACTTCAGCTGCAAGAGGTGCTGCTGCATGGACAAAGCTTATCTGGAGCATTCATGGAGAGAGCTTTGCACCAGAGCTCTCTGAGCTAAGAAGTGTGCTGCTTCAATCTGTGTTGTACCCTATTCCTGGTTCTGGCTCAGCCAGCAGCAGTCACAGAGCGGGACAGAAGCTGTGGGGTTGGACTGTAACTGCTCAGTGTCGAGGGGAGCTAGAAGCAAACATCTCCCTGCATTCCTGTGACAGCAAACAGTAGTACCCTGGGTTTGAAGAACTGAAAGACATGTACATCTCAGACTTGTTAAGGCCTTCTCTGAGGTGATGAAGGCTATGCCAGCCTGGTGAACCAAAGGCATCCCAGAAGTGTCTCAATAAGACAAGCACCAGCAGCAGGCTGTAAAGAGTGCTTTGTTTGCTGGTGGGGACTGAGGAACAGCTCACTCAGTGTCCACAGAGAGCATCAGGTGGAGTAGAAGACTGAGAAAGGAAGTTGTAAGGGCTCTTCCAAGGTACAAATCCTGCCATGGGCAGGAAGTACAGCAATAACATAAGTGGTATGGTAAAGTATTGCGGGGGGGGAAGGAAGGGTTGGATGGTCAGAGAAGAGTGTGCACACAGATGCATGCAGGCATACTACATACATATGCACGCAAAGTATTCCAAGGGGAATTTTCCAGAGCACCCAGACTTAAAAAAACAAGATAACATCCTGAAACATGCTGACTCTTTTTTTGGTAGTGTTTCTTTTTTTTTGTTGCTTTTTTTTTTCTCCCCCACTAGGGAGCTGTTGCTGTAGCAGGGTGGTTGAGACCAGATGAGCCATTGGGAGCTGGGGACTCTGAGGGGTTGAAAAGCAGATGCACTTGAAATGGGCTGGCTTAAATATCATGTTTAAGATAGCTTTACATAATCAGAGCAAATTTAATTTCTTACAGCCATTTTGTCTCCTGAAGTTTATGATATGCGGACTCTTCATCCTAGTGATTGTTACCTGTGTTCTGTTTAATTGTATTTCAGCAAATCCTTATCCCTTTAGCAGCAGCAAAGCCACCACTGTGGTGCTCAGTGAGGGTACCGAAGGTGTCAGGGCAATGACCAGTAAGTGGACAATCGTATTCCTTTAATGCCTGCAGGCAAATAGTTGCCTGGCTGGGTGCTGGCTGCCCAGGCTCCGTGTTGGTGCAGGCGCAGGACTGCCCAGGAGAGGGCAGCGATGCACAGGCTGCGGAGGGCTTGCAGAAACACAGCCTTTAATAGCCACCTCTCCTGTGTGTACTGCTGAACTGTTCTTCTTCTAACTTAGTTTATTCTAATCGTTAAGTGTTTAATGCAAGATAAACACGTATGATACCACGGTATGGAAGCATGAGGCTTATTTGACTCTTCCAGTTCAGGGATGAGAAGTCATCAGTGTCATGATTTTTTCTCTTTAATTCTACATTGGCAAGAATGGAGTAATATCCTTCTGAGAGGCTTTTGGGTGCTGTCAGGCCAGCATCAATGTAACTGGGAGTCTTTCCTCTGCTCTTCACAGTAATAGCCATAATGGAGAAAGTACAGTATGTCAGATAGAAAGGCACATACAGATTGGCAGATAATTAGATATCACACAGTGATTGTTCAAAGGCGAGTCACAGCAAGGGGAGTTCAGTGCAGTATTAGAGTCAGAAACATGCTGTCTTGCTGGAATAGATGTTGTTCAGAAAGCTGTACAAGGGGCTCTCACAGAGTGCTGAAGATGGGAAAGTATTACAGCAGAGTGACCTCATAGATACCTCGTCTAAAAGACCACAGTTTTTCCAGCAGTAAGTGCTGATGATTACCATGATTAATAACTGAGCTTGATTTGTGGAACAGAAGGTACTAGGACCTACCTGGGTGCTGAGGACTGAAGTTTTCCTCCTCAGTATCTTGCAATACGATTGCATAAAGCTAGATTGCTTGGGCTCTGCTCCTAAAGGATGCAGTAAGTACCAAGACGTGCTGTTATTTGCTCTCTTATATGTGACACTGTAGATGATCTCTGGCCAAGGCAGTCATGTTCCTGTGTCACCCAAGTAGTTCATCTCCATGGACACCAATGGTATCATTTTTGTTTAGAAAGAAGAAAAACTGAGACTATTATAGCACACGTTATTCAGGATTTACAAAATGATGAAGGTACTCTGAATGTGAGTGCAATGATGAATACATGGAGTAAAAAGGATTTTGGCTCTCAGGATGGTATTAGTATAGGAGTTGCAAGCTGTGGGGAAGGTACCTGTGGGTTATGTTTATGTCCTTGCTCATCATGTAGCAGAGAGAGAGCTTTTGGGGGTGCCCTAACTCATACCTAACTGCAGCGGCTCCCAAGTGGCTACATTAGCCAGAGATCTCAGGAATGCAACAGCAGCCCAATCTTTTTCTTTTCCCCAGGTGCTGTTTGCTGATGAGATTAGCATTAAGCTAAACTGTCACTGTAGAGGAGTGCGGAGTTGGACGCTGCAGGTCTGGGTGTAGCTTTGCTTATGAGGAGAGAACAAAAGCAAGTTCTTCAAAGCAGTAACTAAATATGCCAGCTAGGCTTTTTTTTTTTGAGCTAGTAGATTGATTGCATTTGTGAATGCTCTGGCATCTCAGGATCTTCTAGATGGTCTCTGTCAGGTCTCTATCCACAGTACTGAGGCGTCTGTATTTTTCCTCATCCCAAAGCAGGAGGATTGGTGCTGGTTGGGGGGATCACTGCACTGAGTTGTGTAGATATTCCTCTTGTCTGCTATATTAAAGCAGGGATAGTAAGCAGCATTCTGAAACCAGATCAGGTCAGTGCCCACGGTTAGGGAGACCTTTCCCCTGCACCATGTGCTTGCTGGATGGCCAGCAGGTGCGACAGGTGCCAGCTGAGGGCACTAGAGAGGTTTTTGCTAAGACAGTAAAGCAAGATCTTTTCTAGAGGAAAAGATGAAAGGATATGGAGACAAGGCAGAGAAATTACACCGAACTAAACTGGAGTGTGCTTACAGAGATTAATAGCTGCTTCCTGTCCCGTATTTCAATGTTCTCTGCTCACAATAGTTTGCAAACATGTAGAACTGATTTTCTAAAAATGCATGTTTTGTCCTTTCTTATTCCTTTTCATTTTCCCTTGGATTTCAAGGTATGGATTCGTTTGAAAAATGACTCAAACCTACATCAATGAGCTCAGACTCAGTTTGGGGAGCAATCCAAAACTGCACAGCCAACATGGACCCGTTTGTGTCTTTGGTGGGGTTCAGATCAGTTTCAGTGCGACAGGGTAACAGCAGCAGAGTGAAGCAGAGCAACTTGCTAGGAATCCACTTACATTCATTGTCTGATAGCCTCAAATGCTTGCAGAATGAATATAAAAAAGGAGGGAGAACAGGTGAAAAGACAGTCTTGGGGCAGATGTAGTTCCTGTTCCCTGCAGGCACCACGTCTGTAGGGTTAGATGAAGGCTTGCTAGTGAGATTGCTTTGCTCTGATGGCTGAAACTTCTGCTCCAAGACTTTACTCTGTGTACCCACTTCTTTCATGCTAGATGCATCACCTTCATCTGCTACTCTGGCTGAAGTTCCAAGAACAAGACCCACTAGTCTCTCACTCCTCACCCATCTCTCTCTCTGCTGGGGATCTCTGTTTCCTCCCAGGACCATCTCATTTCAGCCTGCTTTGCACAAAGTATACAGAGTTCTCCTTCATGCTGAAGCTCAGAGCTCTTTTTTTTTTTAAACCTCTCCATATTTGTTCTTGTATTGGGTATCAACCAGATCTGAATTCTCCCTGAGTCCCAGTGTTGGTTTTGTTCAGATCTCATCTTAGCATGTACATTTACAGCAAAGCTCTCTGTGTTATCTGCTAGTGGCAAAGAAAGATAATATTTAATGATACCTATAAAGCAAAACCTGCTCTAATCAGAGGCTGGGTCCTGTGCTTCTAATAACCCACTGCTTTCTGTATCAGTGTATTAGCTACCTAATTTAGACTGCAAACTCCACAGGCAAAGGGAATTTTCCTCTGTATATGTATAATAATATTCTAAAAAGAAAAAAGATGAAAAGTAGCTGTCATTAACATAAGGAATTAGATGCTGAACACAGGACTGATTTTCTTTTTCAGGAGTGTGATCCTCCAGGTGTTTCTAAGCAGGGAGAGGGAATACCAGTGATCTCAGAACACTGCACTAAGACTCTGGGGGAAGAACTGCATCTGCTCCCTAGCTCTGTCTGTCAAGAGTGACGTCAGGTATTGCCAGTTAAATTTCCCTGTATCTCATCTCCCTTTATATGAGGTGTGAGCACTCTCTTTGGCTTGCAAGGGTGTTCTGAGATGTTTTGATCTCACAGAGAGGAGAGAGCGTGCTTACAATTGCTACAAGAGATGTTTGCTGGTGAAATGCTGAAAGAAACAACCCAAAACTACGAAAGTTTCAAAACTACCGAGCCCTCACAAAACAAGAGTGAGAGACTGTGCAGGGTCAAACCTGAGCCTTTTGGTTTAAGTAGTGAGGAGTTTCCATGCATCTTTCTTCCTCCGCTTGCAATAAGCTATTAACATCAAGACATTTGCTTAAGTGGAGAGGACTGGGTGGGTGCCTGTATGGAGAAATTTGTTGTTCCATACTTCATCTGAATAAACTCATTCCTCATGAGAGACAGCACTGGCACCAGGTGTCCCTTGGGTGCTGTTCCTGAGGCTGCAGACATGCACACGTGCAGGTGCTTGGGCACACAGACACAGCTTTGTCTCTGTGGTCCATGGGCTAGTTGTGCAGCGCAGCCATCCATTAGGGCTGTGCCATTTGAAGGTGAGCTAGCAGTTCTAGCTAGTGTCCAAGGTTTGACTTCAGTGGAAAAAAAAAAAATCTGTGCAAACTTGTGGGAATCGTTTCATTTATTGATATTTATTTTCATAGTTGGCTAAAAATGAGCCTTGCAGTCCTCAGCCTTGTATCTGCAGCACTTTTGTGTTATGGCTGAGGCTGTATCGTTCCTTCAGCCTATTACTTGTGTATCATTACAGTGCACTGTTTGAATGCTGTCAGAAACAGCTTGAGACTCCTTGTCCACATCTCACTGCTGAAGTGACCAGTGCGTTCCTGACCCTGTAATACTGCAAAGTGCCTCTGGAACCGATCCTGCAAAGCTGGCATTTAGATGGAGACAGTCTGGGGGCCCTCAGGAGGATTTATCTGCGTGCTTCTGGGAGCAGCTGTGCAGGACGTGGGTCTGGCGGCCGGTGCAGGTTCCCCCCCAGCAGCAGGTAGGAGCCGCCGGCAGCGGGGGGGAGGCACGGATGCTGCCTCCCCGCAGCATCCCCTGCTGCAGCCGCTGGGTGCGGGCGGCAGCCCCGGGCTTTGCTGCGGGCGCTTAATGTGGCTGTCGTCCCTCATTACCGGCAGCAGCACGCCGTGCCCAGCCACGAAGGGTCACCGGGTGACATGAGAGAGGTCGGGCAGCGCCGGGCCGCGCGGAGCGGCTGCGGAGAGGAGGAGCGGGCTGCGGGGGGACGGGGCGGCCGCGGCCGGGTTCACACCGCGTTGTCCCGGAGGTCACCCCGCAATATGGCAGCTCCCAGCCCGGCTGTCAGCGCCCATCAGGGCGGCGGGGCTCAGGGCCGGGGGAGGGAGAGGGTTTGTTTAGAAGCGTTAGCCCGCCCCTCCCTCGGCCCCATTAGCGGCCCTTATTAAACCAACACAGACAAAGAGCAAAGATGCCCTCGTTAATGGAGAGTCTCCGATAATTACTCTGCTCTGCCGCTTCTTTTGGGGCCTGAATGGCCTTTGAATAATGTTTCTCTTGCTGCGGCCGCAGACAATGCCTGCGCGGACCGCTTTAAGCGGTGCCAATCCCATTAGCAGAAGAATAGCGGAGCTCGGGGGGCGGCACGGCACGGCGAGGCTCCCCCCGGGCAGCACCTCCCGGCCCAGGGAGGGCGGGGGGCTGGGGGGCCTCGGGCTCCGGCTGGTGTCCGTCCGCCCGCATCCCGCTGCTTACGGGCCGCGAAGATGGCTATGCCGGCTGATTTCGGGAGGGTTAATTCTGCGCCGCACCCCCCGAGCAGGAGCTAATTAGCGCGTTCAATAGGCAGCCATCAGCCCGAGCCCGGATAGCTCTACCTGAGCCGTTCGCTTTGATCTCCCCTCCTGCGCCATGAGTGAGAACAGCGCAGAGCCGGGGTGGCTGCGGTGTTTAATTTAATCATCTGATGATATTTATTTTCACAAACATGAACTCGGGGAACAATTATCGGAAAGGTTTCATCTTGTGCTGAACGTGCCCGTTAACGGCCTTCCTGTGAGGTAATAGCTTCTATGTAGGCAGTCAGTAATTAAAACGTGTGAAAAAAGGCCCCTGCTTCAGAGGCAGCGGGGAAAGGCGGTGGGTGCCACGCTCAGCTGGTGCGAGCTGAGGACTCTGACAGGCGGCAGTAAACTGGCGTTGCTCCTTCCACATCACGCCAGCCCAAAGGCTTCCTGAGAGCTTCCCGGTTAACAATGCTTGGATTCTTGACAAAGGGTGAGAAAGTCGGCAGCACGTGGTCCTCCAATCTGGGGTTGGGAGAAGGATTCTGCCATACTTGGGGACTGGAACACGGTGATCTGTGAGGCCCCTTCCAACCCAAGCTGTGTGATGAGTCTGTACCTGTGGGAGGTGCTGGGATCTAAGAAGAACTCTCAGTCCTGCATGCTCTCGCACAAGGACATCAGCTAAGCCATGTTTCCAGGGTTAGCAGAAAGAGCCATGTTCTCCCTCTTTTGGCATTGGCTTTAGACTTCCAGAACCTCTGACAAAAGCTGAGAAAAAGCTGACCTTTGAGACAGTCAGGTAGAAGGAAGATGGCTTTGTCAGGTGGGCACCAGGTAGAGTTTTTCTTGAAAGGTCAACAGCCAGAGGGCTCTGCAGGCTGTGCTGGGTGCCAGGCTGGGTGCTGATGGCTGTGGGCAGGGGGCACCAAGCTGGACACCAGGCAGTGTGGTGTTTGGCAGCAGCTACCACCATGTCCTCAGCCTGCTTGGAACAGCTCACAATGTCACGTTGGAGGATGGTGGTGTGCTTAAACAATGGGAAGTGCTGCATCTGAAATTTGCATTCTTAAATATGTAAAGTTGTTACAACCAAGTTTTTCAGGGTTCATAATTCTTCAGAGTTGGAGCCTGTCATACTGCAGCTTTGAAGGATGAGGCTGGTCTTGTGTTCTCCGCCATGGCACGCAGACCACAGGCAGAGACATCTGATGGCTTAAAGGAAGAACACCTAGAGCCACCTGCCCCAGAGGGCTCAGCTGTTGAAAGCTGTGGCAGAGGGGTATGTGAGGGATCAGACATGTGAAAATATCATTTAGAAAGGGGGTGGAATCCCCTCCTCCTGCTGGCAAAAGGGTGATCATTGTTCATAAAAGTGCTTCTCAGACAGAATGGAGAATTAAAAACTTGAACCCAAACTGTTCCCTAATGACCAGCATGAGAAAGATGAACAGATTTCATGTTACAAAGAAAATGGCAAGTGTTACCCATCCCAGGACTTCTGCAAAGGGTTTCCAGCAAATGAGAATGGAGTTAGGAATATCTAGTGCTCTTTAGGGGGCTGAGATATGTGCCTCTTTCATCCCTGGGGGAACACATGGTTCCGCTATGGAGCCTCACAGAGCATGGGGCGGTTCTGTGACTGTGGGGGGCCTCTGGGAGGCAGCTGGCGGGGCATGGGGCCCTCCAGGACTTTCTGTGGGCTGCATGGCAGTGCTTGGGATCGCACAGTGCTAGGCTGTCCTGCCATCACTTCCTTCCTGAAGGTCCTCTCCCCTCCCCTAGGAAGAAGAGATACATGTGCCAGTTCTTTGAACAAACCTCTAAGGAAAGGACCCGAACACCTCCTCCTCCTGCTGAGGGTGACTCCTTGCTGCGGGCTCCGTTTGGCAGCGCATGTGGCTGTGGCTGCCCCAGCCCCGACATCCCCAGCCCATGCCCGGGGTGCGCAGCAGGGTGTCAGCAGGCACGGCTGGGTGTTCTGGCCTCATGCTCAGTGTGTCCTCAGTTCCTGCAGAAATGTGCCTTGAGTTTATTTTCTCACATCCTGTGCTTTTGGGTGGGGTGCAGCGCTGCGTTTTAAGGAAACAAGGGGCCTGGGAGCTGCCTGCGCTCCTCCGGGCGCTCCCGCCGCGGGCCCCGCTCCCGAGCCCGGCCGGGCAGCGCCAGGAACCTTGGTGCTGCGCCGCCGT